>JAVKLA010000027.1:1468743-1507825 GCA_034782735.1 Sagittarius serpentarius
CTGTTCTATTAAACTGTTCTTATCTCAACCCACAAGCTTTACTTTATTTTTCCAATTCTCTCCCCCATCCCACTGGGGGGCGGGGAGCGAGTGAGCGGGCAGCTGAGTGGTGCTGAGTTGCTGGCTGGGGTTAAACCACGACACACATTTAAAATTAAATCTGTCCTCTTCTATCTGAGGATTTTATTTCCTTCATACCTGAGTGGATAGTCATGGGAATAGTAAAAGTCACTTGACCATAGGTGTATTCTTTTGGAAAAATCTACTGCTGTTTCACATCATAAAGGAGCAAATTAAAAAAAAATTAAATTATCCATTTTTCACTTAATCTTATTCTCTGAATGTCTAAACCATTTTCAATAACATTGTAAAAAATCAATCTGAAACAATCACCTACCATGGAAAATTTCAATGTGACTTGTTAAAGTGTGGTAAGGTAAGTGAAAGGTAAGGTAAGTGAAATAAACTATAAATAGGTTTACAGAAGAGCAGATTAGGCACATTTAAAGCTAAATTTCACGCTGCTCACTACACTTTGCCTAAGATAAAACACATGCTACAATCCCAGAGCAGTGGTCATTGCAAATTGATGCACATTTTAACTAGAACAAGGCACTGGGTACCCATTAACTCATTTTATTTTAATTTAGCAGTAAAAGCTTTCATTATAGCCATTAGACAAGAGAGAAACCTTTGGCATTAAAGTAAGAGAGAAAGCATATATGGAAAGAAAATAAAAATTTAATTTACAGCACAGGGACTGGTAAGTTTATATTAACAGAACTTAAAGACTTAGTTCTAAATAATTGACTCTGATTAATACAAAGGGGAAATATATCAAAAACATTTAAAAATCGGGAAATAATTCATTTTAGAGCTCTGTAGATGGAGACTAACCCATGTTTTAAACATATTTTTTCAGTTACGGCTTGAGGAAATAAAAACAAGTTGTTTTCACAGTTGTTTGTAGTATATTTGTAGCGACTATAATTTTCCACACTTTCTTGTAATAACTGGTTGGCAAATAGGGCAGAGAAATGTACATTTGCAGGCACAATATTCCACCTGTTCCTTTCCTCAGTTCCGGAAATAATTTTTTTCTTGTCTCTTCTCAAATTGTAGCTTTAAAAAATACGTACTTTGGAGCAAGCCTGGCCATCACCTTCCATTCACTGTTTACGGTGTCTGTTTTGAAGAATCATGAGTTTGTTACATTAGGTAACATGAATAAAGAAAAAAAATTAAGCACCCAATCCATATTAGAATGGAAAAAAAATCCCTCTGAAGCTTGAGATAGAGCAAGTTAGGTGTGGTTTTTAATGTGATTCTTCTCTTGGGTGCTCTATACAGCTTTAACAGGAACAGACTTTGGATAACAGGGCTTGATAACAGTCCAAGGTGCTACATCTGATTTGCTCTCCGCGTGGTTTCTGCCTGACACGGCGAGACAGAAGAGAGACAGGCCAAGAGACAGAAGTGGCTGTGCCTCTAACCCCCTGTTTCTTGTCCAACCCAAACGCCATCCCACGGGAAGCGGGGTATCAGGGCTCAGCATCCTCAGAGGCTTCGCACTGCCCCTGAGGCTGCCAGGCTGCCCGAAGCCAGGGGATGCCAGCGCTTACCCAGACTCTAGCACGTACCCAAACACCATGTACCCAAACACAAGATGACAGGGTCAAACTCTGTTTCCTTCTTTCTTGGACACGTTAGTTTTCACAAACCAAAAGCCAGCCTCAGTACAGCTCTTAATTCTCCTTTCTGTATCCACATGGTACTACGTAGCGTACATGGCTCCTGATCCATGGTGCAGGCTCCTCAGACACACAGACAATTTATTCTGCTCATAGAAATAGTGACTGTACGAAAGACATACTGAGCTCTACTCCTCTTGCCAATTTAAGCTTTGCCTATGAAGCAGGACACACATATTGTGTGATTCTGACATGGCAGAATCTACTAAGAAATTCATCCTTCCATCACATCCCTCCTTGAATTTCAGCTTACAATGTAAATATGTATAAAATGCATACTCCAGCACTGCAGAGATGCCTTTTCTAAAAGAGCATCAAATCCAGTCCCTATAGCAATAGGGACTCCATTTGCATACAAGTGGGCTGAGCTGTTCTTCAGAGGGATCTGAAGCCCGTTTTTCCAAGCAATCAGGGATTTATTGTGTTCCTGCTGTGGAATCCTCCATTTTGCTGTAGACAACAAAGTCACCGGGACTCTGCAAAGCACTGAGGTCCACCCGCACAGAACAGCTTGCGAGACTGGGGCCTGGGCGCAAACAATTGCAGTTTTCTTGGCAAGCTTGAAAGACCTTCTTGTTGGCAGATTGAGGAAGCCCACGCTTCTCCTACTGCACTGCCGTTCATCAGTATCAGAGAAGAGCATTAATCAAACGTGCAATACCATTATTTTTCCAAATTGAGGTCTCAGGTCTGTGGTAAGCACTTCTCTTAACACAACATTGCACAAATATTATGCAACCACACTTCAAAGCTGCTGCATTGAGAAATTTGAATAATAATGAGTACTTTTTAGAAATATGGCTCCAGTCTTGCCTCTGTCTAGGCAGGGAAGGCTGATCATGGGCAGAGTGCTACATGCTGCATGAGTTAATCTGTCTTTTTATCTGCTTTTGGCTCATAGCTCACTTACAACTTTGTAAAAAATGACAGAGTGTCAACATCTTGCCATTAATGGGCCATGTGACAGACGCCCAGCACAGCAGGCTGAAGAGAAGCATCTGAGTCCTGCAAACTCTCGTACTGCTAGATTTACTGATGGATGACAGAGCTCCACGGTGCTGACAAAGATGCTGCTGACCTTACTTCCAAACATGCTAGATGGTTTGCAGTGTACAGCAGCATGTCCAGAGGACATAAGATGCAAAAACCAAGCATGGTTTTAGGGAGGGAAGGGTTGATTTTTAAATATGGAAAATAGTTCAGAGGCAGTGAAATCTCTGAAGAGAAATGTTGTTTTGGAAATGTTTCTGTGTTCTACAGAAAGAGCAGATCTTTTTTTAAAAAGTCAATCCATAGAATAGTAGATAATCCCCAGCTTTTTCCCCACATACCACCTGTCCTCTACTAGCAACTTTATTATTAACCTGTGACAATAATTAAACTGGCCAGATCATGTTAAATATTTGGAAAGAGAATGTTTTTATAAGGGGAACTTTGCCAGGACAACAAAGCACTTCTTATGACATTTCTTGCTAACTTCTGTTTGGTTGTTAAACATTTTTTTGTTTTCCTTCACACAGAACAAGCACTCTACTATTTTGGGGCTTTAAAAAGGGGAACAAAAATTAAGATAGCACGTGCTTTCCTTTTCAGCCCGCATTGTCTCTGAGAAGCAAATAAATACAGCCTTCTTGCTTGTGAGGTTGAGTATCAGAAGAGTAAAAGTAGGACACACAAAATAAAAGCATCACTGAGTCATAGCTACATACACAGCAAAACCAAAAGCTCATTACAACAACTTAGAGGAGTTGTTCGTGTACAGCCTGTGGTGCATTTGCATCAGCGTTGTAGTTCAAGCCAGGAATTGCTCAAAGATCAGTACTCTCTACACAGTGACACAGCAGCAGAGCACACAAACTAGATTCCTTTGAGGTGAGGTACCCCCAGAGACTGCCTCCAGGAGGACATCTAATGTACCCCAGCCACAAATGGTCATTCAGGCCACAAGACCAGGCTAGAGCCAGCCAAAAGGAAAATCCTTGAAAAGAACGTCGTGTGGACACCTAGCCCTTGGCACCATTTCTCGGCACAGATCCACTTCCATTGTTCCTTGCTGAATTAAACATAACCAATGAGTGCTGAGGAAGTCAGGAAAAAGCTTTGAGGTGTGTGGATCTGTAGTCAGGTCAGGTACAATTTGCCCCCATTCTGCCCATCAGTGGGGTGCAGTGATGGCCCATCAGGGTTATGGTTGTTCCAGCCAAGGAACTGAGGTAATGACAAATCCCGTATCTCAAGATTAAGGGGCAGAGTTTGGAAACAGAGTAAAGAAGCTGTGGTCTTAATATTGGCTCGTACAACCATAATGACTAAGGGGAGCCAATGAGACTCCAAAAGCTATATGGACAAATTGCGTGTTTTAGTAGTAAGAGGGATCGATCCTGTGTGAGTACTGCAGCTGGCTCTCTGACCTGAGAAGCAGACAGAGAGAGGAGCTCATCAGTTTGAGAAGAAGCCATGAGCTGCCGGAGATCTGTAAAACACTCCTCAAGACACTGAGAACACAGAAATGTGGACTTACTGCCTCATGCAGGTAGTGAGGTAATACTAAGGAAAAAATGACTTTCTGTTCTCACAAATATGAGCTGTGGTAAAGGGCGGTGTCTCCCCTCTGCTCAAGCCCTGGGAAGACAAATTCCCATGGATGTGCCGGATGCCCCATGGTGATCACATGGCGAGCGTCCAGGCAGGGACTGACTGCAAGGCTTCACCAACCAGCAACACCAACCGACTCTGCCACTGGGAGCTGGTGCAGGGTCCTTATGGAGCCAAGTGCTGGGGAACTTAGGCTTCCCTCATTAAAAATCACATGCCTTGGAGATACATTTGACCTATGTATCATTAATGATTGGCCTTTACAGTTACATCATTATTGCAGTAAATAATGGGTGGATTTCTGTCCCACGTAAGAAAGCTTTGATCCTAGACAAGCTCGGAAATACGCCTCTCCCAATTTGGAGAGAAGACTTTTCTTTTTTAGTGTTCCTTCTATTTTCTATTCCTGCATGTATTTAAAGGGTTACTACTTCTCAGAATGATAGCTAGACACAGAGAAGAGGAAACATCCATAGATTCAGCTTTTCCAGAAAATAATGATTCAAGATTTAAAATGAAGGGAGGGGGAGATAAAATAAAGGCCAGTTTAAATTCTGGATCATACGTGTCCAGATGTGGTGGGTTAGGCTGCCCAGCAGCCAAATGCCCACCCAGCCGCACGCTCACTCTCCCTCCTCAATAGAACAGCGGGAAAAAATGAGACTAAAAAGCTCATGGGTCGAGATAAAGACAGGAAGATCAATTACCTGTTACCGTCATGGGCAAACCAGTCTCATCTTGGTGAGAATTAATTGCACTTATTGTCAATTAAAACAGATTTTGGTATTGAAAAACGGCGACAAAAAATGGCCGCAAGGTGCCACCATTTTGGCCGAGGGGCTCAGCTGTGCCCTGCAGCAGGGCAGCTGGAGCCGGCTGGAACCGGCTGCATCCGGCACGGGGCAGCCCTGGCCTCTCCTCACAGAGGCCGCCCCCGCAGCCCCCACCATTGCCAGCACCTACACCCAACACACCATGGAAAACATTGCAGAGCATGAAGACCCCTTGCCAACTGGTTATAAACAGCACAGGGATAACCAGGCAGCAGTTACAAAACCAAAAAAAGTTAGTGCCATGGCTTTCATTCCAGAATATGCAATTACATGTATTATTTCTTAATAATCAGGAACTCAATACAAATTATCATAGACATCTCTTTTATCCATATTCAAGACTAGATCCTTTGAATGCAATGTTTCCAGACAAAGTTCTATTTTCTGCAAGGATATAATGTTGTTTTTGCAGATTTCATTCTTGTGTATTAAATCTAAGTATATTTTCCACCTAGACACCAGAGCATTTCCATATTTCATAACACAAGATTTAGAAGATTCATCAAAGCAAATGCACCTGCTTGGTGGTTGTGAGACTTTTGTTGTACATAAAGTGTTAGGATCAAAATACTTCTGAAAAAGACAGGAGAATCCACAAGATATTTTCATTCAGTCCAGGCAGGAAAGAACCTACTTTATGAGTAAATATCCTTCAAATAACTTGCTCACAGCAGGACAAGCAAATCTAGGAAAAAAATAAAGGAAATCAGAAACTTAAAAAGAAACTTATTAGCATGCCTCAGAGAAAGAAAAGACCAGTGAGGTCTGACTCAAGCAAAATCAAACTTCACATTAAACAAATTGCACCATTGATTTAGCCCAAAGTCTTGACTTTTCCTGGTAAAAGAACATGACAATAAACTGATCTCGTACATCTGTTAGATTGAGCCTTTCATGTAATTCATCAGAAGGTGTTTTTCAGCACATCCCATTCTGACAACATTAATCAGCAAAGCCCCTATCAAGCCAGAAAATTTATAGAATAGAATTGCAGGATTATTATTAAACCAGAGGCCCTGACACAGCGAGAGCCTACCTACGGGGACTAAGTGCTATGTAAGTGCTAAGGGGACAAGCTATGTAAGATGTTTTTCCGGGAGGCTGCGATTTTTTCCAGTACAAATGAAACAAAGAAGAGATCTCTGGAGCCATGGAGGACTGAACCCCAGCTAAAATTAGGGGACTTCAAGCCAGAACTGGAGGCCCTCGAAATACTACTTCACTAACATGGATTGTCAAGGAATCGCTCTGTCAGTTTAAGATACATTTGCTATATTAAAATCCAATACCATTACAAATTATGTGCCAAGTAGAAACACAAAAAGTAGGCAGAGAAATTATATAAACTTGCTGAGTAGATAACTCTTCACGGTTATGGGACTTTTCAGTGCTAGCTTCTTCTCCGGCTTGCAAGTGTGACTTGATGAACCCTAACCAACAGATAAACCCGAACCAGTGTGAGACATCTATGGAGAGCCAGTCTCCATTTCCAAAGGGCTGCAGAGTTGCAAGGGCAGTGTCACCCAGGCCCACCGGCAAGGGACAGGGCCACTACCTGCTTCCTCGGGCTGCCCACTCCTGGGTGCGGCTGGCGGGCTGGACAAGCCAAGGGACGATTATTTATTTTATTCAACAAAATGATCTTTGGGAGTGAAGGAAGTTCTGTTCAAAATGTTGAAATTATTTGAGTACGAACCCTCTGTTCAGGTATGTTTAGAGGATTTCCAAGAAGTTACCGTGAAATGCCTCCTTGTAATATTCCCGGTGAGGATTACTATGACCTATATGTTGGGAGAGAGACAGAAATAACCAAAATTGGGAAGTTACTTTTATGTTCCCAAGCTTTTCTAATGAGTGGAAACAACCTATGTTTTCAAATCCACTATCTGTTGATTTTTCTTTAAAAATTCAGTCAGAGATAGATGTCCAGCATAAAAAATATGAGCCCATCTGGCCAAAAATGGGAAAAGTTATAAGTGATTTGACATCAGGGGATTTTCAGGAAAGGTTTTCAATTTGTTGGGACTCCTATCACCTGGTCTTTATGTGACGCAAGATGCCTCAAATGCTGTTACCTTGAGTGGTGTAATATCTGTAGCACACAAATATTACACATGTAAGTTGTTCAGGGAGGTCATTTATAAATAGGTAGGAAAAAAAGTGAAGTCTTTCCCAGTGAATTGACATGTCCCTTTACTTAGTACTTTTAGGTAAATTAATGCAATGATTTGGACTACCCCTTTTACCATAGGAAATTTTAGTCTAGTTTAGAGCAAGGCATCAGTCCTTGCCAGGTCAAGGATTTCAATTTACCCAAAATGAAGCCAGTTCCTGCATATTGATTGCTCTCCCTAGCTGTAAATTATCACTGATTACTTTGAGAGCAGAAGTGTTGATAGCTTCCTGCCATTACTGACCTAACCGAATTTAAGTCTATAGTATAATTTCATATTTATAGCAACTAAAATATGGCTGGAGTGCCTTAGTGGTTCAAAGTTGTTGTTTTCTTTTTTTTAAAGAAAATCCTACAAAATAAAAAAATACCCGTGTCAAATTCTTTTTTGGTCAGCGGTGCTTTATTGAAGTCAATAGATTTGTTCAAAAGTAAGTTCTGGAGGACCGATACTACCTTAAAATATCTATATGGAATTCATGTCAGTGATCTTAATTCACAATGCTTAAGGATTCAGCATTCCTCCATATGTGAGACTTAAGCACCTTCATGTGGCATGGTGTGGTGAAGGGGAGGAGGAGGAGGATTTTGAAAAGGTTCAGTGATAATAGCTTGGGTCCTATACTGAAGCACAAGCCCCCAGCCCCTGCTTGTCCAGGGAAGCTCAGGCCATGCAATAACACCAAATCCATGTTCTGCCTGGTCAAATTCCCTCAGATTATCTCCTTCCAGATAGATTTCCACATCCTCTCAACCACAAGGTACCGGTCCCCTGTTGGCTGCTCCTCAGAGAAGCCGAGCATCAGCCTGGCACAAATCCTAACCTGTGGGCATTTCTCTAATAAAGAACTGGAGCATCTTAACGGGGTAAAGAGAGGGAGTACTGCACAGTTACAGCTCATGTTCAGTTGACTGAATGAGTACAAGCCTTCAGTTCCCGGAGCCGTCATTCTGATCTTTTTCACAGGTCCCTTTTTTCTATCTTAAGAACACACATGTCCACGCTAGACCAAATTATAGTGTCTCTTCTCAAGTAAAATGGTATCAAATGCATCACTATAGTCAACCAGAAATAGGCTTTGTTACCCTTTTCATTTGCTTTCGAATTGTGTATGGGAAAAATAATGTGTCCAGAAAAACAGAAATAGAGGCAAGAACAAATAGCTGAAAACTCAAAGTCCCTCTTTTGAGATCTTCTGTCAGCAACGCCGATGTTCCTCTAAAGTAGCTCTTATAATCTGACTCCTTCTGAAAAGTAGGGAGCAAACAGCACAGTCAAAATAAGTATTTTACTAAAGGATCTTTTGCATGGCTGTGATACTAAGTAATTAGACACATAAAGTATTAATTTATATTTTCACAATTCTCTCTTCACTCTGTAGGAAGAACTAATACTATGTGCAGACAGAAACAATCATCATAGAGAGAATTACATCTCAACATACGAATGAATAACCATTGCTGTCAAATATTGAAAAATGAACTAACATCACAGAAGGGGACCTTTGCAGCACAATCACATAGAGAAATTATGCATAACAGAGGATGATACAAAAACCACTTCATTAACACTTCTAGGGAAAATATTTTTTAAAATCTTAAAATCTGCTTTCTTAATTCTATAAACTAATAAGTGGTGCAAACATGCAAATCTGCAGTGTACCATCTGCTGTTCACTTTCTTGAGACAGATGATTATGCCATCCTCCTGAGACACAGTGAATAATGAAGATGTGTAGTGTTGCTTTATATTGTTTGTAAGGTCATATCTGAGGCCCGCTTTTCTGCGTAAGAGGCAAAACTAGTCCCAGCAGCAAATTCCCGGACAAAGCTTAGATTCAATAATACTAACCAATTTGGAGCTCACTGTATCCATTTGCTTCTTTTACATTCTTCTGGTTGTAAAAAAGAGCAAAAGATGTAACCAGGGTTGATCGAGTTGAGGAAAATTCATTGCACCCTTTGAAATAAACTGAAGAAAGAGGTCCTTTGTCATTTGACCGCTTATTTACAGTGTGTTTTTTTTAAAGAATTTAACTTTATAGAAATCCAGATTTCATCTAGCCTGAAGAAGGGAGATGCTGGGGGGAAGGTGAGATGGGGAAGCTCCATCATAAGTATCAGAGAGCTCAATCTCAGAGCTGCTGACCATAACGACAGTCCTTCCATGACCTCCTGTGAGCCTGAGGTCAGGAGCTGAAAGCGGAGTAACACGGAGGGGAAAGGAGGTTTTGACAGACAGCTTAAATCCTCTTGGATTTTTCACTGTCAAAAGCTTAATTCTGCTGATGAATACGCAAAGTTGAGAACCACAGAGTGAAGTGAATGGTGAAAATAGGGAACGTGGGTTTTTTCCTCCAGTAAAGGAGCAGTATTAGTAGTTTGAGGGCTTTCGCAATATCACATCTGTAGCCTTTTGAAATGTGCCGAGCTCAAGCTGTAATCATAAACTGGGTCAGCTGAATGAGGTGAGTAGTGCTCAGTACAGTCAATACAGCAGTGGTACAGGAGGTTTATACCTCCTGGAAGTCTGGACCATTACCTGTTCGTCATTGAAAGAGGCTTGGGTTAGAAGATAGCAACTGCTGCCTAGAAAAGATTATTGATAATAACTGCTCAGAGCAATCAATGCCCATGGCCCAAAGCAGGAAGAACCGCAAGCTGCGGCAGAAAACGTTCATCTGACCAGAATAAGCATTCAGCACGACACTCTACCACCCTTATCCATTTGTTCTTAATACTGTTTTAAACTAAAATAACTCTTCAAAGTACAAAGACTGGAAATAGGCATTAGAAATTTCTTTATTAGGGAAGCATTTTTTCCTCTGTTACGTTACCTTCAAGTGGATGAATAACTCGTGCCTGTGCCTATTCCAGCTTTTAAAGGTCTAGCTAACACTTTTTTTTCCCCAGAAAAAAGCATTCTAATGGAGCGCTTGCTTCTTAAGCATGAAAAATTCAGCCTAAAACTGTAGAAATGTCAGTTGTAAGACACTACTGAGGAAAAGCAACCAAAAATGTCCAATCTTGCCATGAAATTTGGAGTCAAAACAGTTGTGCTCCCTCCTGGAACTCCGACCTCTAATGGGATAGTTAGGAGAAAACAACATGCAGGGAAAATTGTTTTATCAGTACAGAATTCATTTTAATTAATGGAAAGCCATTTTTTTCTCCAGACTACCTTACCGGTCAGAATGTACTTATAAAATCACACCACCAGTAACTTTCATTTTTGCTCTTACTGTGGCTGAGTTTGAGCATTTTTACCTTCTTTCTCAAGCGAGAATTATAGCTGAGATTTTCCCCAGGCATTTAAAGGAATTAAGCTCTGCATACCTGTTAGACAGCAGCGGGATGTGAATGTCTACATTCTCCAGGTAACTCTGAAAGTCCCATCAGTTGCTGTTGACTATACCGTTGTACTGCTGGAGCCTCAGAAGAGGGCATCTCTTGATGGTCACCCATCGTTTAGCACAAAGGCTGAACACTCACATAGGCCTCTGTGTCTGTGCTTGTCCCGATTGCTTTTATGATACTTTTATAGGGCTGATTTTCTGCAGCAAAGGGAGAAAAATGCCTGTAATGAGACAAAAATTTATGAAGACAGGTAGCATCTACATTACGCAGACAGGAGCTTCCCTTGGAGACCTTCACATGAATTCTTGCTACAGACAAGACAAGGAAACTTGTCACTTGCTCCAGGACTGCTTCACTGTTCACCTGGCATTTCAAAACAATTTCTGTTTTCAGGTTCAGCAGACTGGATCCCACACACCGTTTCTTTGGTCTAGTTGTTTTCTTTTCCTCTTATTTTGGGCAGTGTTGCAGATAACACTCTTTGGGGACCAGCTTTCCTAAGTTAGGCATGATTTCAGCCATGGAATCCCCTAGGCTCAATGAAATAAAACAGATGTTTCAAGTTCTGGAAGGAATGTAACAGTGAAAATAGAGAGTGGTAATGCTGACAAGATCCAGCTTAGTCTAAAAGTTACTAGCCAACTTTTTCTACTACACAGTACCAGATCCATTTTTCTCAAAGTCTAGTTGCAAAATCTAATTCTTAAAGTTATCTATTTTATTTCTTAGATCCCAAAGTGATGCACATGAGGAAGGGGGAACCATTATCTTTAGGGCATGTCTTTATTTATTCTTTTGCCCAAAATTGACACTTTGCCTAGTACAGTGTACGTGCCAGTTTAGATCACAAGGTTTAGGGGTAAGATCCTTCTTTTTGCTTTCACTCTGTTCAGTGACCAACAAAATTAAGTCAATTATTTCTAGGTGTTTCCTAACACCTAGTGCAAGTAATTAGGTAAAGAAAACAGGCCTTGAAGTTACCAGCTAAACCAAACTTCATTTTGGCTTTCATTCTGGTTATATTATTGACTTTGGAGGCCATACATTTTGGTGTTTAAACGTTTAAGATAGGTACACCTCCAAGGAGGCTTCTGTGAAGGAAGCCCTTGGAGCACACCAGTGGCTAGCGGCAGTGCTGGCAGAGCTGAAGGGCTCCTCCCTTGTCAGTCCAACCAGGTACAAGACATAATGCTAGTGAAAATAATATGGCACAGGTTTATTATTACAAAAAGACCATCAAAGTTGGAAAATAAAATATTATATACTGGAGAAACCCACTCATTTGCATATGTAATCAAATGTTCGGTGAAGCTTAAAAAGGTCTCCATTTTGAGTGATGGACCCTTGAAATATCACTAATGAAAACACTTCTGTTCTATATTTCCTGTGTGTACTTTAACTTCATTTATAAAAATGAAGGCTTAATAGTGTATTTTCCTCTGCCATTTGGTAGTCTGCCATCAAAACTCTTAAGTGACATGACACACAATAGATTTATGCACCATGAAGCAGGCACAGTAGGGGTTTGGGGTATTTGTGTTTTATTTCCAGACAAACAATACACAGGGGGCTGTCACACTAACAAGGTATATAATGATTGACTTGCTCAGCCACTCTGAGGCCTTTACTCTGATACAACTGAAATCTCAATAAACAGGAAATTTATATCTGAACAGCTGCTTGTTTTGAAATGCTGTGCTTTATCTGCTTCCTTTTCTGAACAGTACATATGGTTCATTCCTACTTAATTGAAAAAAATATTTCATTTGTTCAAGTTGAGCCATACTTGTACATATTAAAGCTCTTAAAGTGAGGGTTTGCTTTGTTCTTTTCACACCTCTCTTTATTTAACATGTCATTTGGCCTTTTGATACACAGTTTGCAGACTATCCTTAGCACTGCAGCTCTCTTCTATTGGAGGCATCATAATACAAAAACATCGATATGGCCATCCTGTTGTGTGAAATCCATAGAATAGTTTAACCATCATGTTACTTATGGGCTCATTAAACATCAGACTCACAGCCTTGTAGTGGTGTCTATGGTCCTTTATCTCATACAACAGTTATAATAAGATAAAGTCTCTGGAAAGCAATGTCATCCCTGAAGCTTGGTTGTCTGAGTTTCTGGTGCAGAGATGCTGCCTGGAGCCTTCTCCAAACCACTCTAGAACAGATTCAGGGACATGTAAGCTAGGGCTCTCCCACTCTTACTTGCTGAATAAACAACCATCGGTAAAAAATAACATTAAGCAATTATACGTCTAAAGTAAGGCAACTATTTCTTCTTTTAGCTGTGAGGAGGGTTTGGTCCAGCTAATTCATTTTTATCCTCAAATTCGGAGGCATAAATAGTACAATTTTAATTCCTTAGGCAGTAGGGATAGACTTCTTGCTACTGGATCACACAACAGTTCAGCTGAATTCTGAAGGCACTAAAGGTGCCATTTGTTTGTTATTGAGTGTTTCAATCCATCTTAAAGCTGACATCCTGGTCTAGAAACGATGAAGGGTATGAGCCATGACAGTTACCATAATCTTTGCAACAGGCGGGTTATGTATCTTCAGCAGACAGAGCAGAAGCCAGTGCCCCACCACAAAAGATTTAACTCAGTCTATACATGCACCCTTTGCAGTTTCATTAAAAATAAAGAGTGAGTTTTAATACTTGAATGTTCTGTCATTTTCCTGTGCCTACACATCTGAGCCAAACAACGGGGCTCTGTGAAAAACGATCACTCAACTACTGAGCATTTGGCAAGTGAGGAAGCACAGGGCAAAATCCTCAGCCATGATAAATCAATACTCCCTGATTTATATTAGCTGAAGTTCTGGCAGTGCAAGTCTCTGAGTAAAGCAGCCACAAAGTGAGGAGGCGTTTGCCACTCTTTCACCATTAAATGAGGCCCAGCAGTCAGCTTCTCATCTCCTAAAATCCTTTTATATGAATCAAAACAGGCTCCTGCACGAAGAGTTCAGGTTAGTTTGTCCCTGAGCAATGATCTATCTCTTGTATCTTTTAATTTACATAAGAATACGTGGGTAATAACTCATTTCTGTCATGTGAGATGTGCAACACATTGAAATTCTCTGTCAGCAACTGAAGAAAACATACCTGCAACAGGAAACTAGGCTAAGCCTTGTGGGTTAGCTCTTCTGGGTATAGATGTGTAAATCTGTGTCACCCAACATCAAATTAAAAAAGATTGGCCAGCTTCTGGTTTTATACCAACAAAGACTGGAGAGAGAGACAAGTGGAAAAAGTTGGAAAAGGTAGAAGTGAGCACACATAATTTCCCCTTTTGAACCTGTGGAGCTTCAGCCCATTGATCTTTTTCCTAGCACTGGATATTTCCCTTAAAGGAGGGACTCTCAGCACAGGTAAAATTCCACTAACAGCAGGAACTTTTTTAATTGGATGGTGCTGACCATGCCTGTGGGTTGTTTTGTCCTTCCTTTTTCCTATTCATCTTACTATAATGTTGCTTATATTTTACTTTGTTAAAAATATGTAAGTGGATAGTTTAAAGGCAGGGCTTAATATGTTGTTGCCTGTGTTACCCTGATGATACATCCTGTGCTTCTTCAGAAAGGCTGCAGATAAACAGAGTGCTTCTCTTTAAATACAGTTTACCTCTCATGAGCAATCTATAAGCAACCTACAACTATTTCTGAACTAGCAGCAGAAGTGTCCTCATGTTTTGCCAGGAGGGCAATCTTCTCATCTTCTCTAACTTTTTTGCAGTTGTTCTCTTTTAATGTTTCCCTGTCTTTCAAGGTGGCCAGTGGAGGGAGTTGGCAGCACATTCCCCCTTTCCGTGCTCAAGCTGCCCTTTCGATGCTCCCGGTACCATAACAGAGGTGGTAATGTTCAGCGACGTTCTGCACTGGCAGCTTTGCCACCTGAGGCACAAAATCAGGTTTGTTTTGTCTTGCAGTGGAGCATGTATTTGTGATCCCCAATTCACCTCAAAGGCCGTAGCCAAAGTAGCAACAGCAGATTTAGGAACTGCTGTGATTTAATCAGCTGCAAAGACAAAAGAAACCAGAAATGAGCTTGTTGCTTGCCAGAGGAGCAACAAGAAATAATTAGCAGTAGATTGGGATGTCCCAGGGTCTCTGTGTCTATACCAATACTGGTAAATAAAACTGCGACCATGTGCTTGTTCCTTATTTCCCTCAAGCAAGGCAGGCTCAGACAGCTGCATCCCTCCTCCTGTGCTCCTGCCCATCCCTCTCTCAGCCCCTGCGACCGCCCCGCTCCCACCTCCGCAGCCCTCCTGCGGCCCTGCCCGTGGGTCCCCACACCTGGTACGTGCAGACCAGCTCCCGTGGGGCCAGGAGGCAGTGGGGAGCCCTGCCCTGGGGAGAGAGCTGCCGGACGGCTGGACGCACTCTGCCCGCACCTCTGGGGCCAGCAGGAGGGGAAGAGCTTGCTGAGCCGGAGCCTGCAGGGGTGGCTGGGGTACCGAGCGATGCTATTCGGTGTTTTCAGGCTCCGCATCCATATTCACAGGGAACAGCCATGCTGCGTTTTATAGGTGTGCTGAAAACTTCAGTCCACCGAGATTGGGCCTTAAGGCTTCTCCGTTGCTTTTCCTGTTATCTGCACAAAAAGCCAAACCAGAGCTATTTTCTTTCATGATAGCATGGATAGCAGGGAATGAAAAATAGCCTGGAAGCCCGTACTCAGGTTTGTCAGCTGAATGAAGTATTCACTCTCATCAAAACTCAGAAATACTCAGGCTGTTTCGGATTCTCACCTTCCCTGAAACACAAATGTGCTCATGTGAGCCCCTGGGTTAAAAGCAGAAAAAAACCCCTTCAAACTTCTTCCCAGAGATTTGGGGAAGGAGGGGTCTTTTCTTCTTTTTCTCTACTTGCATTGCCGAAACTAACATCAAGGAAAATGATTTTGTGTGATTGCAATATCTTTGGACAGATATATGAAGTCTGACTTGCCTTTCAGTTCTGGACAAATTGTTCCCTGCGTCACTTTCCATTATGAATATCTTGGGAGGTTTGTTTGGTTTCTCACTGGCTTGCAAATTAAAAAAATAATATAAAAGGAAAAGTATACTTACTTGTTTAAGCCATCTTTTAATCAACACCGCATAAAAATTCCTTCCCTAGATAATTTAAATAGCAGCACTGCAATTCTTACATACCTTTAGATACCGAATTTAATCAAATGAAATCTAGTTAATGCAGAAAAATACTCCCAAAATAGGCTTTAATGATGGAGGACTTACCAGAAAAATCTCTGGAAATACACAAAAGCAACCAAGCACATTATTTCAAGAAACATAGTCTTAGGAGACCCACCCAAACTCCGAGTTTGTTCATATAACAATGAATGCTACATAGTCTTGTCATCCTCAGGGAAAATCAGCCTTCAGGTCCTACTCTGAGTAACGTCCCTGTTTAGGAAGGGTGCAGCCTCAAAAACTTAGATCCCACTGAAGTCAACAGCACTTAAATGATATTGGCCTGTGGGTATGTGACTCAGTGCTTTCCTGAACAGGTGTGGGTTTCATCTGGGCTTAAAAGCATTGCCTAACTGAGGGTTTAAATGAATGCTGTCAGCTCAGTCATCAGGGGCTGTGAACCAAACTGCAGCATCAATTTTTAAGAATTCCCTGTTCCTCTATATTCCTCATAAAGGCTAAAGAAATAAAGAAGTGGTGCTTTACTCTGCTGATATAAAGCCTTTGCCTTTATATTATACGCTGGGAGAGCATAAAACATACCTTTCATCCAAGCCCTCCATCGATTCACCTTCAAAAATTCTTAGTTCCATAATTACTAATTTTCCTCGTTACTTTAATATTTGTGTCCTGTTAAACTCCAAATGTCTAAATCAATACATTTTTATCTTTTAAGCAGCTGACAGAACAGGCACGTATTGGAGCAAATGTCATGCCACTAAAACTTGTTTCTGCACACCGAGGTAACTGCTGGACTGTTACATTACCGGTACAGTGGCTAAATCATTTCTAGCCATCAGACTGATGCAGACATCTTTGAACTGTCCCTATTCAGTAATTAAGTACTATTATTCTACATTACAAATGGGAAGTGAAGGCCAAAGGTCCCACCAATGAGCTCTGAGGCTGGATGTCTCAATGATTTACTCCAGCTTCCACAGAAAATCAGTGCAGAGCAGGGACTTACACTCATATTTTTGGCAGGAGTCTAACCCCTTCACATCAACTGCTCAGGGAAGTGAGCAGTATATTTATATTTAGTCCACACTAATCTAAATTTACCTCACAGTCTCCTAACACTGTGAACCGACATGTAGTTTAAGAGTCTGTCACAAAGGTTATCTGAAGTCTCATTCACTTTTTCATAGATAAAGCTCTCCTAGCAGATGCAGCTTTGACATAAAGCAGGCAAGAATTTCAGATATGCTTTCCTGAGTGTTAGTAAAAGAGGCTTGAAACTTTGCTACCAGAAGGAAGGCAGGCTTGTGATTGCTTCAGAGTCACAAGTCAGGAGCAATCTCATTACCACTAGTGGCATTGCTCTCATTGGTATTGGTGGGATGGCAAAGGTGCAAAACCAAGGTCAGTCCAGACACAGACCCATCCTTTTCACTAGTAACCCTCAGAAATGAATTGCAATGCAGTTGCATGTAAGCTCTTTTATGATGCAGTACATACAAGAGTATAAAGCCAACAAACATTATAGGCTGGAAAAATTACAAGAAGGCTCAGGTTCTCAAAAGAATTTGGGAGTTTTAATGTTTTGTCCAGACTGAGACATCTCTAGAGGTCCAGAGCTCCAAAGAATGATGAGCTCCTGTGTTATGAATAAAAATCTCTTTTTTGAAATTCACAGATGGAAGCTCCCAAAATCAAAGTAATTTTCAAATGACTTGGTCACAATATAACTTCTTGCTCTGTTCTTTTCTTAAGCCTGAGAACTATATCTATTTTTGTGTGTGCACATGTACGGATTTGTGTTTGGTTATAATACTCAAGACTGTATGCTCCAGCCAACATATAACAAGTAATAATTGCATCGGAACTGTTAGAACAACCTGTCCCTTTGTATTTTAGAAATTCTTTTTCTCCTGTATGTAGACAGATGGCCACATTGCTTCAGGTCATTGCTTGAGAGTCTTTTTTGTACCATGAGGCTGTCAATCAATATGCAGTGAGGGTATTGGCCATGCTAAAGCACTCAGCTAGGAGGATCATGCAAAAGTTCCTTTCTTCCAACTTACTCACACAGAAGAAACATTAAATATAAACTGAACTTTTTAAGGCTCCATTGAAGGTTTGTCCAAGTTGGAGGAGAAAATTCAGGTCAATTCGCCCATCCCTCAAGCACTCCTTAGAGTTCATTAAAATAATAATAAAAAAAAAAAAAGCAGTGCAAACTTCTAACAGTTATAACCATCACTTAGAAAGGATTAAACTGTCCTTATAAACTAATAAGTCTGTAAAATATCGCATAGGGAATCACAGACCCTGTGCTTCTCTTAGCTTGTTTCCTAGAGATGGCTAGCAATAGGAAATAAATAGAAAAATTGCATTAATCTGTTGTTATATTTTACCCACAAGCCTATTTACTTAGTATTTTCTTACTGCAGGAGCTATAAAATGTAGAAGTTTACGGCTTGTATGAAGCTCAATAAGGTTGATGATTCATCTCTAGAACAAATGTTTGGACATAAAAAAAGGAAGATTCAAGAAATTACATCTGCCCTAATATACATCCCTTTGTGAGGAGTACTGTCCCTACCTCCACCACCGACTGATTCAGCTCATCTTTTCACTGGTGAGCAACCAATTGACCACTTACTCCTCTTCTAGATTTTCCTGACACATGTAATGTACAGCACTGTAAGGTTTCTTCACTTTAGTTAATTAAGTTTGCCTCGGTCTGCACTCTGGCACTGGGACCTACAGGCACGGACTAGCTCTGTCCATGCCGTTAAACTCTCATAGCCTTTAAGAGGTCAAACTGCCTTTTGGGAGTTGCTACCTCCTGAATCACTCCATGAGTCGGCTGCGAGCTGTTATTTTCTGTGGGTCACAAGTGTGCCGTTCATGGGCTGTTGCAGCAATAATGATACAGACAATCAGATGCCTGTGCCCTGGAGCCTTCCCGGGCACCACTTGATTTCCTCACATAGAAGTAGCCATTTGCTCAGCCCGGCATTGCCCAAGTTCATCAACTTTTCACACCTCTGAAAATCAGAGGTTTCCAACAGCTTGCCAACTCTGATCATCTTCTTAGCAGTAAGGGCAAATCTTTCCTACATGGTAAATGAGGGCATTATATTTAGCCACGAACAAGAAGATGGCAGGTTTGGGGCGTGAGATCATTACTTACCTGGTCTTTTAACAGCTGCAGGAGTTTTAAAGCGAGGCACAGTGAAGGACTGCCAAAAGAAACAGGGTCTGACTTTTGTGAGCACGGTCCTGACCTGAGAACGAAACCCAGGAGAAGAGAGACCCAGCGGCGTGCATGTGCTGTGACTATGGTGTTACACATGACTACAGGAGTCCAGTTTACCACCAGTTAATGGCTAGCCCTTGTCAGATGACCTGCAACAACTGGCTCTGGGATACCCCCTAGCCTGTGTCAAGCACAAAACAAAACACTGCAGATGAATACAGGAAGAAGTTAATGCATTCTAATTCAGTGGTGGGGAGGACTTTCATGAGGTGTGCAAATGCAACTCAGCAGACAAGTGTTGACTCTAATCTACAGTACCTCCATCTCTTTGTGTTTCTGCTGACATCCCCTAAGGTGAAAAGATATTAAGGATCTTTTGAGTAAGAACAACACTGAAAAGCAGAAAAAGAGACATCACAGCTCACAGACCTGACACCGTGCTTTGAATTCTCATCTACAATCAAGCCAGTTTACACAGTTTTCTGCCCATGAAGAAAGGGCCAGTAATACTATACGTGAGATGTATTTGCCAGTTGCAATGATATAGCATTATCAAACAATCCCTCCATAAATAAGGATCACATCCACAAGAAGTCTTAACAACTGCCCGTGAGAAATCTAGAGGACTGATGTCAAAGTAAGGCACTTTAATTAAACCTCTAATAGAGCTGAAAGCCAGTTTTGGAAAGAAATGGCTAGATTACGAGAATACATTAGATGACTAAGGGAATCCATTCCAATGGAAGTGAAATCTTGTGCTTTTAATGGAGAAAAAAACCTTTTAATTGGAAAATGACAGTGACACTTGTCATACATAAAGTGTCTGGCTTAGCAAGTAATTTGTTGATCTCAGCTACATCATCAGATCAGTAAAGATTCAGAATAAGAACGTGCTTCAGAGTTTTCCAGAATCACAGCAAAAATCCTAACCTGTTAAGAAATCATGCAGCTCCTATTTCTAGGTAGGTATGTTTGCTACATTTTTTATATATATATATATACACACATATATACATATGTCTGAGGTGCTACACATTTGTTCTTTATCTTCTACACACAGCTCTACAAATGAAAATAAATGAAAATGAGAGATGCCTAGTTCAGCATTGACCTTCATCATCATTACTCTGGCATTCATAAGAATTTCATTCAGAGTTTCCTTCAGTACATGTTTTCCTATTAATTCACAGTACCTATTGATCTAGGAAGCACTTCATGCTTTCTTAGCTGTTAACTAATGATTTAACTTAATACATCATTCAGTAAGCTTAATATTTTTAAGTTCTAAGCAGCTTCTAGATACAAATGAGTGTATCACAGGCTCTGCACTAAGGAGGTGGCATTCTGGGGAGAATGTTAATGGGACCCCACAGAAAATCACTTTAATGTATTATGTATGGACAATTTTAATTTTGGAAGGAAACATAAAAACTAATTAATAACATTAAGCCTAATATTAAAAAGGAAGCCATTGTTATTGAGCATTATAAAGGCAACAGCATTATCAGAAGGGTCAAAAGTTACAGCTTTATTATGAAAAAAACTATCACAATTACAAGCGTTACAAATTACAAGCTTTTCCACTCTTTCTAACAGTTTTAGGCTCCTGTCTCTCTCTTCCTTTCTTCCCAGCTTTCACAGAATCCTAGAATATCTTTCCTCACCTATCCTCTGTATCTTCAAGTACCGTGTTGATAGTACAACTAATTCCTTTTGCCATAGATAGCTTTGCTCTTCCATTTGATTTGCCAGCCTGGTTTGAAAATTCCTCTCCCTGTCTTGACAAATGAGCATCAGTCATTTGTCTCCTCAGTTTACCTTGTTCCCATGCCCAGATTGCAAGTGTAGATAACCCTCCTTCTGCTCTTTGGTGTCTCCTGCTCCCCCTTTCTCTTTCTTCTGTTATCACATGCTCATGAAGTTCTCCAGACCTTGCATCTCCCCACTCACACTTCTTTTTTTCCCACTTTCCCATAGCAAGGTTTGTCCCCCTGACCCACAGCACACTCCCACTCCTGTTTCCTCTGCTCCTCCTCTCCCCAGCCTAGGCAACAGCCTCCGCTCAGAATACATTCCTTTCTCCTCCCTTTCTCCTTCAGTTCTTTAGTTCTGCTACATCCCTAGCAAAAAAAAACCATCTGTACTTCTATACTTTAACTGAATCCCATGTTTCCAGAGCTGACACCTTATCACCACCTTTGTTTCACTCCTTCAGCTGTCTTTTCCTTTTCCTCCTCTGTTTCACCTTTCCCCACCGTAGACTTCTGCTACACAGTTTCAGCAACTTATTTTGAATGAAAATTGTCAGGTTTTTCAAAACTCCTTCTCTTCCAAGACTTCTCTTCTCCTTCTGCAGGACATGCAGGACATATAATCTGAAATATTTGTTCTCAGCAGACAAGCATCTCATTAGTTTCTTCCAAGCGTATCTTTTAGTCCAGCTGGCCCTCTTTCACTCCCTCTTTATTATTTCTGTTTCTCAATTTCCTCAGGATTCTTCACCTCACAATATAAACATCTTTTTAAAAGTAAACCACCTCTGACTCCACTCTCCTCTCTACCAGCCATCCCACCCACCTTTTTTGTCTGCAAGTGTATTCTGGAGCTCTTCCGATCAAGTTCAGCCTTAAGCCCTCTTTTTTCTAACTTCTTTCCTTTGCCCTCCAGTGAAGAAGCCACATTTTCACCAAAGTCCCTCATGAATCATTCCTCCCAAAAGCCAGAAGTAACACCCTATGTCACCCTCTCCAGCCTGCCTGCAAGACTCTTCCTCTTGGAAAGTTGCTCTCCATGGACTGTGACTCATCTACGTCTTGATTCTCCTCTTTTCCCTCTAACCGCACTCTCAGCGTACCTTTCAAAGGATTTTCCTCATTCTTCCCTCCAGTTTTCTACAGAAGCCTTCCACACCTGGGCTCTGTCTCTGTTTCTTTTCACGTTTTCTCCAGATAATTCATTCAGATAATTATATAGATAATTAAATTCCAGATAATTCCTGCTCCATGTTTCAGCCATCTGCTTAAGAGTGGCACAGTCAGAGTAGGGCTCTTCATTTTTCCCTCTGACATTTTTCCCTTTTCTCTGTCACTACAGAAATACCACCATCCTGCCTCTTCTCTAGCTCCTCATGTCCATAGCCTTGGCACAGCCTTTAGGTGAATCACCAGTTGATTCTTACTCCCTCCTTTTACATTACAGTTATAAGTTACGCTCCTTTATTCTCATTCATAACCTAAAACACTCCTCCAGGCTCTCACCATCTCCTGTCTCAACTAACATCATCTTCTACAAATTTGTCAGATATAACATTGCCACCTCTTTCCATTCATAACATTACAGCAAAGAAAACTTTACTAGCCTTTTGCTCTGAGCATGTGATTTCACTTTTCACAGCCTTCCCCCTCTTCATTCACACCAAACATCAGCTTCTTGTCTTCATTCTTCACAGCTTGTCTCCACAGTATTTATCATCTTTCATATACTATAAGTGACAGTAACATTTAACACCCGTTCCCACAGCATGCTTGGCAGGAACAGGCTTTCAGGACCAAAAACAGAAGAGAGGTGAATTAACATCCTTTGCATGAAGCCGACGGGGTGTGCCCAAGTGCCCACAGAGCCACTTACCCTATCTTTGCTGGTAAGGAAGGGAATTTACTCATCTGTAGCCTGGGGAGCAAAAGAAAGCTTAATTCATGCAAGACAAAGTAGGAAGAGGCATCCCTTCTGAATCATCCCCTCAGCAGGTGGTACTGTACGGTGAAGACAAAGTCCAGGCGCCACAGGCAAAGAGCCACTGAGCTGACATCGGCAACCTTGGTCTGTGCCCAGTCATAAAATAGCCATCAGCCACCAGAAGTACCCCTAAAAAGCTAAAGATGGAAATGACTGAAACTCAAAGATGTGTTGATAGCAGGGAGCTCCGGTACAGGACTCTGTAACGGAGTATGCCAAACAATCTCCAAATACTGACAAGTAACTGCTCAGTATAGCTAGCAGGCAAATTTTTTCCGGGGTCGGAGCTGAGTCATGCCTACAACCGACAGGGTCTTACAAAAAATATTCTCCAACACAGTTAGCATGTCAGCCTCCTAACGGTCCTCCTAAAAATATTCACAAAAGGCAGTCACCGGGCATGGATACATGAGGTGGCTGGAAGAAAAGAGGTTCTGTTCATCCCACCCCGTTAGAGCTGAACCGTGCAGTGCACGCAGCCGGTCCACTCATTCGTCCCTCCTTACTCAGATCAGTGCTACTCACCTGCTTGGACTTCAGACTCTGCTGCATATCTGGGGAGACTTTAAGGTCCAGTTTTGAAGGCACATTGCCCTCATCCTCTAGGCTGAGTGTGAAGCTTTTATACCCATAAATGACAGCATTTGAGACTTTAGCTACCAAATCTGTAGATGCATACAGATAGAAAAATTATGAGAGCTAAATACCATCATTTGACCTTAAAAATTTTCTAGCATCAAATCTGAATTGCTTTCCCATTGGTTTGTCCACTAGTAGCAACTTGTCTGGGCATTTGGCTTAAAAAGCCTCATACATAGAAACAGGCATGTTGTCCAAATAGAGACTGAATAAACCTCAGAGGTTTGCCCTCCTTCAGTTTTGATGGTAATGTTTTTCATTAACTTTATTTCTTTCTGGTATGTGTAGTTTTACCATGTGACAGAATGGACAAAAACTAGGATTGTCCTTATGGCACCCAAAGGGCCATGCTTTTCAAGCAGAGGAGCCCCGTCTGTTCCTGTAAGCCCTGTGTCCAATCAGAAAGTCAAATCAAGTTGCTTATAAATGCATACGTGTTTAAAAGGAGAAGAAAATGAGCAAATCTCCTTGACTACATCTTCACAGAAAACTTAGGACCCTCTCCAGCTTCAAAAGGTGCCTTTAACAGGCTTGTAGCCTGTAGACAGCTCCTAGAAACTCGGGTGCACGCTGCAGCTCTGGCCAGTTGTGCCGGCGAGCAAAGCCCGGCTCCAGGCACTGCAGCTCACGCGGGGTGGATGAGACCCGGGTGATAAGCGTAACTGCTTGCCAACAGCAGGACTTCACACCAGCGGAATCCGCCTTCTGCAACGACATTGCAGGCACTCCTGTTTTCTAAGGTCTTGCTGGTTTGGACCACTGTGTTTTTAGTTCTCCCTTCTGCTTTACAGGGTCACCGGGAAGATCGATCAGCAATTTAGTGTGGAGAGAAGAAGCGCGGGGCAGTGGACTGTCAACGTTAGGCTGTTAGACAAGAACACATCCCCCACGAGCTCAGTGCCTTCAGGAAAAAAAAGGAGGGCCTCCCTGCAAAGATCCTGACAGCAACTGAGTCTGAAGAAATATGCCTCCCTCAGGACTCTTCTTATGGCTGCCAGAGTTATGAGGGGCACACGCTGGCACATTATTAACATGGCGTGTTTAATTAGCACATACATGTTGTGTTGTGTTTGTTTTCAAATCACACAAAACTACATTCATCGTGCGAACTCCCCGCACTAAAATGACAAAATAAACTGGGGCAGCAAGTTGTGATGGTAACATACTGCAGAAGAAAAGGTTGAAAACAAGAGAGAGAGAAGAAAATAAACAGGAAACTAAAATAAAGAGATACTGAAGGAAGGGAAGGAGTTAATTGGCTGCTTCTTAGGGCACTAAAAATTGAAGGAAGACTTCAAGACATTAACAGAGCTAGCATTTCTGGAATGTAAAATAGCATTCGTATTACACAGCTCAATACCATGCTAGGAATCGATATTCTCTGAAATGCAGGAGAATTTAAGAAGGTCGTTGCTTTGTGTAATCATGGTCCTTTCGGTAGTGCCTCCCCCTGGGATTCGCAGGGTGATAGTTTCTTATGGAGGGTTCACAACTTTTCTTCTTAACGAATATGAAGGTCCTCCCAGGTCAATTGCAAGATAATGGGGAAAGGGATATTTCCGGATCCCAGGTTCATTAAAGCCTGAAATCTGTACCAAAGAGTGTTGCATAGTTTTCCTCACATGAGGAGGTCGTGCTCAGCCAAATCAGTGGAGATGTTCCCCCTAACCATCCACCCGGTAGATGTGGAGGTGCTGCGGCATGAGGTCCTTGGCTGGCCCTTCCTTCTTGGCTTGACAGAGCTTGAATTTATTTCCTTAAGGGCATGGTTCAAGGTCTGCTGATAATGCCAGCATTTCTCCGAGGAGTTTCAGCAGATAGCCAAGTTATCACTGAGGGCCTGATTGTGGGCTTATTTATCTGTTTATACTGGAACTTGCTTTACATTTATTGTCTGCAGTTGCATACGTGACCTCAGAGACCTTTTAAAATTAAGAACACTTTATTAATGCAAATTTGAGCTCCTTGTCTGTTTTTCTTGTTCGTGCAGTTCCTAGCAGAGTGGGGGTTTTGTCTGTGACTGAGCTAGTTGCTATGGCAATAGAAGAAATAAATAAATAGTAAAAATAATACATTGGAATAAAATATTCTGATTTTGTAAACATGTTCTCTAGAATAGTAATAACAGCACTTCCTACAGTTTATTGTGTCTGAGCAATATTTCCCTACTGGGGTGCCCCAAAACACTTGTTAACGATGTCATGCCTTATACACACTATAAAATGGTAATGCGGCTCTACCGCATATTGCTGCAGCTTTTTGGCAGTGCTGCTCTTGGCTTCAATTCTCTGTCATCAGAGGTGTGCCTGGGAGGAGGTGTGCCTGGGAGAAGGTGTGCATGCACGTGCCGGAGGCAGGCATGTCCAAACTGGTGCGTTTCCACACACGAAGGACAAGCAGTAACTTCATGGGCTTCTCTCTCGCAACAATACCATAATATGCCCACTCTCATTCAGATGAAAACCCTTTTACACTCCTCCGACTGTGCAAGAAGGCCACAAAATAGCTCGAATTTACATTTACACTCACTTTAAAGAATATATTTATTTATCATATAAAGAAGAATTAAGCTCATCTAGCAAAGATATAATTTTGCAACATAAAGCTGTAGATCAAGAGTCATATTCGAAAGAACTGCAGAACTGATGCTTCCTGAACAATCTCAAAATTACGAGGTTTTTATCTGTCTTTTCTGAATGAGTACTAACGTGCATTTCCATTGTAGATGGACATGAGTTCTAGAAATTGAAACTATGCGGAAAAACAACTAGTTTTCTTCCTGATTTGCAGGGAAAATAACAAATATTGGTGAAATCTGAAGTGTCTTCAGACTTGTTTCTTTATTGAAACAAAAATATATTTACTCCTATAAGAACGATATGTAAGTTCACACAGAGATAAATATATATGTGCGTATGCATGTGTATTGACTGCACAGAAACTGCTGCTAGGTATATTTATAAAATAAGGAAGTAATCCTTGAACAGTGACAGATATACTTGCTAATATCCAGCAGCTCTGCTGGTCATTGAAATGCTCAGGTATATTTTTGCCTGTTGACACACTTCTAAAATAGGTGAAAAATTAAATGTTAAAAATAGAAAGTATAAACATTACTGGCTTGCAAACAAAAAGGAAGGTTAGATCTACAGGGTTCAGAAATAGTACAAAGACCTGATGATACTGTGCAGATATAAAAGAAGCTCATATTCCTCAAGACAAACCTTGAAAAATTAAGTCAATAACTCTATGCATCTTCATTGCAATGTATTTAACTACATAGGACTAAGGACCAGCAGTAACATAGCCAATAGCATACTGGAATTGTGGTTGCTTACTACTACAAGTTTTAAAATAAAATTACTTCTTCTGAAATAGTAGTTACAGAAGAATTTCTGAAAAACTAAAATACAGCAGTAACAATATTATAATAAACATCTTTTTCCAGGTTTCTCCCAAATTTCTCCTGTTTTTCGTAGCAGGCCTCAGCAGGGAAAAATGGGAAATAAAGAAATAAAACCCACAATATATATTTTTCCTACCTTTTTCCAAATCCTCTGGTTACAGAAGACTCTTTCCTCCAACTCACTTCATACAAGTAGAGTGTAATATGACTTTACAACATAACAAACATCCTTTGAAAGAAGACATTACATGGGAGAAAAGTTAACTTGCAGTTCAACCACAGCCAAATTGACATTCTGCTCTTCTGCTCCTTTGAGGACAGCAAGTTATTAAAGATCGCTCTGACTTTCTCATGGGAAAGCAAGTGGCCAGACATGCAACAGGAGGGAGCAGTAGGATGTGAGCCCCATTTCTCCAGCTCACAGCTTCATCACTGGCTTCTGCCTGATGCCGTGTCCTGCAGGGGTGACATCCCTCCTACGCATGCCTAGCAGACGACACCCTGAACAGTAAGTAGACGAGGTAACATCTGGTTTGTGGATCCTGTCAAACAGCCAAGTCTTTGGTCGTGTCAGGTCTCTAGGCAATCAAGTAGATGCCTGCCCACAGAAAACTGGTGTGTGTTACCAGGACAAAGAGAGACACCAGTGAACTTCAAACATCCGTACCGCTGGGTGGAAGGTACGTGAACACAGTGCTGTCTCAGGCACCAAGCCATCTCTTCCTCCTGGTGGCTCCAGCCCTCAATGTCAAACCCTAGGATACACCTACCACCAACCTACAAAGCAAATTTATTATGACAAGCACAAGGATTCAGGAGCAACAGCTGCCCAGCAACTTGTCCCTGCTTTCACTCAGGTCAAAGAGACAAGCTGCTTGTTAACAGCAGTAACCTGATGCACACTTTTCATGCCAACTTTTACCCAAAAACGAGAGTCTTCTAGTGTATGCCAAATCCAAAATCCAGGGGGAGAAATGAAGGAATAGGGTCTGGTAAAAGAGAAACCTAATACCTCTTCTCCATATCTTTATCCTCCAAAGGTGGAAAGACATTCACTGCTGTTGGTTAGGGAGCCAAATTTTGAAATGGTAAATAGTGGCAAGCTGAACGTGCAAGAGCAAACCTGTATCATTTATACTTCTTAAGCTTAAAAATCAAGATCTAAAATAGGACCTGCACAGTCTGTACAGAGTTAGAATAATTGACACAAGTGGGTTCTGCTTCAGCTTTATGTAGAGTAAGACTAAGTTTGGTTACTCTTCATCTTTCTGGTTAAGCAGAGGCATAGCTTACCAAAGGGCCACTTACCGCCCCCCATACATTTGGCAAAGGCATTGGGCCGCCCCTGCAGCACTGATCCACCAAGAACATTGCCAGGTTTCCCTGTTGAGATGTCATTAAACTGAATAGCATTTGTGCTCAGTATCATTCTACATCAACGTCCACACCACAGTGCTGCCCACGAGTGCTCGTCTGCTGCATTTGCACGTGGCTTCCAGCCCCTGCCAGGCAGCAGCACGACAGGGAAGCTCCAGTGAGCTCCCCCCTCTCTTCCACTGACCATGAAGATTAAGCTGCGTAAAGTGGAGGGTTTGGCAAAAAGTTTGTTGAAAAGCTTTACTGCAGCTGGAAGGAGAGGTTCCTTTCACAGACTGTTCCATGTGCAAACTGAGAAGGAGAGCAGAGGGCTGGTGGTGGGATGCAAGTAACTGTGGGCACTGGGGAAAGGCACCTGGTTTGGAGCTCACAGTCATTACTACGGTTACTTCCAGCAGAACTGGAACTCATAATTCCTTTCTTTCTCTGCTAAAATGCCTGAGAAAATGCTGCCCAGCTCCTTAAAAAAACAAACTGCTGACTTTCTGCTGGCTTGGAAACATAACATAACCCCAGCACCCAATCTAGTTTCAGTGTATATGTCACTTTTGATTCATCTGATATGAATTCAACCTTCTTTTCCACCCAGGATTATACACTCGTTACAGAAGGAAGTCCACTCCGTGGCCAGCTTGGCTTTTCCCATGATGGTTGGTATAAGGTACCCAACAAAGTGATGGATCTGTCAACACAAGACAATTTGATTTGTGTGCATCCCTATCATAATGGACCTCAGTGCTGAAGCTCGGCTCCTTTCCAGTCCAAACCTTTACCTGAAGTTTTCCCTGGCCTGCCTGTGTGCTGGCACCGATGGATTTTGCTGGTTGGGTCGAGTCGTCTTTCCTGAAGGTATCTTCTAATTCTGCAGCACTATTTCCCTCTTTGAGCTCCTGCTGAATTCGTGGAGTCCCGCTCACCTCCACTCATGATCATTAAAGACTCTTTGCCGTGGAACGTGCCTCGGTGGCAGCATAGGTGGTATGTTGTGGAAGCATCGCTGACATGGAATTATTTCTCATCATGGGAGGAAGGACACAGCCTGTTATTTTTATCTTTATAAACCCATCTGGACATCTTCAGCTCACCAGATTTTTTCTCTGATTAAGGCAGCCAGACCCTAACAAACTCCTGCTGGCTTATGTCGTCCACTGCGATGCGGAGCATCTTAATTCCAAGTAGTCAGAGAAAGGCAGCAGCGTTTCCCTGCCCCTTTCATATTCCTACGGCAATGAGCCTGGGCTGATTGCTCCGCATGCTGAATGTCATCAAAAGCCAGAGGGAATTCTGTACTTTAAAGGGTTTCCGCCACAAAACGCAACAAGCACCAGCGGCAGCTCTCAGTGAGCTTCAAAGGAATAATGGGTGCATAGCATATCTGATGAACAAATGATACAGTGCATACGACATTCTTTGGGTATTCTGAATCTTGGCAGGTATTTTAGCAGTATCTCTTTTTGCCTAGGTGGTTATAGTATAGTTTCTGTACAGTTGGGTGTGTATACATATGAAAAAGACAACTGTTCAAAACAAAAACAATTCAAGTTTTGACCAAGCTGGTGAAAGTCTCAACCTGGGTGAAAAATCATGTGATTTCTTTAATGTTTCAGTGTAATCACTGCGAGTTGTTAGGTAAGTTGCTGAACCAGCTGAAGCTGGTATTCAAATACGTGGCTTGGTATTACAAAAGTATATTGAAACACTGCTGGATTTACTTGTGGTTTAATTGCAAAAATCCACTCCTAAATTTCAAACTCAAGCTTTGGAGCAGTATGGAAAGCATAACCAAGTTATCATACAATCCCTTCTCATGGTGCTTGTTTTAGAAGGATTGTTATAGAAACAGAAGTCAGAATGCTCCTGATACATTAAAAGTAGCTGCACTGGGTATGAACACAAAGTGAAATAACTTGCAAGTCATAACAAGGAATTTAAAAAGCTCTAAACTGTAAACAAGACAGGAAGAATGGGCAGGAAAGAATAGCTCAGATAAGATTTGGGTTTTTTTAATGAGCTGTGACTTTTCCGTAACCTCCAACAACAGCCAGCGTGTATCCTGCCTGGGGATCTACAAGAAATGATACTTTGACTATAGATGCTCAGAGCCTTCAGGAGTGGTTATGCATGTGACAGTGTAGTTTATCAAATAGCAAGAGCATATAGTGCATACTTAAAATGGGAAATTCATTGCTAAAATAAAGTTAAAAATAAGAGTGGACTTTGAGAGGGAGCCACCAAATCAATGGACGTCCACCTGATCTGTTAAACAGTCATTTAAAGGCAGCTTGCAGAGTAGCAAGTGCTTAACGTACTGACGGCCAGATGCTCATTTCGGCAAAGATGGTCCTTCCACACGTCCAAATTTGTAGACTTTTCTTAAACTGTTGGTGACCATCAGAAACAGGCTGCTGGGCTAGCCTTTGGCCTGGTCTATATGGATGCTCTTAAGATCTTGCCGTTAGAGCTGAGCAGGAAAGTAATCGGTCCCTGTTTCTCACAGTTCCAACGTGGAGGAACCAAGTCCTTCCACTTCGGTGCCTTCTCAAGGTCTCCGCACGGTGGGTACAGCAGAGCCTTCGGACACCCTGTGCTCCCGCCTGGTCCCCACACAGGTGCACGGGCAAGGCGTTTGTTGCCATTTAAAGGCTCCTTTTCCACCTGGCACCTACCTGTAGTGGAGGAATCCAAGAAACTCCCGCTGGTTTGTTTCCTCACTGTGTTAGCAACCATCCTAATTCCAGGCAGAAACATTTCGCTGAGGAGTCGGAGGACAGATTATGCCCCTTTTATCTGTACACAACCCCAGTCATATGTATGCCCACAGGAAGAAATGTTTCCCGTGCAGGGAATGACTCAGACTAGGTCAAAGCAGAGATACAAGGAGAGTGGAGAAAAGCGAACAGTAACTGCAGTTTATAAAAGGTGGCATTTATCTTAACAGAGCGACAGTTGCTCACTGTGAAGTTACAAGAAAGTATTGTGTTTTTCTGACTCTGAAGCCCACCCTTTCGGAACCACTGATCTGGAATATGAGAAGACTGCACATGCTGAAAAAGCCATCTCTAATAAGACAAGGTCAGACTGTGATAAAGCACACACGCTGAGTGGCATTTTCCTTCTGCTTGTTGCCCCACTGACATTAACACCATCATTATCGGTAAAATAAGGCTGAGTGGAGTGCAACTGCAGTTGCACTCCTGTTGGGCGCTGATAACTGACAATTAATAGATTTCAATAAATACAATAGGTTTCAATATTTTTATTTTCTCTGAGTGCCAAGTTCTACTGGACAGTAATAACAGTATGGGGTTCCCCTGGTAAGACTCCTGTAATGACCAGGTTATCTAAATGATTTTACATCCCCATGCCATGGTACCTCCAGCTGTGTCAGGGCTCAGGAGCATGAGCTGCAGCAACTATCAGGCATGAAGTTGACTCTCTGTTTACAAGATTAAACAATGACTAAGCTTAGCAAAAAGCATAAACAGTGGTGTAATAAGGCAGTCATTGCACTATAACTAGAATAAAATGAAACCGTTATAAAACATAACTGCATTTTATTATAGCAAAGTCAAACGCAATCAGAAAACTGCTTCCTTTCAGCATAAATGTTCCACCTGTCTGCATACAGCGTGCTACACAAAGTCCCCGGTTTAATCACCTCTTAGCTGTGTCATGACTCCTTCCTGATGCAAAACACAGCAATGCACCCAACCAGCTAGGGAAACCAGAAATCATTAAACAAGCATAGTCTCAAAGAGTCTGGCCAGTCTTCCTTAGCTTTTGTGTATTTATTGGCAGAGAGAAAAAATAGATAAAATCTATAAAAGTTGTACAAAAGCAGATTAACCATTTGATTTGTATCAGAGATGGGTTGTGCCTTGTAATATCTATCTGTCAGACTGTGCTGGGGAGAGATGCCGTGAGAATGGAGAGCAATACACGAGGCTCTAACCCATGTTGCACAAGAAGAGCATCCCGGGTCTGGCACAGAGGAGAGGGGCTCGTAACCTGCTGGGAGCAGCCTGGCCGCAGCCCACTCATGGAGAAAGTGCACTGGTCTTCCCTCATTCTGGCCGTGAGTTTGTTTTCAGAAGCACCTCTCAGAGGAGGAACGAGCTGGGTTTCACACAGGCTATGGTGCCCTGTGACCTGCATGTTTCCCTTGGTCTGGCAGGAAACTCACTGACCCACAGAAAGTCTTGGGAGGACAGAGAGCTGGAGAGAATGACTACGTGCAGTTTTAGAGCAGGCAGGTATCAACACAGGTTGGGCTGGGTGGGCTGGCTTGGACTGGCCACCCTCGGCTTCGCCTGCTTTCTTTCCTTGCAACTGGGGAACACTTCCTGGCTCAGGTATCACTTGAACAGACCTCACGTTTTTCATTTATGCTTTTTAGTCTCAGCTCTCCTGAAACAGAGATGTCACAAGGTAATATTTGCAAGGTCATCAGGTAACCTGGTTTTAGAAACTCAGATCAGCTTATTAAATTAAACTCGCTGATTTACCGTACACGACCAGAGAACCAAGGATACACAAAAAATCAAGTAAGAAAAGAAATTGTGAAGACAGTTTCTTCTTTTTTTTTTTTTTAATCACTGAGAATGCTTGAGAAAAGCAGAGATGTACAGGGAAAAACTTGGAGCCAGAAGATCCAAACTTCCCCTTGATTCTAAACTTAGCTCAGGCACTGGCCCACCGTGCAGATGACTCACTGCACTTCCTTGAACTTAAATCATTCCTGTTACAAAACTTGTTAAAGAAAGACGTCAGTGTAAATTAGATGTTGTGTCTAAGTTTAGCTATGGCCAATACATAAATATTGGAACTTTAATGTGTTATCATTTTTGTCTGATTCAGAAATATGCATATATACATACACATATGCATATGTATACATAGCAAGGGAGAGAAAGATTTCTTTGTGCTATTTTTACAATTTAATTTACATATATTGTTATTTTGCTGGTGACATAAGAGCTCACAACTGATCAAGAGTTTAACCATTTTCAGAGCAGCCTGGTTCCCACACCGCCCAAGCACTCTTCATTCTCTCAAACTGTCAGGGAAGTTTCAATCCCATCCAAGCGGTGGGAGCTGAGAGAGTACATGTTCAGCATATAACATACATGATGGGTGATTTCTTATGACACTAATCTTCCCTCCTGAGGGAAAGGCAATTATTTATTCATAACTCTACCACTCAGAAGTAACCATTCTTCTCACCATGGAGATAAATGTCAAAACAGAGACCAGCCATAGGCTGAGTCTAATCTAATCTGTCCAAAACGAATATATATTTAGATCTGTTGTCAAATCTTGAATGGTAAACCCTTTAGCCTGGGCAACTATTGTCTCAGTCTGCCTGCTGCACCTATAAATATGCATGCCACATTGGATATACACTATCAGAGAGGCATATTAACCCTGCAAAGTTGGGCAGGATATGAGGCTGACCAACCTTTCCAATATGAGAAAAGAGTCAGAGGATAAGGCACAAGACTTGCAGAGATGTGTAACAAAGAGGAAAAAACTACGTAATTTTTGTTAAAGTGACTCTACCCTGTAACACCTGTCTGAAATCAGCAGGCCCTCCACTCCCAAGCAGTTGATCCAGCAAAAGAGAAAAACAGGCTCCAAGCTGGTTGCCTGTTTTGAGGGATCTGTGGAAGACGGCAAGGGAAATCTCCTTTCTCGTAAAACTTAATTCTCAGTGTTCCTCTCCTTTCTCCCGTTCACATTTCCATTTTGAGGATGTCAGTTAGATCGTGCTAGATCCTTTCCCATCCAATTATACCTATGCCGTTCCTCATATCCTGTTACTGGAGGATACCACAGAACCAGAAGTGACTGCCCTGCCATTTTTCTGTCCAGCTTCTCTACTTCATGCTACCATAAATCTCCATGAGGTTCTTTTTGAAGTGGAATATCTGAAACTCATCTCAGAGCCCGAAGAGAAAGAGGTCTTCTCCCTGTGATCCACATAAAGAAATTATACTGTTTCAGAGAGCAATACATCTATCTGTCTTAGGTATTTCATTATTGAAGTTGTAAAACAAACACTTTTGTATAAATGGCAAACATAGGATGCTTATCTCCACTGCTTGTAAACTCACATATTTCTGGTGCTCAAATATCCTTCTTCCAAACTAAATCGCTTTTTTAGGCTTGGATAAACCCTATCAACAGCCAAGTAACTAATTATTGTGAAAGATGCATTAGGTTTTACACTTATTCTGCCTTAGCAGTTCAACCACATTACCTCTAATGTATGATGTAGTACTTCTCTTCTCTGTGTATTCCAGGTAAGTAACTGAGGCATGGTCAGTTTTAGCAAAAAGCACTTCCAGATGTCCCACATGGGTTTAGAGTGAATGGGACCTCAGCTACACCAGGGTGGGATTGCCTCTAGGAACCCAAGTGCAAAAGAAGAAGATTTGGCCAGCAGCCTGCTACGAGTCACTATGACACACTCTGTCCCAGGATTTACACTTAGACTGGGCCAAATCCTTCTCTGGCATAATTATACGGATCTGCACCAGAGCTGGATTGGGCCCATGTATCACAATACACAAATACACAAATGCCATTGGTGAAATGGGTCTACACTTTCTACAGGTGGGAATGGGTGCCAGGTGACAGCTGAGATGACAAAGCGTGGTGGTTGTGCAGAAAAAAATGAATGCCTCCCAGAGTAGTAGCTCAGTAAGGTAAACTCTCTTGAAAAAGTGCTTTAACACAACTTAACACAAAGTAGTACAAAATAGGAATGAAGAATGATGGTGTCACTTCCAGGCCAGGGCTTCTATGCATGTGAAGTAATCATCTGGAAAAGAAGCTAGGTGAGGGCATTATGAAGAGATCATGACCTCCCAGCATGATGAAACGGCCAAGAGAGCAAATGCGACCATTGTTAGCAATGGGCAGCACCTAAGGAAGAAGAGGGAAGTTACTACTTTTTGCCATATCCTCGAGGTGGTCATTGCTAGGTACTGTAACCATTTCTAGTCTCAGCACTTTAGCAAGGATGTTAATAAATGCAAATGGTTCAGAAATAATGCCATCTGTGGAAAACCTCCCTCACGATGAGCACATAAAGATCAACCTTGCTGCCTCAAAGACTGGGCACAGAGGAGAGTAAATCTCTGCCCAAGACTAAGTACATGGAAAGGAAAATCTACAGGCATTAGAGATTCTTCAGCAGGCTACAAACCACTTGGACTTAAAAATGAGACAAACTGAAACAAGGAACAGAGTGCTAAACTGCCACAATTAGAACAACTTCCCTAGCAAATTTGCCATTCCTGCAAGTCTTGCAATCAATAATGCTGTCATACAGAGCAGCTCACTCAAAAATTAAATGCTAAATGAAGGACTCCATGAAATCCTATGCCCTGTATTATCTAAGATAGAGTAGATGATGGTAGGAGTCCCCGCGGGTCTTAAAAATCTGTGAGTGTAGTTAAGAGGACATGTACTTCTAGAGGCTAAGCATGAGGTCCTTAGAATTTTCAGGGAAGTGCTTTCCCTCAAGGTTTTTCCTGAAGAAAGACTAAATAATTTCACCTAGAACTGGAAATCAAGCTGCAAAAGTATCAAGTAACAAGCTTCCAAAAGATCAAACTTCCTCCTGATTTTTCCATCATCTTCCTTAACTCTAGGCGAAAATGTATACAGCCAATAGATGACCTTTGTGTTTTGAAGAAGGCTGAAAGGCTCCAGAGACACAGGGAAAGGAGGTCAGCACCCTCACAAGCAAATTTATGAAAGGCAGATGCTGGCCACAGCTGGGTTTACACCAGGGCTCTACAGAAATTGGTTCTTCCAGGCTCTTCTGGGTTTGATGACCTATGTAGCCCTGTGACAGATGTGGTGTCGCACCACATTTCCGAGGGCTGGAATCTGGAGCAGTCTGTCCTGCTCTGTTCAGCCTCCTTTACTAACTAGCTAGAGTCTGTCACTTCGACTGAGTGTCAGGAGGTTTTTACAATGCGAGGCTCCAAAATCATGTCTTGTCTAGTCATTTCTTGTTTCCTCAGCTGGCTTTCTCCATTTCTGCTGCTAGTCCTGTAGCAGCATGCAGAACATCAGCAATCCCCACAAAACTCATGCTATAAGACAGAGTATTGCACATTTTCTGGGTGTATCATTTCAGATGGGAGTTTAAATTATTGGGGATAGTGCTGACCTTCTTCATGAAATCTTACTTGATTTGGTAAAGAGGAATTCCATTAGAGTGAGGCTAGGATCATCTCTATGTCATTTACAGCAGAATTTCCGTCTTCTGCGCATCTTCGACAAGTGCCAGGACTTGATGACGAAGACCTTATTTTTCAGGTGGACCAATCCCAAGTTTCATCCTCTAGCTACCAAGAAGGTCTTCAGCTTGTATCCTTTAAGCACATTTTCAGTTTAGATGGGCAGGAAATGTAATGTGATTATATGTATGAGCACTGCATAATTACTGAATAAACCTAACAGCAGTTTTTTGCTGTATGCTGCCTTTGGGAAACAGTGACTTGATTTTTCTTATGCTAGCAGTCTGAGAAATCATTGTCCTCTCCCCCTCCCCCCAACAGGTATTTTTTTGCATTCTTCCCTGACCCAGCCTGCATTTAATCGGAACTTTTATCTCACTTTGTGCTAATTCCTAACACATACCACCGATACCACCAGCTTTCTAAGTTCTCTCAGTGTTTTCCAGTTAGTCAGTAAAACGCTGTTGTTGAAACCAGCCTGGGAGGTGAATTCGTGGCAGAGAGGCTATGACCAGGCTGTTTCAAAACCTGGACCTGGAGTTATGAAAAATAAATTGTTAGGAAATTGTCATTTAATTCCTGTACTTTGTTTTTTAATGGTGTGATCTTAGAAGGAAATAGAGTGTAGTTTAAACTAAATTGCTGTTACTTTCCAACATACTTGAGTAAAGTTCCTGAGCTACAATAAAAATAATGAACATAAGCAGCTATTGCTAAACTAAAGTGAAGATTAAAGGTCGGATATCCTGACCTCCGCTTTGCGCTGACAAACTGCCCTGCCTGTGCTTTTTCGTTGTAGCCACCTATTACCCTCTAAAACTGAAGTAACTCTTCGTTGTGTTGCAGCAGCATTTTTTCAGGACAGCCCAGTGTATTTTTAACGCAAGGAAAGATGCTGCCGTTGCCCGAGCCAGGTGACACTGGGAAGCACATTATCACATACAGAAATGTTCATTAAAAGCGGATTAGGTGAAGATCTCATCAAACATACTGACTCCGCTTAGAATAAACGGCTTCTAAGCACGGGAGTTGTTAGAGGAATGGACGGTAGGCACCGACAGGCTCGGTCTGCATATTTCAGAGAGTGTTATCGAGCTGGTGTGTGTGGAACTAGGCTCTTCACTTCAGCAGTTCTGTTTAGCTCACTCGAACAGAGGAGTAACCACCAGTAAAAATGTTGGAGGTTATTTGATGTTAAGATGTGGAGACTTGATAAAAAGATAGCCCAGGCATGAAAAGTTAGAAGAACGCTGCTTAAAAATGGACTAATTAAAAAACCACAACAACAACAAAAAAAATTTAAATGAAATGCAGCTTTCACTGTTAGGTTCTAGATTTCTCGCCCCCAAACATTAGACGAAATTGCATTGTTTACAAAAATTTATTAATACAAACTTTACACACTTTATATCACAGTTATCAAAGTCCTAGTTATAGATATCATGTGTGTAATAATACTTTGTTTAAGTTCTTTTTATATTCATTTGCACACAAAATAAGTTCTCCAAGACTAACATCTACCCACTATGACTGCATCTCAAATCTGCTCAAATTTTCGTAAGGCTGTTGGCGTTTCTAAAAAAACCGAACCAAACCAAAACATAACCAAAACCAAAAACAACAACCAAAAAAAACCCAAAAAACCCACAAAAACAAAAAAACCCACCAAACCGTACAAAGGATAATAACCTAGGTGACCACTTCAAAATGCTTGCGACTAGCCACTGAACTCTAACCGATAAGGTCATAAATAAAACGTCACGAGAGCCCTATGTCATTACACCACAGCCGACACAAGCACAGCAAACTCTGCCCGTTGCCGAAGCGCAGAAGAAGAACGACTAAAACGCAAGCCGATGTGTTGCAGCATCGTAGGGCCACTGAATAGCCATCCGTGAACTCGTGGCGATTTACAAGGTGAAGAGAAGGCACGAAGGCGGCACGCCGGCGCCCCGGGCCCCTCCGCGGCTCCGACGCGGGCCTCCAACGGCAGCCGGGCGGGGGCGGCGGGCGCCTGGCTGCGGACGCCGCTGGCCCCCGGGGAGGTGATCACGGCGCAGAGCGGAGCCTTCGAGAGGGACCCGCAGGAGTCGAGCACCACGGACGAGGAGCTGAGCCGGGCCGGCAGCCCGGGGAGCCGCGGCGGCGGCGGCAGCAGCACCACGCCGGACTACGGGGAGAAGCGGCTGCCGCAAGCCCTCATCATCGGGGTGAAGAAGGGGGGGACGCGGGCGCTGCTGGAGGCCATCCGGGCGCACCCCGACGTGCGCGCCGTGGGCACCGAGCCCCACTTCTTCGACAGGAACTACGAGAAGGGGCTGGAGTGGTACAGGTGAGGGCAGCGCGACCACGCGCGGCGCGACGCCCCCCCCCGGCCCCTGCCCCTGCCCCTTCCCCTTCCCCCCCGCCGGGTCTCGGGTCCGCGCCCGCTGCCGCGGCGCCTCGGCGGAGCCGGCGGGCGGTCCGGTCCGCACGGGCGGGCGGCCTTGTGCTGCCGGCGGCGTCTGTCGCCCGGCCGCACTCGGGGAGTTTTCGCGGCTCGCCCCCCCCC
>JAVKLA010000027.1:1516749-1550862 GCA_034782735.1 Sagittarius serpentarius
GAAGGAGGGGGGAGCTTGTTGGGTTTTGGGGTTGGGGGTTTTTTTAAAATTTTTGGGGGGTGGTTGTTTCTTTTGAAATGAGTCTGTGATAGCGGGTGTAAATACAGGCTTTTCTAGTAACTTCGGTTTGCAGGCTTGAACCACACACTCAGCCTAAAGAACAGGAAAGGAATATTCCCCCTTTCTAAAGAGACCAGAATCGCGGGCAATACGTTTTAAAGCTGTGGCTGTTTTCACTTCAGAAAAGCCACTTTCAGCTACTTTTTATTTACCCCGCCTCATTTCCGCTCCTCCCTCCCCACTCCCCCAGTTCCTCGCAGAATGTACCAGGATGCCTGAAATACTGGGCATCGGCAGTACAGAGACGCAGATTCCCGTAAAACAGACCTGAAGCTCCAGACCCCCACGTAGGGGCCCGGTGCTGCCCCGGTGGTACTGCGCACGCAGGAGCGATGTCAGGACGGTTTGCAAAAAATACAGTTTCTAAGGGTGAGTGAGTAACTCACGCATGATTCATGCCAGTAAAAGTCTCATAGCATCTCAGTCTACTTCACGGGTGTGCATGTGCAACGTGAATATGCGTATGACATGATTGCAGTTTAGGCTGAATAAGTAAAGGTTTAAATCTGGTCTCTCTGGTGTCAGTAAATTTCTAGGTAACTCTGTCATTTCAAGGCTGAGAGGGATTTCAGGTTTATAATACTTGCCTCAAAGGCAAACTCCTAAGGCAGCATCTGAAGAAAAGTAGTTTTTTTCACTGGCAGAATTGCCTTCATCTTTCTCCTGCCAGCTTAAATTAGACCTTTTAATTTACCTGACTATGCTATTTTAAATATCTATTTTATTAACTAGAGCATTGTAATTCTATAGATATTTCTAGGGGAGCCTACATCCTCTGAGCCTTGTTAAGCCTGACTGTGACTGACTGCTCTAAAACCTACTGCCATAGGTTAAGTTCAAAGGAACGTATTTCATCATGTACCATGATGGGTATCTTTTCCACTCCTCAGAAACCCCCCTTTTTGCATATTTGTGCATGTTTTATCAAAAATACCACGAGTAATCTATGAAACTGTCAGGAACTGTGTTGGTCCGTAAAGCCAGATGATCTCTCGTGCACACTTGTCGGACATCCAGCCAGTATGTTCCTATTTTTTCACCACATCCCACCTTAGCTGCGTATTTTAAAAGGAACCTGGAAGACTGATGGACCTGCAGTATGTAATTTTATCATGAAAGGGCACATGTTTTTCTGCAGTATAGGAAAGGATGAATTCTTCTTTCTCAAAAGCAAACAATCCTGCCAAGCCAGCTGTCTCTCTCTCTCAGACACACACTATGGGTTTATCATCTGTCTTGTTATTATCTCTCCCCAGTCCTCCTTTCCTACTGGGATGGCTTGGTGAAACCCCTGCAGACCAGTCTGCCGGCGAGTACACACCTGCATCAGCTCTGTGAACGTAACACCAGCCTTCATCTTTTCTTGGCTTTCCAGCCTCCTCCTCCCCAAGAGCTAGTTCCCGCGGAAGGATGGACTTGTCAGAGCGGAGATTCACTTGTCCATGAAGTCACTCAGGTGTAGCAGTGGTCACATGATAACAGCTAATTAGGGATCACCTGTCAGAAGAACAGAAGTTTTTAAAGCTCAGGCAGGGGAAGACAGGGCTTGGCGGACATTTCAGGGCTTCCAGCTGAGACATGGCACCCGCGGCGGAGGCGGGAAAGCCCCGCTTTCCTCGTTGAGGCTAGATCGCAATCAGCTCGGGGAGAGAGAGAGCTGAAGTGTTTCGTTCACAGGGTTGTTTTTCTTTTATTAAACCATCCCATCTTGTGCTTTCCTTAAGTAAGAGCAGGAAAATGTTTAGGTACACTGTGGAAAGCATACACGTCTGTGTGCTTTCTCATGTCTGTCGCAGACCGAAGGAGCAAAGCTGTAATCCAGTCAGCTTGCTCACCCAGGGCCGTTCTGGGCAGGAGGCACGAACTACGGAAAAAATAGAGAGCAACAAGTAGGGGCAGTACTGGGAGCGTAACTCTCGCAAGACATGAGAGAGGCAAGCCTTGCCTGCTGGCTGGGACCCTTGCCAGCTTCTTCGCAGGTGACCACCAAGCATTAGCAAAGCCTTTGTGAGAACCTTCCAGATAATTCCTTGCCACCTTTTATCACCTTGATTATATTTCCAAGCAAACAGTTAAAAAACATTCTTAAGTATATGCACCCTGAGGAAAGGGGCTGGGATTTTTTTTCTTTCATTTTCAGAAGTGAGGAGGCAGGACAGTATTTCCTCAGGGCAGCAGTGCGGGAGCACCAGGAGTGCAGTCACCCCGCTCTTGCCCCTGCTTAGAGCCCGTGGTGAGAGACAGGTTGCCAGTGTCTTGCGGGATTGCCCGCACAGAAGCTCAGTGTTCGATCTTACGTGGCGGGCATCCTCCTCTCCCTTTTCAGTAAATGAAGCCAGATGAGTATGACAACACAGAGGCAAAGGAAGAGTCATTCCCATCCAAACACAAAGGCAAGAAAAGAACTGTCTGGATGAATGAAAGGCCAGAAAGTGGACTCGGTTCCACAGGGAGGTACCACCATGCTATGCATGTGACAGATAATTTCCCTGGATGACCAATAGGTACATTTATAATCTCCCGTCTTTCAACCAAGTAAATTCATATTCTAGAAGAGAAGAAAAAAATTTTCCTTGATGCTTTCTGACAAAGCTTCTTTGATCATTTAGATATGAAAAGTAAAGAAATAAATTATGAAAGGCAAACAACGACAAAAAAAAAAAATCACGCTAAAGCCAGCAACCTACAAATGGCACTAAAGATCTTGCTAGTTCGCAGAGCAGAATAAAAGCCTTTAGCACCAGCAGCAGGTCTAAGTCTATTCCCACTCTCATTTCCATTTGGTCCAGTGTTCAGGGGAGGGTAAACCCTTAAGCAGATTGGATATACAAAGTTTCACAGAATGCTGCCAAGCTACAGTACTTTATACTGGACAAATAGTGGCCACAATATCTTTGTGTTCCAGCTTGCTTTAGATGCGGCTGTAACCCCCTGTGAACGGCAAGTACTGGTTTTGTACCCAAATGTGACAGAATTTTAGGTACACCTTTAGAAACAGTGGGACTGCCATGTGCCTGTGTCCAGAAACTCAAATCCATCTGTAGTTCTGAGGTATTGAGCTAATGGCATAGCTAAAGTTATTCATAGTTTAGATTTACCAGAAATAGTTGGAACAAATTAATAATGAATTAGAACATTTCTTATCATCACAGGAGCGAGAGGGAATAAATAGAATCATCCATATTTTCTTATTACAAAACAGTGTGCAGCCTATTACCAAACACTAATTTGGTGTTGCTTGTGCTGGAAAACTGTTGAAGAGTCCCTGGCTCCTGACAGCGCAGCTTAATTCAGTCTGAGGGGAGCAAGGCTGCGCAGAAGCAGGCCAGGGCGGGCAGGTGAGGACTGTCCCAACAGGGGTGAATCCCAGCCGGCCAGAGCCGGGCACAGCTCAATAATTCCAATTAACCACGCTAAAGACAACAGAGACGGGTCACACAGGGCCCAGTAAATAGCAATCAGAACCGCATATTGTGATGAGAGAATAACAAAGTCTGTCTCATTAAGAAAAAGAGAAAAGACATTTGGGTGGGCGTAGAAGCCTGTTCTCAGTGGCTCATGCACCCTGCAGTGCAGCATCTGCCTCGTGGGGCTGCAATCCATGCTGGCCACAGCCAAAATTGCCCTGAGCGTGGGAGCCCTTCATGCGGTTTAGCTCACCGTTTTGTGCACAGTGAGCGACGGGGAGAGATCCCGCATCCCTTAGCGGCGCAGGAGGGCCCCTGCTTGGCCAGATGCATAGCTCCGGAAAGACAAAGGGTGTGGAGTGAGACCGGGTAGCTGGGTTTGCTGGCCTCTGTGCTGGGAGTTGGCTAGACAGCAGACGCTAGGGCCACGAGCCAGATACCGGGGCCAGGAGCCAGCACATGCTTTTTGGCTGCTGTCGTAACTGGGCTCACAGAAAGCACCAGGACATTTGCACGGCAGCTGTCCCCAGCGAGGCCGTGGGTTGGATTTCTCCATCAGCAGCCCGCACTGACAGCCACTTCTCCGGCTGTGTGAGACCAGGGGCTATTTTAGCACCCGATTGCCTTTAATTGCTAGTTTCTGGGCTTCCCGGACTCTGAAACATGCCATAATCAAACAGCATGAAATGAATATCTGACTGCAGACATGACCCACTGGGGGATGTTTAAGGGCCAAAGCCTGTAAGCCTGTAATTATAAGGCAGCGTCACTGTTTTTAAACATTTTTTTATTCATTTAATTTCAATAAAGTACTTGGGTCTACTTAGCCTAAAGGGAAACAGGTGATTCTTAGTTTTTATATTTAAAGATAGCACAAAGACTTTCTTGTGTGTGGCCTTATGGCCTGATCCATCTCTATCCTCTAATAAAATGTATTTCTGTAACAGCTGAGGCAATTAATCACTTAAGCAGAATTGGATTACAATCTCCATTACTTGAAAATCTTTAAAGTCAGGCTTCCTGTCTTTCTAAAAGATCCCAAGCTATTGAGCCATTCTTTGCCCTGCTTTATGCAAAGGTCAGACTGGATGTTTGTAATGGCCTCTTGTAATGTCAAAAATCGGTCTCTGACCCTTGTAATGCCACAGGAAAGACTCTCACTGATTTCAGACAGAACTGCACTAGATTTATTGACCTTTCTCATTAGGAATGAAGATTGTCTGCAGAAACTCCTGTGTGATGTCATAACTCCAGGTACATGTCTATTGAGCTCATTATGTAAATACTGCTGCCTTTGGTCCTGTTTGAATTCCAGAGGAGTTTACAGAGCTCAACACAAGCAGAAGTTGCTAGGACATTGCAAGACTGAACCTTCTCTTTTGACCCCCTGTGTTGAATTTCCAGAGGTAACTGGATTTGTCAACAGTAACAACAAAATAATAAACTGTGGTACTCTGTAGGTATGTTTAAAATCCTGAAACTTTAATACAATATTTTTCCCTGCAGTGAAATTCCCTTTCCCAGGGCTTTCTTGCTACCAAGTACAAGTATGTTATTGATTTTGCATATGGGTTTTTAGAAAAAAGTAGATAATTGCATATAATTTGGGGTGATTCTCTGGCATATTTTACTCTACAGCAAAAACCAGTTTTCTTTTAAGTCTCAGTAATACTTGAGATATTGTTCTAAAATTTATGTATTGGTTTTGTTTTACCATTGGGTAAAGAACTTCAGTTAGCTTCTCTGATTTAAAATCTGAGGGTGAAAAGAATTCACTCTGAAACAAAATCGGCAAGAAGTATGAGCAAGGAATTACAGAAGTAACATTACCTTATTATCTAATGCTAACAATTAAAGGTGGCTTGACTTAGGGCTTTGGTTTTGGTTTGCTTTTTTTTTTAATAAGGACTCCACAGGGAGATACCTTTATATGTTTCACTTATCTCTCAGGGGAAAAAAAAAAATTTTAATCACGTTCAAAAGAAAGCCATTGTCAAGAACATCATTTATTCAAACCTCTCTTCTATGGTAAGTAAATAACTCTGTTCTGAATATATCTCCTGACCTTATTTCCTCAGATCAGTTCTACTAGTTCTGCTCTGAGCCAGGGATTGCTTCTGATGTACTGTTCATTTCCACATATCCTCTGTTTCTTTCCTCCCATTCCTAATGTAGAATATTTTTATGTAATTACCCTAGAGCCTGAACTACAAGGTAAATACTGGAATATGGGTATAAAGTTCTGTTTATGAAAGGGGCAAATATTTGTTCAGTACTGAGAAAAGTATGCTAAAACCCTCACATCACAGATTTAGGAAAAAACCTTCTTTTTTTCTAGATGAAAGACCAGCGGCATGTTGTCTGCTGATGATATGCCCATACTTACTGTGGGTTCTTCACATTTATAAAATATGCTACAATTATGTAATAACTTTCATCAAAAAGCATTACTACTAATCTCACAATGCTCTTATAAAACAAATATTTATTAATATATTACATTTATTTTACCCAGTACTGTATGATATACAGTAAATTCAGTGACTTCCTTGGGAACACGTAGCTAAAAACCAGAATAGCTCTAAAATAAATACCTGACCTCATTGATGTCAAATGCAAAATCCTAATGACTTTAGCAGGGTCAGATGATCACTTTTAGTAATCTGACTCCCATTTTTTGTCAGTGGTGGAGGTTTACTACCCAGGAGAACACTCCCCCGTGCCTCCAAACACTCAATGCCGTTAATCTATGAAGTAAGTATCTGTTGATGAGTTCTGTCATGGATTCAGAGGAGTCTAGTATTTAGCCTCTATGAAGAATGATTTTAGTTGAAGAAATTCCTGTCCCACCCCCCAAAATAGTAGTCACTGGGTGATGGTCTCCACCAATGCATGTAGAAATCAGCATCACTTAAATGGCAAAGAAAACACTGCTTCCAAGAAAGAAAATGTACAGTGAATGACATGTGTCTTGGTTTCAGCTGGGATAGAGTTAATTTTCTTCATAGTGGCTACTATGGGGCTGTGTTTTGGACTTGTGCTGGAAACAGTGTTGGTAATTCAGGGATGTGTTACCCTGAGTAACACATTAGTTTTGTGTTACAGCTGAGCAGCACTTACACAGAGCCAAGGCCTTTTCTGCTTCTCACCCCACCCCACCAGCGAGGAGGCTGGGGGTGCACAAGAAGCTGGGAGGGGACACAGCTGGGACAGCTGACCCCAACTGACCGAAGGGATATTCCGTACCATATGACATCATGCTCAGCATATAATCTGGGGGAAGACGGAAGAAGGAGAAGGGGGGGACATTTGGAGTGATGGTGTTTGTCTTCCCAAGTGATGGTTACGCGTGATGGAGCCCTGCTGTCCTGGAGATGGCTGAACACCTGCCTGCCTATGGGAAGTGGTGAATGATTTCCTTGTTTTGCTTTGCTTGCGTGCGTGGCTTTTGCTTTACCTATTAAATGTCTTTATCTCAACCTACAAATTTTCTCACTTTTACTCTTCTGATTCTCTCCCTCATCCCAGCGGGGCGGGGAGCGAGCAGCTCTGTGGTGCTTAGTTGCCGGCTGGGGTTAAACCATGACAACACGAAACACTAGTGAATTCCCGTAGCTGTTGTTACTTTGAAGATGATTAATAACCTTGAACTAAACTAAAAATAATTAAAACCACATCACTCATCCTCAGAGAACAAGGTAATCAAAGGAGACTTTGCAAGTGAGCAAAAGATGTCTTTCAAAAGAAATCTTTCCCCATCTTCCAGTGTTGAATAGGGAATACTGCTAGTCTTTACACTCAATATAGTTGGTGTCCTTCCTTGATTTTCCTGGGCAAAGAAGAGGCAGTAGGGAGAGCTGAATCACAAGCTTTCCTCATATTTTTTCTTAATGAACAACAGTGTGCACTGCTGTTCTGGAACACCACACCAGGTAATGTCAGCACAGTCACTGGAGTGCTTTAGAAAGATGACAAAAGTTCCCAAGCATTGATCCACAGACTAAAAGCATAAACTTGCTATTAGGATGTGAAGAGGAGTGTAATGACCAGTGATTCCTCCTGTTTTCAAAGTCTGCATCTGGTTTAAGCAGTTAAACCTATAGTAAATGCTTTCTCAGGATCATTTTCCCCCATTTCTATAGATACCACAGGATGGGAGGTAAACCACCCCACAATGCATGATTCATGGTTATAAAATTTAGGAATGGTTAACTGGGAACAACGCTGCAAAACATCAAATCCTTGTGGTATTCCGTGCTGTGCTACATTAGTCCTAAGCCTAAATGAGCCTACAATGAAAGGGAAGCTCATCTTGAAGAAGAAAATAGCTTCTCTGCTCCAGTTAGGTGATATAAAACTGAAAGGTCACAGAGATATTAAACTCAAATTTTTTGAACTAGTAAGAAATGGAGAAAAGGTGAGGGGGTTGTGGGTTTCTGTTTTCAGATGTTTTTTTGTGGAAGGACCAAAGTGGAGTGAAGTCAGGTTTGGCTCTTTAATTCCAAGATCTGTAAGCAAAGCACTTAGAGTTGCTTTAACTTTCAGCTACTGCTTTACTTTTGCTGAGCACTGCATACGTGCAACTCCCAGTGAACTATTACATGTCACTAATATCCTTACAGGGCCTGGAGTCCTGTTTAGAAATGCAGCAAGTTTTAAATATGTAAATACAACAAATGGGAGTGTTGAATGCTTGCCTTCCTCAGGACTGGTCTATTAATGGCACCTGCATAGTAGCAGGTATAGGAACCATTTACTTCATGTTCTCTCACACCTTCAGATTGTCTTCTAAGTGAAATGTTAAGGCAGGGGTAAAAGGAAAACTTTCTAGGGGTAAGAGCTTTGCACTACTCCCCCAAGGCAACCAGCAGAAGCTGTACCTCCGATGGAAACACCTGAACATCATTTGTACAAAGCACCTGAAGATATGTTATAAGGAAACCCCTGGCTGTCAATGAAGCAGTATTGCACAGAGAACAGTAAAGTTCACATAAATATATTTCAAAGAAGCCCTGTGACGCACTCTTTAATAACCCAGCCCCGGATTCCCTTTCTTTCTATCACATCCTCATCACTCAGTTTTGCTTTGGCAAAAGCTACATTAGTACAAGGCGCATCCATCCGTCCTGTCCCATCCCATCCTGTCCTGTCCACCCCCAGCCAGCCATAACTGGCTAAATGTCACAGATGCATCATATATAGCAGAGGTATCACGAATATACCAAGGAGGGGTTTATATGTGAGATAAACCCCCAGCTTTACTCCCACCGAAGCGTCACCAAGGTGTCAGTGCAGAAGACTGTTGCAGCCTTCTGTGTCAGCAACTTTCTCATTTTGCTGGCTGTAAGATCTGTTACAAAATAGACTGAGAGCAGCAGTATTAGAAGAGCTGAAATGGGAATATCTGCTGCTCGTTTGGGCTCTCATGTCCCCGCTGCGTAAGACCTATTGCAGCCACGTGAGCACTGTGGGCACAGGGTATGGTCACACCAGCAGACACTGGGGCTCTGGCTAACTTAGCCAAGGGCTTGACGCTTTACTGTGCTCGTGAGGTGTCTTCAGACACCACTGACTCTGTAAGACAGAAAGTGGTGGCCGTCCCATAGGGCATCTGAGTGACAACAGGAAGGGAGGAGTAGGTGTGTGCCCAGGCTGGTCTTTATTTAACCAGACTGAGAAACAGCAGCCCCAAGGGCATACCAGCCCTGGCTTTTGCGCAACAACCCTTAGCGTCCCCACAAACAGCTCTGCAGGCTGGGGGAGATGAGCACGCAGTGGGAGTACGTGGCCAGATGCTACTTTACGGCAGACATGGCGCAGAGGAAGCGCCAAGCCGTCGTGCCACCTTGTGGCTGGCACATTACAGCTGGCACAGGGGGATGCCACCCCTCCTTCTGCTCCACAGACATGCTCTTAGAATAAAAGCACTTTGCCTCCCTGCAAGCCACGGGGACATCAACCTATCCCTTTCGGGCGGGTGTGAGCCCTCACCCCGAGTACCTCCTTCAGGCACATTAAGGGCCCTGAGTCATCCCGAGGAGCACTTGGAAGAAGCAAATGGGTCTCCAAGGTGAGCGGGGGCAGGCACAAGTGCCGACCCCACTGGCTCTGCCTGCGAGCAGCACGGAAAATCGCCTCCTGGTTTGGGTACGCGATGTTCTAAGTGAGCTCCAAGGCTGGCCACAGTGAGAAAAACATTTTCTTGTTCTCTCCCGGTGCATTACGAAAACCCACTAAAAGGAGCTTTTTGCACCACAAAACCTTTTAAAAGGATTCTGTCAACACAAAAGCAACATTGACAGCAGTTGCCTTTAAAAGTACTTGAGTCTTCAAACTCTGAAAGACACTTCTTAATTTTTCTAATTTTTTTTGTTGTTTTTCCAGACTTGGTCTACTCACAGGATTCAGAGAAATGTTTTCTGTAATTGCATGAGTAAGAAAAGGTATCGTGAGATTAATTCCCATAACAATTTTTAAAACAATTTGTAAACATATTCTTCACAAAATGGATATTCAAATACATGGATCTTTGCCTCAGTAATAATATAAATTTGCTGTAGGGAAAATTTACCAGACATAGTGAGAGGAGTACAAGTCCCATTAGCATGTGGTGCTCATGGCCCAGGTCATGCCACCAAGTGGTCAGTACTCTCTGCTGTATTTTCTTCCTCTTCTCCTTTAGCCTTTATCCACATGTGTCAGCATCCTGGCACTGGATGATAGGATGCACAAAGCTCATTTTTCTAACGCAGATTTTCCTCCGCTTTTGATGACATTAAGAGGCAAGCTGCCACACAGAGAGCAACACGCCCATCTCATATACTTCAAGTACAGTGCTATCATTGCTGTCTCTGGGAAAACCTATGGATGGGCCAACACTTTCACCCCTTTAATCTCTCAGCAATTAGACAAGTAATTTTCTTAAAAAAGGGGGGCCACTCACAGTTCTGTCTCCTGAAACTTCTCCCTTGGCTCTCATTCTGATCATCTCATTACTGTAAAACTTGTATAAATGCTTCCTATAGAGCAATTTCAGCATAGGAATTTGCAAGTCAAAGTAGCCAATTAGTTTATAAATTACCAGTCTTCCATATTTTGGAGATTGCTTACAGCTCTGGCCACTGCAGCATGCAGTTAAGAAAGAAAAAACCAGAAGATCTGAGTGCTGGTACTGCTGAGAAGGACTCATGCTACAGTCAGTTTTTGTACCGAGAGAAACTAGTATTACAGTAGAAAGAGCCCACTGTTTTGGAATAGTACCAACCAGCAGCTTATTTTTTGTTTAAATTAAAGGTTTTAGAAAGGTTTTTATTTGTTCATTCAGTAGGAAGCATCAAAGATGTTAATAGCCAAAAATTAATCACCTGCACCAAAATATCCTGCTTCCAGAAATAATCATGTAAGTGATAAAACAATGGGTGATCTGTTGCTTTGCAAAGAGTTTTTAAACTCTAACTAGAGGGCAATCCACAGCTCGCATCAATACCTTGGGAAGCAGGGAGTAGCCAACCTGGTTGATAAAAATGAAATTTCAAATGTTCAGAACCAATTCAGCCTGTAAAGACTTTGGAGCTCAGGTTGGCAGCCAACCCAGACATCTGTCAGTAACAGTTCCTTTGCAATGTTATGCAGTAACAGATCCCGAAAGGGCTTTAATGTTTTGACCTTATGTCATGAACTCAGAGGCAATCACTGGAGAACATCCTTTTGTAAGACATAGTTATAAAAAATGCAAAATGCATAATACAAAACTCAACTCCAGTGGTCTGGGGTTTTTTTAGGATTAAAACAATGTGTCCAAAGAATAAGCAAAGCCACCTCATCCCGGTGAAATACTGCAGAACTATACAAGGACTGCAACACATTAACCTTTGAAGACTATAAAGGACCCATATGGAACGTTCTGCATCTGAGGAACATTAACTCTGGATCTTGTGGAAAAGTCTAAAACAAGGGCATGACTAAGCTGGCCTCTTTAATGACTAGAAAAAGAAACAAAACAGAAAATATCCACCTTCCAGGCCTCACCCTGTGCAGTGACCTGGAAAAGAAACGCTATTGGCACCAGCAATCAAGCTTCCCTGTATTATCTTCCCGGGGGGTTGATTACACTGTCCTAAATGTGGGTGACTGCTTGAGGTCCAAAATTCTTTACACTGTAGCTATTCCTCAGAAATCCAAAAGTAATTAGAAAAGCAGAAATATGCAGTGGTAGCCAGCATACAGTATGGCATACAGTAACAACAGTTCAGAATTGCCCATCAGCACGGGTAAGAAAACAAGGCTCCCAGCATGCCAGCTGTGGTGTTTATGATTTTCACGTCACCTTTTACAAAAGGAGCAGGAAAGTAGTTCAGAAATCAGAAAAGCACTGCAGTACCAGATCTGTTTCTCCCAAACAGGCAATTTTCATAGTTATTTCTAATGCAAAAATGCACATATTCTCAAAGTACCATTCACCGGAACTCATTCTCTTCTAATCTATTTTTAAGAAAAAGTTCTAGTTTATCTTGTACATGTGATTTGATCAAAGGATGCTTGAAAAGTAAACTTCTGAAACCACCAAAAGCTTTTAAGTATTCTAAATAGGTGCTGGCTTTGTTTCATTCACATTTCTAACTTACATTACTTTTAAACAAACGAAGAACAGCAGATGTTCTTCCAATATTAGCTTATTACACTGACAGAGAGTTTCTCAATGTTCCATTCACATTTTTATTCTTATTATGATCAAATCACAATGTACCGGCTAGTACAGGCAGTGTATTATGCCAGGCACTGTATGCACCTGTTTGAAACGCCTCTCATCCAACAGCTTCACAGTCTGACCAGGGAGGACAGGCATGAATGAGAAACCATAGGTACAAGACAGATTGTTTTCCCTGTGATTATACAGGGAAATTCATCTCAAAGTGGGAGATAAACTCCACATCTCAAGTCTGCTGTTCTGTCTCTTTCAGCACACTACTTTGCAGCACACGACTGTTTTTTTCTCTTCTGTTTTTTATGGTTTGGGGGTTTAATAAGGTTTGGTCTCACTGGCAAATTCCAGCTACAGATCACAGGGAATGTTTTCTGTTAAATGCGAGTCCAATGTCTCTGGCCAAATTTGTGCCTGCCAGCTAACCCGCAATATTACTGTGGTGTTAACTACTTCGCTTGCGGTGTTCACACTTGAAACAGAGGTCAAATTGTATGGACATTTTTTTCCCTTCAACTTTGATAAACAAGCATTCCTGCTGCTTGCACTCCTGTGGGGAATTCACATTCAGCACTATCATTTCCAATTCCTCAGCCTATCGAGTACTGTTGACATTTTATTTCATAGCAGGCAGAAGAGCATGAAGTGATTTTTTTACCTACAAGCTTGTAAATCCTCTCAGAGGCCTTAAGGAGGAAACAATATCAAGCTACCTAAGAAAACATCTGTAAAATTCAGGCGAAAATTGCGTATATCCTTATTTTTATAACTGAAGTGGAGGTCAGCTGGTATAAAAGATGACATATACTTATCCATATTTCACTTTATATGCTAATTGCACACACTTTTTTATTATAAGTTCTGGAAAAAAATACCCTTCTGTAGCAATATGGTGAACCTTCATCTTAATTATATAACTTTAGTTGGAAACTGTTCTCAGGAAAGACTGGTTAATATTTATAAAGTGCTTTAAAGATGAAAGGACTGCATACTTACACATTTTATTGCATTCATGGCATTTTGTAAGCTTAAACCTGAAGTGAACATTTCTTCTGTTGAACTGGAATCTGCACTGAGAAACTTTTTAACCATACATGTTTTGCTTCACTTCTACTGAAAGCTTCAGCCCTGAGGTGACGAAATCACCCTGAATGCCACATGGAGAAAATGCCATTCAGTAAGCAGTAATTTTCTAGTTGGAAAAACCAAGAAAGTAATTTGTGGCCTTTTACATCTTTAATGCAGGACAGACTTTAGTCATTTTGGACAGAGATAGATTAGATGTGTCTGGGTGAGGAACCTGAGGGCAATTCATTAATTAGGGAGAACATGCAGCTGCGTATGGGTAAAATTAGGAAGGAAACATATTTGCAGATGCATGAATGACAGCATCAACAATTCCTTCCCAATACCCATGTTTATGCTGTCATAAAAGCTTGATATTATTCTGCAAATTTTTCACTTATTTTTGGAGATTCTAGAGGTGCCTGTGTAAGTACAGGTGGATGAACTTCATACAACTGAAGTCCTATTCCAAATTGCTTTTATCCAGCTCCTCACGGTTCATTCCAGATCTGCAGTGTATGGTGTTTTGGCCAAGACAAAAAGTGTGGTTAATTGACATATGAAAGTAGATTTGGGAGCTGAATGGCCTTTCACGTGGGTAGCTGTACTCAGAGCACAGGTCGTAGGTGATAAGCAAAATAAAAGATAAAACTCAGCAGTGAGAGAGAACAGGAAAGGAAATAACTTATGAAGCTGCAAGTATCTGGTGCTATCTCTCAATTTGCAAATTTATGATAAGTAAGAATGCTTACAGAAATCCTATTTAACCAAAATAATGAATGTCATTATACCAGTCACCATTTCCCTGTTCTCCTGAGAAAATGGTTGTTTAGAGACTAAAGACTGAGGCAGTTTGAAATCAGCTGTCCTTAAACACGATGGAAGAGGAGAACAGGTTGACAGTGCAGTACATTCTCAAGAGAAGAGTTTTCTCTATACACTGTGCTTCGAAGATCAGACATATCATTTCTATTTGCACTTAATTTCATTACTGACAGAATATACTGAGAGAGGGAAAGAAGAAACAGCTAAGCAAGCAGTATTGCAAAATTCCCTGTTTAACATGAGAATTGAGCATATCAGTATTTTCCTCCACATACTTTACAAATGAAGATATACCAGTTCTCACATTTAGACCACCTGGAACCTGCTCTGAGGTTCTAAAATATTAAAAAGAAAAAATTATAATATGCTGAATTTTCTACTTATATTTTGTGCCTTGAAAGTTTAGCTAAGATATATGAACTAAAAAGTCCTTGGACATCAGATGCAGCCAGTGAAGTAGTTTTCTTTGTAGGCAAAGAAAGGAATGTAGCTTGGTGCTGCTATTGGACTATTCTTCCCTAAAGCGATCAGGAGTATCTCTGGTTGAGATACTTCTTCAGTCCCCCACCAGCTCAACTTTCAGTTCCCATTCCTCACCAACCAAAATTGTTTGCAATGAAGGCAGATCATGAAATTCAGAAAGGCAAATAGTGAGATTGATGGTAACAGTGAAAAGGAGCCACAACTGAAAGGGTAGGTGTTTTAAAGGCTAGGCTCAGGTCTGTTGCCAGAGTTGGAGTTTACACAATAGACCCATTTCCCGTGTCTAGTGAAAGGTTAGCACTATTAATTTCTGTATCAGAAATCAGTCAGATGTAACACAGGCTTAGACTGTCAGAGCTTCGGGTGATTCTTGTGTATGGGAACAAACTTTTTTAATGGAATCCAGGACTTACTTTGACTGTGTTTAATTTAACATTGTAAGTCAACTTTCATTCAGAACTATACATTGTATTTTAGGAGCCTGATGTCAAAGAAAAAGCGCATATGAATAGACTCTCAGAAATACTCATCTCCCACTTGGGCATCAGAAGAGGTACCCAGATTTTCACGCATTCGGAATTGGGTGCAGGGTTTATTTGAAAATCTGGACTAACATACTGCAAAGATGAGTTCTTAAGGTCTTGAAAATCATTATCTTTTTGCAGGTGGGTGCTGAATCCTTTTGATAATCTGTCTTTTAGTAAGTAGTTGAAAACTGATATGTTCAATGGCATACAGAAGAAACAGTATGTCAGAAAAGATAAATCATAACACATTATTAAAGAAATAATTTGACATGGGCATGCACTGAAAGCCTCTGTGACTCTCAAACATCCGAACTCTCAGAAGTTAGCATTCCTTCTTTTTTTACTGTTTTATCTTAATTGCACAATAAAAGCCTATAAAACGTCAGAGCAGTGTCAGTTAATATTGGAATGGAAGCTACATATAAAAAAGATGTAAAGAATCATAAACCAGAAAGGCCTAAAAGGAAATCAGACACTATTAACAAATGAATTCTGTACGTCTCTGACGAGAAAGGGCACAAGGGAATTCCTTACATAATTTGTGCACATACTTATGGGAAAACAGATGCTTACAAACTTTAAGATAGAAAACCAAGTTTAAAATCCTTCAGCTACCACAGCTACTTTGGTACAGTTTGGATGGACCTCAGGTTAGCAATTTTGAACGTGTTGGAGTGATAAATAAAATCCTTGGCAGAATGTAAAACTGTGATAGCTTAAAAGAGGAATTCCTTGAGGAAATCTGCGAGGCAGAACAGATGTTCCACTTTTCAGATAAAATGTGTTCAGCAAACCCGTGTATCCACTGTTGTTTAATTGAAGAACCATTCATCCTCCATTTTCACAAGGTGAAGGAGACACTTTTTACTGATGGAAGGGAGTTAACAGTTACTCCTTCCTTTTCAATAAATGTTTCATTATATAACTACAAAGAGCGACAAATGAAACCTCCAAACACAAGCTAATAGGTCCAAAGCTTAATGGTTCTTTACAGAGCAAAGGACACATGACAGTTCTTTCCCACATTTGCTTAAAATGATTAAGCACCACCATTCCGGGAAAAAAAATAATCTTATTCTGGTAAATTACTTTCACAACATCAGAAAAAATATAGACTTCTTTGCAGACATATAATAGTCTCTAAAGGCAAGATATTTGTTTTCAAGTAAATGTAAACAAGAAGCCTGGAATTTAGACAATTCCCAGTTCATTTCAGCTAACAAAGCCAGAGATGAGAGCAAAAAATAGTAATTGTCAGCTGACAGTATTTGCAACTTCAGAAATTTAAGAATCAAGTTTTGAGAAAGGCTCTGCTTTCACCCAGGGGGCTGTGTCCCTGTAGTCATGAGTGGCTTTCTTCAGCCCCCGCTTTATAAGGGAGCGAAGGACTGTGATTCATACCCACACCACTGTGCAGGAGGAACCATGGCTCTGCTCTTGGCAGTTTTGATCCACATTTTTTAACAATTTTTGTTTCATGCCAGAGGGGAGAATTCAGTTGTTTAGTTTCATTTTTTCAGTCTCCTTTAGCCAAATATTGAACCAAATAAGTTATGAGTTGACCAAACTTCACTTCGTTTGGCCAAAGAAAGAGATAAGCCTCTGGGTTTGGTCTGAAGAAGTTCAGGGAGGCAAAACTTGTCTCTTTGTCATGGCTTGTCCCAAAGACCCCGGCAAAACCTTGAAAGAAATCTGACGCAACCTAAATATTATCCAGGCAATAGAGAGAAATGCGATGGGATTCATTCCTTACCACCTGAAGAACTCCTCATTTGACATTAGTTTCAGCAGTTTTTCATGCAAAGACATGGGGAGGAGACAACATGTGAGCAGCACACAGACAATTTTGAGATGAAGGAGAGTGTTATGCCTTCAGGTGTGCTTGGGATGTATGCTACCAAGCCACTTGCAACTGCTCCGCCAGCATTTTGCATGCTACTGAAATGTGACCCATCTCAGACAAAATACGGCTGTAAAGATATTTTACCAGCATGACATTTTTCAGCTTTCCATATCTTGTGACACATAGAAAGAGCTTTTGAACAGGTGTCCCTCATGTTTTTCAAAGCTGGATTGACACACTGATAACTCTGCACTGAAAGGGACCACGTTTCCTCTCCATGGAAATTGAGCTCTCTGCCTTGCAAAACATAGGTGAAAAGAACGCACTAGTCATGGTGCTCGTGCCAAAGGATCTTATCAAACTGATTAATCTCAAGAGGCTTATGGTCAGCCCCCTGCATCCATCAGATTTTAGTGCCAGAAGTGCACCTAGTTGAGAAGGATGGAGAGGTGGGAAAGCTTGAAATTTCCAAGCAGTGCCATGGCCCTGAGGCACCACCAGCCCTGCCTGTCCTTGCCCACCCCCCCCGGACTCCCCTCACCCTGCCCACAGCCCAGGACCCCATGTCAGTCCCCCAGGGCCATCAGCACCCCAGGGCCTTCAACCTCTGCCCTAACACCACCACAGCAGGACCAGCCTCCAGCTCCTCACAACCCTGCCTGGCCATGGGCCCTGCTAAGCCAGGGCCCTCTTGCAGGCCCATGTCCCATCGCGGTCTTGGCCTGCCCCCGTCCCCAGGGAGGTGCCTGATGGCTGGTCCTGGGGCGGCCCCGGTGCCCCCCAGCCGCCCTACTCCTGGCTGGGGCAGTGGGACAGGCCCCAACTGCCAGGGCCTGCCCAGACAGATCCCATGGGCAGCCTCCATGGTCCTCGGGGCGTCCCTGGCCCCTGCAGTGCCCTGTCGGGAAGGGAGATAAACTGTACAGCTCCAGGCAGATGAGCTGGGATTTCCAACATGCGCAGAGCCCATTGGATTTTTCCCACAGTTTTTCCTGAGGAAGGCTGCAGTACACACCTGAGGTGAATGCTTTCAAGGGGTACCTGTGCTGCCGCTTCAGCAGTGTGTGCCGTGGCAGCAGTCCAACATCTGCCACTGCTGGAGACCCTCCAAGCCCAGTCTTGCTTCTCCCACCCTTCCAGTTCCTCCTGAGCCAGCTAATTTTGAGCTTTTTCTGTTATCTGCAAGTCTTCTGGAACATTCTGTTTGACTGAAACGAACACACAGGGACCCTGAGGCTACAGCAGGAGTGAGAAGCAGCCATGGAGTTCAGGGAGCTTCTCTGGTCCCCACGAGTGCTTCTGCAAGGGCTGAAGCCTGCCCTGGCTGACGAGCCCTTCACAGTGCTGGTGGCACTGAGGCAGTGTCAGTGCAAGGTGACCGCAGAGCCTTATTTCTGGACTTGCTGACATTCCCAAGAAAAAAGGCTGTCTATGGGGCAAGCTGTGAACTGCTGTTCAGTGAAACAAGAGTGCTGTTGACCAGTTGAAAGAAGTTCAATAAGACATCATTTTGATTTTCAGCAAAGATTAGCTACGTTAGATATGTGGGGGACCTTCTAACTGGAAAGACAATGAGTCTCAGGACCAAGGGACAGAGAAATGCTGAAGGATCTCCTTCATTCAAAGTATTTACGAATAATTTGACAAACATCTTTGCCGGTGGCCTAGCTATACTTGATGCCTTTCACCAAAGAATTAGATTAGATGATTTATCAAGGTCCTTAACACATTAGATTTCTATGATTTCTATTTCTGCTACTACTAGAACAAGGTATTTTTGTACTATAGAGCTATGAACAGTATCTTATCCATATTTCTTACACAGTATCTAACCACATCTGTATTCTGCAGCATTAGCCCCTGGTGGCAGTCCAAAAAAAAAAAGAAACAAACCCATATTTTGCTTCTGCCACTCCTAAAAGAAAGATTGTCCTCGATACCTTTGCATTAAACCAAAATTGTTAAAAGCAGAAAATTTTGCCGGTGCTTACTTGCAAAAAAAGAAAAACAAAATAAAACCCAGAGTGAGAGTTTGACTTATTCTTCTATTTAAAAGAAAAGTAAAAGGAAGAAGAAATCATCTCTTCTGAAAGTGCTAATCCCAGCAGCATTGTCATAGCTGAAAAATATCTTCTTCACATTCTCTGTGCAAATAATCTTTATCCACTTTTAGATAATGACATTTGGGTAGAGAAAAATAGATTTCCTGTGGGAATGCTTTTATGTCACATGTGGTATTCAGTTCCTGAAAACAGCAATTGATCTGTGGGGGTCAAATCTACTTAATCCATGTTTAATATTACCAGAAATTAGTACCTCAATAGTCTCTTTTTCAGGCAAAATATCAATAATCAGCCGGCTTTTTTTCCATACACACATAATACATACAATATTGCTGTTACTTTGCAGAGTTTGTATTTAGCATTTTTCCCCTTTTTTTGATTCACAGTTTCGTTGGTGTTAATAGACATAAGCCCATAAAATGAATTTTCACCAAGATTACGACAATCTACGTGGCCCCAGGTCTTCAGTTTTAGCAGTATTTATGCTACATTAGCAATGAGTCTCTGGTGAGAAAACTGCTGTGCAGAAATTTCACTGTTTTCATATGTTCACTGTGTGTTTGAAAGGAATTATGAGATGTGTTTGTAATTAAAGTGTTTAAGGAATCATTAACAGAAAATGGCAGCTGTCAAAATTTAGGCTCTCCTCTACTCTAAGACAAAGTTTTGGTGAGAGGAATTTATTGCAGAAACACTAATAGCAGACATTAATAGCAGTTAGCTGAGATATAAGTTTGATACTCTGCTCTAATTTTCTAGGAGCACTCTGGTATTTGCTTGTACAGGCATTGGAAGAGTTGTACAAGACCTTAGAGATGCTATAACTTTCTGTGTTTTCTTATGAAAATAGTTCTGCTTAGAATACTTGTACAAAAATGCATACAGCTCCATGTTTGAGGTGTCTGTTTGTGATGCAGGCCAGTCAGATTGAAGTCCCTGGGACTACAGGACCTAAGAGTTGTAGCAAGAAGAGTTGGAGATGTAAGAGCATAAAAACTGCTGTATTGTCTCAGACTAGTGGTCCATCAAACCTGCTTGCCTACCTCCAACAGCTGCAGCTAGCAGATGCTTAGGAAAGAATACAAGAACAGGGCATACCTGTATTGATACTTTCTCCTCATGCACTTACAGCTTCTGGGTGTCTGTGGCTTAAGGAATTACTGAGATATTAAGTGTATCCTCATTCTGATGTTCTGTCCTTGTTTGACTTTTCCCTATGAATGTGTCTAATTGCATTTTGAACTGTTGTATACCTTTGACTTGCACTAGATACGTGAAACGAGTTTCACAGCTTAATTAGGAGTTGTGCCTAATCAAGTGTCTGTTCTGGATTGGACTTTAAGATTCACCCCCACCCTCCCCGCTTCTTGCTTCAAAGGCATCTTTAGTGTGACTAGAATTTCAAAGTTCAACATTTTTCATAAACCAGAACTTCTGCCCATTTCATTCCTTTGCTGTAATGCTCTGATATACAGAGCAATCCAAAATTTCCCTCTGTGGATGACACCTAACTAAATTCTTCATCTGCATATTATTAGCATTATTGACTTGTCCCTTAAATATAACCAGAGTCCATGGTGCAGCTTGTAGACTGGGTACAGTAAAAGCTGGTGCCAAGCTCCCTGCAGGAGCCTGAAGACAAACATGCTCAGGAACTTATTGCCAAGCAGGTTTAACTTAAACTACAGTTTTGCTACTGAGGCAGATGGGAAATAACAGAGCAGATGATAACGTCCAAACTTTCCACACTGATCTTGGCTACACTCCCCTTATCAGGCAAGAGGAAGAGATAAGCTAATTGTTTGATCAGGTGCATCCTTGGCTGGGGTTAAACCATGACATCAGGCTTGGCGTTCTCTGTTAATAGTCAGCAATGCCTGTTTATAAGCAAAATTCAGTCAATATTGCAGCTTATAATATTTACATATAAATATTTACAAAATAGTGATTTACATGTTAATTACTGCTGTGAAAAAAAGAGGACTATTGTTATTCCACTTAAGTACTATACAATATTCATCTTTGATATTTATCTTACATCTATATAGCTGTGTAACACAGAAACCAAGTGACTTGATGTAGATTAGCGGAGATAGTAGCAGTGTACAAAATTGACGCATAATCTCCTGAATCCAAGGAACACATCTGCATTATGTATTTTTGAACTAATGTAGCAACATAGCTGCAAACCTACTTTCTTGCTTAAAATGAATCTGGGCTTGCACTGAGGTGATCAATTGCAGTATGAATACCTAAATTGCACTGGTTATAATATCATTTTACATGGAGGACTCTATTTCTCCGGCCACTTTGCTGATCTTATGACCAAAGTACAAAATCCGTCACCTTGACAAGCAGGCATAGCTTTTGTATTTAAGTCACAAGCGACATTTTCTAATGGAGCTAAGAGTAAACACTTTTGATATTCTTTGTTGCAAGGACTTTTTTATTTAAACATTTTTGCAAATGCAATATGGGTTTTAATAATCTTTTTTTTTTTTGTCTATTCTTAGAGCTTCATGGAGAAGACTAAGAAAGGGACAATTTCACTGTTGCACAGACTATTTCACTTCATGAAGAAAATTGCATACTGAAAAATGATACCTATTCTACACAAGCAGAGCCAGGAAGAAGAAGGAAATAAAGTAGTTTGGACTATCGGTGCTTGCCATTTTTATGTTCTTCCTCTGTTCAGCTCTCAATTAGCCAGCAATGGGAATGGCAAAGAGCTACATCTCAGTTTTTACAACAGAGCAATATATTGTGCCTGCTTTATGCTGACAAGTCTGCCACCCTGGAGCACATACAGGTGTCTCTGAGATACAGGAATTCCCTTCTCACAGTTTATAAAGACTCTTTGGAAGGCCCAGAGTTGATGTGGATCTGTCCACTGTTGTGTAGGTAAGGACGAGGGCTGAACAGGTCTTTCAGATGCATTAGGCCATCCATTTCAAAGTTAGTGCTGGCTAGAAAGAAGACCATGGCCAAGAAGTACAGGGAACGAAACTGAAGAAAAGCCCTCGGGCCACAGCTCATCCTCTGCTGGAGCCCCGAGCACAGCCAATGTTTCAGAAGAGACAGATTTTGGTTTGTGCGGGTCTTTCTCTTATGTCAACCATTCCCAGCTGTTTCAGCAACCGAGAGAGGCAAATGCAACAGAGATTTAAAATAACTAAAGAGCCCAGTACAGGCTCAGAACTGCGTAGCCAGGGAGCAGCCTTGCTGAAAGGGACCTGGGTGTTCTGGTGGACAAGCTCAACATGAGTCAGCAGAGCACTACTGCAGCAAGAAAGGCAAATCAGGTCCTGGGCTGCATCCGCAGGGGCATTACTAGCAGGGATAGAGACATGATCATCCCGCTCAGCACAGATCAGGCTGAACCTGGAGTACTGTGTCCAGTTCTGATCCCCGCAATTCAAGAAAGACATGGACAGACTGGAGAGGGTCCAAAGGAGAGTCACAAAGATGACCAAAGGGCTGGAGAATCTGCCCCATGAGGAAAGACTGAAGGAGTTAGGTCTTTTCTCCATGGAGAAGAGAAGGCTCAGGAGGATGTCATCACAGTATTCCAGTACTTAAAGGGCAGCTGCAAAGAGGACAGAGGCTCTTTTCAGAAGCAGCCACATGCAGAAGACAAGGGGCAATGGGTACAAGTTGCACTGGGAGTGGTTTCATCTTGATACAAGAAAGACATTTTTTACAGTGAGAACAACCAATCACTGAAACAACCTCCTCAGGGATGTGGTCAAGTCCCCATCATTGGGAGGTTTTCAAGATGCAACTGAACAGGGTGCTAGACAATCTCATTAAGGCTCCCTTTCCCACAAAATGCTGGGCCAGATGACCTTTCAAGGTCCCTTCCAACCTGGGCTGTTCTATGGTTCTGTGATTCTATGTTTCAAATCAGGGCAGGCTTACTCTGCATGTAGGGCTGTAGCGAGCTGCAAGGCGATTAGAAGGACCAGCCCGTGTTTGTGCCATTTCCCCAGTCTTGCTCCAAGAGGAGATCTTGCCAGAGACGCACTGTCTCCCACATGTGTAGTTTGTATTCAGTTGCAGAAGGGCTGCTCTCTTTTGAGCAGTGTGTGCAGAGCTGTTACAGCTGTATACTGCTGGGCCAAGTATTAATTGTCTCAGTTTTCAAGGAAGCGGACAAAATTTAGCTCTGAAAGCCAAGTGAGAGCTGGTTAATAGAGCTTATTGGGAAAACAGTGTTGGAATAGAGAATTCACTTTCATGATCATTGACCTATTTGAAAAATGGCATAATGTTCTCAGTAATTTCATTCAACAAAGTGGAAAGAAATTGTGAAAATTTTGCAGAATGCTCTTCTGTCACTTGTAGAAAATTTCGGAGGTTTCATTTTTTCTTCCCCCCCCCCCCCGAAGGACTGTTCATTTAATTTTCTATTTTTTTATAAAATCTGAAATGTCCACATCTCAAAATGAAATATACAGGTCGACCTGACACTAACCCTTCATGAAATACCCTTCTGCATAGAACTTGTGAAGTTACTGGTGCCGTAGCTAATGAGGACGAGCAGCCAGTCCTTTGCCAAATGGAATTTCCATCTTCTGCAAGGCTCTATTAATAAACTGTGAATTCATGGGGTCTGGAAGGTCATGGGTTTTTTTTCACTGCACACTTGCAAGAATCAGATTTGCTCACTATGGGTAATAGCAGCTTGGGGACAAATGATTACTATACGGTCTCATTACCAGACTGCCTGGACTGACACAGCTCCTACTGAATGGTTTCTGTAGTCAGTTTTTGTTACGCATATTCTAGGAGTTACCTTTGCTGCTGCTATTGTTCCCAGGTCACCTAGCATAGACATTCATTATTTCTCTGCTCTCTCACAAGATTTTTAATAGCACAGCATGGTATGGTGGTAAGTTTAGCATTGCACCCATCCTTTTATTACTGTTACCACGTCTTCCATCACCGCATCACAATTCAGTTATTTTTCTCATTCACCTGCCCTATCTTGTCTCATAGCTGATACTCTCTTTGAGGCAAGTACTGCCATTTTCTGTGTATCTGAATGGCACTTACCACAGTGAAAGGCCAGGCCAGCTAAGAAATGCTGTTACATAATTGTGTAATAGTTGTAATTATCAACAAAGCCAGATACCTATTACTAATCATAAAAATGTCTAAAACAGCCTTGTCTTTCTGCTTTCCTGTGGCGTTCTTATCTTCCTTCTTCTTGCTTGCTTTATGCTTTTTTTTGATCCACTTTTTTCCTAAAGAGATACCTTTACATTACAGGCTCCCTCAGTGGAACTCCCCTATATTTACCTGGTACGAGCGCTGGGTAGCACCCTAATTCCACTAACAGTCATAAGTGAGATTTAGGTGACTGGCTGAATGATGTCCATCTTCACAGTGTCACAGAAAAAATACCGTACTGAAGTTAAATATGAATGCGCTCTCATTTGCTGTGCTTCACCTCGTTTCCCATGCGCTGCAGCATACTGCGCCAGTGCTCCATGCCGGAGAGCGGCGGCTGCAAGCAGGCAGACACACTGTTAGCAAGGCCATCACCTCATCTGAGAAACGTCTGACTCCAAGCAAGCTGCAGCAGGTTTCATAGGTCCTCCGCACATGGAAGGCTGACAGTGTCCCATACGCTGCCTCCATAGCCTCAGAGCTCCTTTCTGTCCCAGCTCAGCCGGTCTGTCCTAGTTCAAAGAGCCCTTTCAGACTTCCCTCATTGCCTGGCAGTGAAAAGAAAACTAAACACTTGGGAGGCAGTGGAAGCCCGATGACTCTCCTTAGCCTTCACAGAAGACCACGCTCTGTGATTTTGCTTTTTGACCACAAGATGTCTCCCGAAAACCATGGAACGAGCAAAAGGCTGTCAGACAGCCTGGGGAGGCAGACACCGGCACAATGCGCACGCCTGGCACTTAGCCTTAGTTTGTCATACACCTGCCTGGTACGAAAATCGACTCAGATTCATCCAATTTGTCCCAGCAATTCCAACAAGAAGTCTGGGGCGTGGAAATGACTTTTAAATTTTATTTTAACCCTCACACTAGTTTCCTATAAAGGTTTACAAATGTTATGAAAGCTTCAGTCCCCATGCAGCAGTGGTAAAAACAGAGCTTATCACACCAAGCAGCCTCCAGGAAACTGCCTGAGAGGAGCTTCCCAACGCTTGTCCCACCTCCCATGCAAGAGAATAGCCTCCCAGGGAGCAGTGGTCAGCTTTGAAAAAAGACGGAAAATCTACTTAAACTTCTCCTTGGAGGGACAGACTAACTAAAACAATCTGCAAGCATTTACAGAGACAGTTAATAAATACCCTATGTGCAATAAGAGACCAAAAGACTGACAGACAGAAGGTGCCGAGAAACGGCTGTGAAATAAATACAGCATGCACAGAAACAAGAGCTTCCTTGAATTGCAGCATTTCCAGGGTAGAAGCTTCAAAACCAGCCACAAGTTGATTTGTGCAAACATAGCAAGTATTAGGCTATTCTTTTAGCAGAGTTATTTTTAAGCTTGTCCAATACTGGTTATTATCTCGGTCCACAGTGGAGCCACTGTATACATAGCCTGCATTTATTGTTTCCTTTCATGTCCAATGAGGCCCTCAACATTTAGCCAATGTTTTAGTTAATGCAGTTCTTCATTCATACTCTTATGCCACATTAAAGGGTAGACTTGCCCTTGGACTGCTCTGTTTCTAGTGTAGGTTCTCCTTTTAGGAAAGTAATTGGCCATCACTTGTAATGTAACTGGACTGACCACTTTGAAGTTAGAGCTAGTCAGGATTCTTGAGAGTATTTGTTTCTAAAATTTTCCATTTAAAAAGAATCGGAAAAAAACCCCTGTGTTTAGAAAGTCAGCATATTTATTTAAAAAAAAAACACCACTAAACATTTTACTTATTGATATTTTTTCAGCTTAAAGTTTGGGGGATTTTTAAAAGAAACTGGGCAAATCTTTATGGATCTTCTGACAAAACATGTATTTTTGGCCTCATCGATTATCTTTTGCTGGAAGAAACTCATATTGAAATGAGTTCTTAAAACTGAAAGTGTCTGTTATATTAAATGATACACTCTTTTAAGTGTGTCATTCAACTGATATTTATAGATTATAATGGCAGCTTGTAAGGCACAGAGGCGTGCAAAAAAAATTAATACTAATTGCATCATTCAGATTGACAGGAGAACTCCTGTGACTTAAGCAAATCACAGACATGGAGGCAGGGAGGAAACCCTGCTCTCAGGATTACCGATGCTGTACCAGATCAACAGACCTGCACAGATTTCTGAATCAGGTTTCCCACCTGAAATCGGCATTTGTGCGGTTGTCGCAGTACTTCCTCAGGCACCAAGCTCTGCGGGGAAGGAGCTTTAAGGAATAAGCAGATGTTGGGAATTGTGGCCTGCGAGGTAACTCCCGAAGGCTGTGCGTAAAAATAGAGCCACTACAGACAGAAAGGAGGCTAGATTTTTTTTGCCTCCTTCACAAGCCCTGTAGTCTAGTATTAGAGCACCTTTCCCAGCAACAGGCTGCTTCTTGCTCCACATTTAAAGATGTCAAAGGCCCCCCTCTCTTTTATGCACTTGTCTGCTATTTAGCTCTACAGGACAAGCACACGTGATACATGTAATGGGGTATTTGAAGGCAAAAGTGCTTGTTGCAGTGAGGAGGCAAAGGTTGTAACTTCACCTCGGTACTTTCCAAGTTACATTCCTTTTTATTAAAAGGTATGCTCTCCTCAACAGCATTTTCTTTCATGAGCAGCTCCACTGAGGTCAGTGAGACTGCTTTATAGGCTGTAGGATTCACCCGTTGGTGAATGTAAGTCATTATCCAAAAAAGGCAAGTGAAAAATCCTACTGGCTTTTGAATAAAGGTTTTATAAGAAATCTAAATTATACCATAGGCTGTTCTGAGGTATAATACATAAACTGATTTGTGGTCTTCATGTGAAATTGAATATATACCTCCAAAGTGTACTATTAAATATTATAGTATGAAAGAATCGCTCCAAGCACTTTTGAAAATTTGTATTCTTGAAATATTGATACAGGAATTTTGAAGGGCCACTAGGATTTTCTATAAATACCAAACCAAGATAATCAGGAAATTTGTTGTATAAGTGCGTAGGCTACTGCGTTCCTCTATGCAATGTGCATTATGCAATTTATTATTTATGTATGATACTTCTTATCCATCACGAATCATTGTTAAAAGGAGATATAACTCAGAATACTTAGACAGGTGAGTGAATGTGTTCTAATTTCAAATTAACTGTGGAAAATGTATAGATAAATTAGTAATTACTACTGAGTTCTATGATGGTAACTATGGGACTTAATGAGAATTTAACTGAGTGGTAGCCACTGTCTTTGCTAAAATTGGTAGTTAGGCCTTGAGCTGAAGTATTCTGATTTTCTGAAACCCTCCCGCAGTGATGCCTCAATTCCTCAATTTTCTTAGAGCCCATATGTGTATGCGTGCACATTTGCTGTATGGGGCCCTGAGAACACTGGTTAATGTTTGATTGGCACAAACACTTTTTAGACAGGTGTGTTTGTTTGCTTTTCCTGCTGATCTTAGCCAGCATACCTGACATCTGGCTAAAATCTCTGAAGACTGAAGTGTTATTTATTGGTGGAGTCACAAACTGTGTTCACTCAGAACCAGCTCTAGCTTTAAACTCATCAAAACTGGCTTTGTCCAGCCTAATCTCTTCTCTCCTCCCCCAAAAATACAATAGCTGAAATCTCATTAGAAGGTCCCTGCCTCCCTTGTCAGAGCCAACATAGAACAAAGCAAACACTAACCAAAATAATCTTAAACTAGTCTAATACTTCTCCTCATCTTAGCATCTACACTAACCAGGTTCAGCTGAAATAAACCGAGTGCTTCAGCCTTCGGTGTCCTAATCTTTACACTTAACCATCATCTAGGAACTCCTAATGGACTCTGAATGAGCCATAAATAATTTGCCAGCATGGATCATCTTTTTCCTGTACATCTCACAGAATTCAGCAGTAAACTGATCCCTTCGGTTCCTGTTGTCCTGAATCCAAACCTAATCTCAAATCCTTGATATAAGACTAATTTTGTTCTATCCCAGAACAGATCAAGCTATCTAGCTTTTGCTACCCTGAATTCAAATTCAGCCTACCCTTGCTTTATTCCTCATCAAAGTCCTAGAGGTCTTACAAGATCCTGAATTTTCCTGAATTCTTCAGATCACTGTGAACCAAACTCTAACATTAACCCTTACCCAACCACAGCCTTTACATATGTGGTACCAACCCCCTCCAACACCAGCCCAACAGTGAGCTGGTTTCCCCTACAAGGGTCAGTCCGCAGCTTAACCCCGTGCATCTCTTGGATCCAGCAGTCATCTGACTCTTCAGCCCTCTTAAGCCCTGGGTTAGGGCCAAACTCTAACCCTAGCTTTAACCAGAGCTCAGAGTTTAATCTGCAGTTGTGGCTAGCATCTTCATCCCTTTCTACCTTTCTGGATCAGCCCTTTCTATCTGAACCTCTAGCTGCAACTCCAGCCTTCACTGCAAGGACCCACATCCTATCCTGTCCTGTTACCCTGAAATGTCCCCTACCAGCAGTAGTCCCCATTCTAGCTTTAATATTCTTGTAGGAACACACAATGAACACAGATTTTTTCATGCTTTCTTTTGCAAAACCCAAATCTTTACCCCAACCCTAACACTAGGCTCAAAACTGACCCTTCTCAGTTCACCCCCACCACCCCCAGCCATTGTCCCATTTCTGTGACAGGAAGGAATGAAGATATTCACCAAGATCCTGCAGCATCCGTGAGGAGAAGGGCTGGGGTTACTGTGGGAAAGGACAGTGTTTAAGTGTATGGAGTTGGTGATTTGGGGCCCATGATGCAGCCAGGATTACAATTAGAGCTAAAATTAACCAGCAATTCTGAGACCAATGAGTCACACTCCTTCCTAGTCCCTGGAAGGTGCATGGTGCTAGGTAAGAGCTTCTGCTGGGAGGGATGAGTGGTGCACGCAAGATTTGGGAAGGCTGCATCTAGCAGAGGGTGGTCAATATTCAAGTTAGGGTTTCAGAAAAAATGAGCTGAGAAGCAGTTTTGCTGATTGTTGAGTTTTGCAAAGCCTAATGTCAGGAGCACAAGTGGGGATCCATGGGTAACATTTAAACTGGAAGGAGGGATAGGATATTTGGTGGGATTCAAGTGGCCTGTAAATAAAGATCTGGGTTTCTTTGTGGATTTTCCAAGGCCAAAAGGCTTGTGAAGAAGAGTGTTGTGGCCACAGTGTTTGTTTAAGATGAGCTGGGAGAAATGGAGGCCACTGCTTTGTAGCCATTCTAGGACTGGATTCGTGGATTCTGGGTGGAAAGGACACAAAATTTTTTGCTTCCTGCATTTCACAAGCCCAGTACATCCTGAAATCAACTTCTGTCTAAAGCTAGGTTTGGAAATGGCATTACATTTGGAGTATGGGATGAGGAGCCAGTGCCAGGGATGAGGGGCTGTATCTGGTAAAGATGCTCAGGATTATAAAGTGGGGGATCAATACTAGGAGTTGAAAACAGCTTTTCATTATTTATTAGCCACGCGGTAACTGTTTTAGGCAGTTGAATCTGCTTGTAGATCCTTGGCTTTCAGCAACGGGTTTTCTTAAATGAGATTGGACATGCTCCTTTCCCCAAGGGAGACCGGGAAGTCAGCTGAAATCATGCAGAGACATGAGGCCTGGCTACAGTGGCGAATTCTGGGTACATGAGCTTGAAAGAAACCCAGATTACAGAGGACTAGGTAACATGCCAGGATTTCAGCAGGGAGGTAACCTCTGTGGCAGGCGCCCAGGGAAATAGGCAGGCTGGTTCAAGTGCGAGGCACTGCAGTGTGGGATCATAGCTGGAGCGCTTGGAGTGATATAATTAACTTGAAAGAGGGATGCAGCTGCATAAACTTCATATCCACGCTCGTTCTAGAGAAGGAGCAAGATCCCGTGATTGAAGTGTGATAAAAGGAGCCCTTCTGAGTTTGGCGGCATGAAGCGATGCACGTTGAGGTCCAAGAAGCAGCTTTCCCATATATAAGGGTGCTCGTAACTCTTTCTGCCATCCACCTGTGCGTACTTGCAAGCCCTGTGGAAAGACATAACAAAATTATGTCAACAGTCATGAGAGTACCTGACCTGTTTCTTTCCTTTTGCGATAGCCCATGGAGCCTAAAGCTGGCCAGGCTGTGTGAGCCACCCCCTCAGGAGACCTGCAACTGCAGCTGCTCCTCCTGGGTCAGCCGGCACGGTGCCAGGCTTACTGCTGCTCTGCCAGAAGTACGCAAAGTACCGCGTACGGGATGAGTGCACATATCCAACAGAAATATTAAAATGAGGCTCATATCCTCATCTGGGGTAAAGTACCGTATTACTGACTGCAGAAACATACACCATCTGAGGATGGCCAAGGGCCCTTTAAAGCACAGAGCAAAAGCACAACAGAGAAGCAAGAAGAAATACAGATTTTAAACACTGTGATGATTGCTGCGGAATTTCAGAAAGCCCTGCCACAGGTAAGACAATGTTAGTATTGGACCAGGACTCCTTAAACGCGACTTTCAGACCAGCATCTTGAATTCTGTTACCCCACCCAGAGGTGTCGATAGGTTGTATTTTACTGCTCAGTGAGACATGCTGGCAGTGCAAGAACATGTTCAGACACAAAAATGCAAATCAACGCACCTCATTGAATTCTACATAGGGGATCAAATGCTGTATAAGTTACTTTTTTTTGTTGTTTTTTTTAATTAACCTTTTGCAGAGAGCAAGACAAATTCTTCCAGCTTTCTAATTGACATCAGAGCAGGCTCTGGGCTAATTCTTAGCTCTGAGAAAAAATAGCAGTGCTGTGGCCCATAAAAACGAGCTGCTCCTTACATGGGAGTTGAATGCATTTGAATACTTTGTGTGTTAAAACTATATAAAGTTTTTCAGTATCATTTCTTTGAAATTTACTCATGGAAAGTGGTATTTTCGCAAATATCTTTTTACTTTTGGGGCATTTTTACCCTTTCATCAGTGAGTCTCTCTGCTTATGGAGGACATGATGGATTATTATTTTTAAAAGTCCATATTTCCTTCATTTTACCTTGGTCAGAAAGTCCTTGTGTTCCCACTAACAGTGGGAAAAAAAAAGTTTGAGGCTTTTTTTTCAGGAAAATTAATTTCCTGTAAACAAACTTTCTTTTTTTTTTTAAGTGAAATACAGTATGAGCCTCTCTCTGCCAGCCCATATACTGCAGAGTGGGAGTTGGCCATGCCAATATACTTGCTTCACCGGTTGAAGCTCTTGCTTCCCCTGCCACCACCCCTCAGAGAACAGAGTACAAATGTGTTCATGAATTCAAATGTACTTATTTTAAATAAAGTGTCCACAGGAGTTAGAAAAAAAACCCCAACATGTCGACATTTATAAGTGTTCAAAGTTAAACCTTTAATGTGCAGCCTAACCTACTCCCTTCACAAGCGTATTTGCCTTCAAGAACATGCACTATTTCCATTAGCGCATACAGGGAGACGGACATCTGTGTTCACGGATTTGCACATACAGAGCATGAACATAAACTATTTTTCAGGTCCATGCTGGATACTCATATTGAATTATTGTCCTTAGACTTAGTTGTAAAAGCACCATTTCTATGCATATAGCCATACCAATTCTCTTTCTCTTGAACAATACATTATGGTAGGGATCCCCACAAAAGCCAAGGGCAGGAAGGTCTCCCAGGGTGTCTTTGAAAGCCTTCCCCACAGAAGGTTGTCTTCAGAGGCTGTCCGAGTTCAGACATTCTGAAGTTGCAGCTTATTTTTTTTAAGTTCTCCAGGAAGCCTTGTTGCTGTGTGGCCTCAGGACACTTCTGATATTTGTTTTTATTTGACGTGTTCAGAAAAAATAAACTAGGTGGTGCCAGGAAACCAAAATAATCTACTTGCTAGCTTCCACATGAGGGTGCAGTTGCATTTTGTTAAATCCGGAGCCAACCGCAACTAATAAATGGATTGCAGCAGCAGCTGCCTAGCTGCCTACAGAAATGACTAACAAAACAATTATAGAACAAAAAAACCCCTCATCAAGAGCAGTAAAAGACGAGAAAAATTATACTGAAATATGCTGAATGTATTAATAAACAGCACTGTTTGTCAGGTGATGTTGACTAAAAAACCTAATACAGTTAAATACCTTTCAACCCTCAGCAGAATCCATTTGTAATTTGTTTTCTTTGAGCTAGTGAAGACAGCCACACATGCTCCAAGGGGAAGCCCTCAGCAATGAAATCCACTCTTCCATTTTAATTTGACTTCCCAGCCATTCCCACAAACATCATGCAGCGATTAGAGCATTTTCTGATTTTACCAGCATAAATCTGCAATGACTCTGGGCCCTTCAATAGCTCACCCTGCATTCCCTGGGGTATGAAGAAGCTCAGAGTTGTTAGTGGCCATTTGGCATGTTGGACTAGCAAGGGTTGTTTATTCGGACTAGCAAGGGTTGTTTACTTTAGTGTAGTTTTCATTATGAAAGCACCTAACAGACCCACCATGGGGACTATGATCCCATCATGAAAACTGTACACACAAAGAACAAAAAAAAAATCATACATGCCTGCAAGAACCAGGTGAAAGATGGTGTAACTTAGCTGACCAATGATCCACGTGCCAAGAGGCATGATGCCAACAGTAGTCTTCAAATACCCGTCGAGCTCCTGATTTGGTTTGTTGCGCTGCTCTTCTTGCTCCTTGCTCCCTGCTCCCTTATGCCCATGCCACCCAAAGCTGTGCACTCCCCATCTCTCAGTGCCTTCTGATCAATACGGGACACTTTGGTCTGGCACAAGAGACGGGGCTCAAATGTGGGTGAAATCTGAGAGGTGGTGATAGATACTCAGAGTGCTTGACACTGGTTGGTCTGTTGGTCACTTCTGTGAATTACCCATTTATTATACTCAGAAAAGCATGTGATTAACTCGGGTAATGGGAAATAACAGGCTCTGTCTTCTACCCACTATTGTCAAGATGAATCTTGCCCTGATACAGAAGAAGCCAGGACAAAGTTTGTCACATTTCAAGCAGAAGTTGCCCTGAAAAACAGACATTGAGATGGTCATCAGTTCTAGAAAGTCAGTGACTCACGGCCACTTTTACAAGGCTATAAACCGGCATGGCAGGTTATCCTAACTACCCGTACCCTCAAAATTCAGTAAGAGTACTCCATTCCATGTCTTTCCTCAAAATACTTTGCTGTCATTGTTAAAAAGAGGTTTGTGCCCATTTTTTAGAACAGAATGTAGTGGTATGTTTCTAAATATTAAATAATGATGAATTTTGCTGTGAAAAAGCTAAAAGTGTTTCTAAACAGACAAGCTTTTGCTTGGTAGATAGAGGGATTTTTTTAAAGCAGTGTTCAGTTTTTTAAAAATGCCCAGTCCTAGCAAAACAGTTGTGAAATCTCGGATGCAATTTTTCACCTCAAAGGCCCAAGCCTTCCACCAGAGACCAGAGCTCTTTCACATTTTTTAAACAAACAGAGTTTTCGAGTGCCCCTGTGAAACATCGTATTTTAAATGTGTTGAAATATATTAAGTCATCCCACATGGATTTCATCACGTTATGTTTGGTGGCTATGAAATATACTTACCTTCATAAAAAGTTCTTATTGCTAGGTTGGAGCGGTCCTAAGATTCTCTAGGGAGGACATTTGCAAATGCGCTTGGTTTTGGCTTGACTGCTTCCCTCTATTGCTGCTCCAGAATTTTCTGTTCATGGTTTTTAATAGAAAAGTGGTTTCTGTAATATTGACTTTTTTCCACAGGAAAAAGTTGGTTATGCCAAAACAATGTAATGCCCCTTTGGGAAAATAAAAAAGAATCCAAAATGTTTTGAACTGTCCAAGCAAATCTAAATGTTTTGCTTCAGGATGATTTGTCATTACTCATCATGAGTTTGCCACGGTTTAGGTCCCTCATTTCCACTGGGGGGGGGGGGGGGGGGGGGGGGGGGGGCGGGGGGGGGGGGGGGGGGGGGGGGGGGGGGGGGGG
>JAVKLA010000027.1:1563193-1584903 GCA_034782735.1 Sagittarius serpentarius
GGGGCTCCCTCCGCGGCCCCTTGCCGCCTGGCTGCCGCGATCGCGGGGCGGTCGCTCGTTGTCCGGTGGTGTCGTTCACCGCCCGGGTTGGTGCTCGGCGTGAGCCGGTCCCGGCTCAGCTCCTGGGCGCAGGCGGCCGAGTGCCGGCACCGCTCGGCACAGCCGGCCGGGGCCGGAGGATGTAACGACGAAATTCAGGAAACTGACTTGCGAGTTGCCTGTAGCTTGGCCTGCGTGGAATTATTTTCTGGTTTTTTTGTTGTTTGGTTTTTTTTTTTCCCCTTCACTGTTCTGGTTTGTATCCCTGCATCGAGCAGGAGCACGACTGCCTTAAATTTCTGAGTCTTTAGTTTAAATGCTCAGTCGTAACACTTCATCAAGCCTCCTCGTCTTCCTTACGGTTAAAAAACACCCGTATCGGACACACACAGGCCCCGGTTCCTGCGGAGGCTGCGGGTAACCCTGCGCTGTGCGGCCCCGCAGGCTGGCTGTGCCTCAAGTTGTGCGCACATCCCTCAGGCCAAGGGCCAGCGTGTCGTCTTCTCCGTTATACCGTGCTACAAATGTACGGGTTTATTGCGTGCATTTCAGGATGGTCCGTTCCGGGTGTCTGGTATGCTTGCGGGTATGGGCCGCTTTGCATCGGGAAAACTAGGTTATAAATATTTCTGAACCTCGTGATTGCGAAGAGGTGTGTTCAGGCATACCTGCTGGATTTAACCCTAAGCAGAGGCTGGTTATTAATTAAAAAATAGATGCTTGGATTTACTTAAACTGGCAGAATGATCCAAGACCAGTTTAAAACTTGGAGCACGTTGCCAAGGAAGGTATATTGTCTTTCTCTTAACAATTCATAGCTGAATGAAATTTCAGGCAATTTTTGCAAGCAAAATTGACCTTTAGTCAGGGAAGCAAGATACAAAAGTTTACCTCAGAGTCTTTTTCTTTCGTTTTTGGAAAGTAAGCTCTTGAAGAGGAATTTCTAATAAAATTGCCTGGTCAGTTACGCTTGCACTATCTCTGTCAGTAGGTAGTACGGTTTGGCCGTAATTAGATGTTTCTGCAGGCTTCGTGGATGTAAGAATTGTTCCTTTCCAAACAACAAAACCTTGCACTTCCACTCGTGTTTCCGATGCATGTCTGTAAATTTAGCTGTAGGAGGTTCCTGCTGAACATGGGCATAGCACGGAGACTATGGGTGTGTTTTGCACAGCCAGGGGGTCGGGGTTAATTTTGGGGCAAGGTAGCATCTGTGATGGAAACAGAAAGAGAGCAGCACTGGCACTGTGCTGAATATCAAAGAAAAAGATTCAGCGATACCAGGCGTGTGAAAGGGTAACAATAGTTGGTAGCAGCGATTGCCAGCAATTATTCCTCCGTGGGTTTCGTTAGCTTTATGTCCTCAGGAGGTGCAGCTCACATGCAACTGCAGTATCTGTGTGCCATCAGTCCCTCTAATAACTCTTCTGGCTGTTGGCTGATATCAAAAAAATTTGGCAGCAGAGGCCTCCCAGGTGAGCAATTTCTATGAAATTTGTGAAAGTAAGGAAGCCAGGTAGAAGAGAGCTCTTAACCTGCACACCAGAGAGTTCACATCAACACTCTAACCTCAAGCTGGAAACTGATGCAGGAAATGGGGCCTCCCTGGTTTTGCTGCTCGCAGAGCTACTGGTCTGGTTTTCAGTAACTTTTTAATATCTGGACCCCAGTACCACTCTTTGAAATCTGAAGAACTTCATTTGGAATGAGAGTAGTGAGACTAAGGTAGCTTTAATCTGTATTTTGTGTTATAAAGAGAGATTTTCAGGGCAATATTTATTGCCTAACAACAGTTCTTTGGCTATGAAACAAATGAATGAAATTGAAAGTGTATTTAAATTGCTACTTTACTTGAAATCGCTAGAAAAACACTTAATAAATCTTTGGTGTGCTGCATACTGTGTAACAGAATTACTGAAAAACTGCAGTTCATAATTTAGGTTTTTTGTCAATATTCATGAAGCAGAGCAGAGAACTACGCTTCTGCAGTAGAGGAATATTCTTTATTTTGAGCTTTGCATCCTTCCTGCACCTCCTGAGGAATGAAATCAGCACTCTGTTCACTCTGGTAAATGATGGCCGTCACGTGACAGTGATGTGAAAGTCTGCGGTGTGGCACATGTCAGTTTATGTGGTCAAAGTTTACTTTATGAACAAAGTAGCTGCATGGTTTTACTTTTCTATATGCGCTGTCTCTGGACAAAAGCTATATATTTTCAATAGATAAGTTGTTGTGTTCAAACTGTTAGTTAAATGAAATACGTTCTTTCATCTGTATTCCCTACTTGGATCCAACTGTTTTGCCTGATACTTTGATCACAGTTTGAGTAAGCTACCTTGATGTTAATTTAAAAATTGGTGTCAGCATTAACACAAAGACTGCTTTAGGAACGCGTCCTTATTCTGCTGCATCGCATCAAGCAGCCTTTTTCAGATAGGACAGCTTCTGTGCATACATACACAGTCTGGTGGTTTCTGTGAAGCTCTTGTGGAAGGTTTCAGGCTTCTAGTACTAGAAGTCCTCTGCTAGTTGATAGAACAGATTGGTTAGTGAGGGAGAATCGTAGTTTCTCAAACTACTGTAACAGAATGGTGTAGTTTTTGTCCTGGAGGAACCACCTCCAAATACAAGTAGATAGCTCGTAGTCAGTATTTATTTCATTTTTGTTCTTCTTGAGAATGCCAGTAGGATGCTTGTTTATAGTGATGGAATTTATGATATGGCAGCCATGAATTTTTATTTTTATTTTTTTTTTAATACAAATTGCTTTATGGTTGCCATATGGTAACTTCTTTCAATCACTACAGTCCCCTGCTGCATTCAAACCAATGACTTAGAGCTGTAGGGTTCCAGATTGTATTATCAATTGCCAGGTTTTGAAGGCAAACCTGGACAAATTCCCATGTGTGTGCTGAATTTAGTAGGGAAAAAGTCATATTGAAAAGATGCTGTCAACTGACTGTAGGACAAGTCTAATTTTAGGTTTTAAGAGGTCATTCTTACTGCCTTTTCCACCTATGAGGGTTTATCCTTAATAGTGCGAGTGCATCAATGCAGAAACTGGCACTGAAGCAAGTTATTGAAACAAGGGGGACTGCTCCCTTAGGTAAAGTTAACACGCGTGGCTGATGGCAGGATCAGAGATCACGATGATAGTAATGTTAATGCTAGAAATTAAGTAAGTAAACGTTATTACTTATGCATGAGTTTTGTTCCCTTTAAACGCATATTCTTTAAAAACGTAAAGGATAACTGGAAATAGGATGGAAAATACTCTTTCTATTGTCATTTTGAGTGGGCACCTGCACAGAGCACTGGGTTTCATGCCGCGTCCCAGAAGTCAGTGGAGCAAAGTCACACTCAGCTGAAATGAGCCCTTGAGCTGAGGGTCTCCTGCGAGGACTGCTAGCCCTGGCTTGTATCTGAGCCCCACAGCCCAGCAGGATACTGCCGTAGGGATCACTGGTAAGCAGATCCAAGGCCGCGTTGACTGTTGTGGCCGAGACTGCGGTTTTGTTTCGATTTTTCATGAGTGTAGTGTTGGGTAATGCTACAGGGTATGGTTGGAGAGTGCCGAGGAAGTAATGACCACCAGAACCTCAGACTGGCATCATCTGTATTTCAGTTTCTTGAGTACTCTAAGATGTTGCATAGGAAATTGGATAACTTTTTTTGCAAACCTGGCTGTATTTTATCTTTGTATTTTTGGAAGGCAAATGCTATTATAATAGTGTCATATAAGTCTCTAGTAAGTATCTATATTGGCTACATCTATATCTTAAATGTTTACGTAAATTTTGAATTCTGATGGTGATACTGAACTTCAAATATTTTGTCTTTCAAATTGGTACTTCAGGGGGATGAAAAACTTGTATCGCTTAAGATAACTTGTTTCTGTGGCTTTCTTCCCACCACAAGTCTAGGGCATCTGGGAAAAATAAATGATTCTTCAGAAGTGTTGAGCCACCCCTTCATTACAGATTTTAGGGTCAGCTAGACCAGGCTTACAAAAGCGAATAACTTCATTTACTTCCACTGACAGTGAAGTTGAGTAAACACACCCACATAAGTAAATCTTTGTAGATCAGGGCCTTTGACTTTGTTTTGGGGAAACTTTCAGTGGCATTTTGTGGCATTAATCAGACATTAAAGTCAGTCTTCATACTGGAAGACTTTGGTTTAATGGGGTTAATTTCCTTTGTCTGCACATGCCCAAAGCACCCTCTAATCTTGCAAAACTGAGACAGTAATAGTGTTTTATCCATGGTGTGAATGACGGAGCATAAATGCAGTCAGGTCTCGGGTATGCTTACCAGGACTGATGGCCCTGTGGCAAAAGAAGGGTCGGGGCGGAGGACGATGTTCGTGTTCAGTCCTGTTCCGAATGCCCATCATTCAGACAAACTTTTTAATGGTGCACGTAAAGTTCAGCTTCAGGAAATAAAATACAGTATCTGGGCTAAAGATTTTTGAAACTTTCAACTGTACTTAATGCCCTCACAATTGTAAGAAAAGGCAGTGATTGTGTGAGGTATTTAAAGAGTAATTAGAGGGTACTACGAATCTCTTGTGTATTGCAGTTGTGTGGCATTGTAACTGTTTTGGCAGTCAGCCAGGAAAAGAAGACTTAAAACAAATTAATAGTGAACAATCCAGTTTTAATAAGTTACTTTAAGTATGGTTAGATAACAAAATTAGTATTTATTCTTAAAATGAGACAAAGGAAAAACAGGTCTTATCTTCTTGCTTTTCAAGAACATTTTATTGGAAACTAAAATTGTGACTGACACTTGTAACCACAGAAGAATCAAACACACACACACCCACACCCCCGCACCCACCCCCAAAGTCCTTCTGTATACCTTGCTCTTCCTTTCCACACTCTTCCTCTTTCTGGTTGGTTTTTACCAGTTTAGCTTGTTCAACATAAATACTCTTATTTTGCCAGCAACAACACCCCAGAGTCCAGAAGCGAAAAGACTGTGCCAAGGATAGCATGGCCACAGGCTTTCCTGGTTCTTAGGCTCCCTTCCTGAGCATCCAGTACTGCCCAGCATCTCAGATGGTGGGGACCAGTAGTCATCCTCTGGTCTGACTCAGAGGTATTTGGGCTGCATGGACTATTGGTCTGATTCATAACAGCTGGTCTTTCAATAGGCTTAACTTAATGAACACATGCCTCAAAGATGAGCAACACTGTTAAGGTTTTGGTCAAAGCATGCTCCACTGAAAAATGAAGATAGAATTAACGTGTAGAAAATATTCTCATTTCCAAACTATACATTTATCCTACATTTGCCAAACTGTGGGGAAGAAAATATTAATAAAGAGCTGTGGTTGAGGAAGGAAATCTGAACTTAAATACAGTTATTCTCGATTTCATTGTGAAGTGTTTGAAAAAAATCAGTAAGTTTAGCAGGACATCTTCCAAGTTATTTTTTCAGTTCTCTTGTATCTTCTTTCTTTGCCTTGATTCTGGTACTGTTTTTCTGAATGTCTGCAGTTTGAGATTAAAACCTGATTTCCAAACAGAGGTCTTCAGAAGCATATTAACAGGCAAAATTTGTAGTGTCTCAGTTAAAAGTTAGTCTGTGAGAAACAGAGAATTATGTGTGACATGTAGGTCTGAAATGTGTGTAAAACAGTGGTCTCCAGACATCGTAAAAATTAAAAATCTGCACCAAACCTAATAGCAAACGTCTCATTTTAAAAATCTGCTGAGACATGGCATTTATATTCATGTGAGAAATAAGCGAGGGTGAGATGAAATGGGAGGAAAGCTTCTGGTGATAAAAGCGAGCGTTTTGTGTCCCCTTTCCCATAACTTCTTGAGCTGAAAACAGAATGGACCAGCACAGTATTTTACTACTTCTGGTGGTTTTGTTGATACATAGTATTTAGTATTTGTGACTGGCTCTGATTCCAGGAGTTTAGTTGCAGTGTTCCGCATTTCCTTAGAGATGTGAACTTACTTAGGTGCTATTATGAAGCTGCAAACGTATGTAATAGTGCGTCTTACGCACTTGTGGGTAGTTTCTCTTAATAGAAAATCTTGCAGTCCTTCAGTGACAAGTGAATCTGAAAAAAATGAAATTTTTTTTGTCTTCTTCCTAATGCAAATTCATGCAAGGCTTAGATAAGATCCATAGGGCAAAGACATTCTCTACTTTGCGTGATGACTAGCCCAGGTGAGTTGTGTATCATTCTTGTGAGAAGGCTGTCCTGTACTGCATGGAGATGGAAGACTTGTGGTTTTCTTGTTTATCTTTTATCCTAAATCTTAACGGTGCTTCTCCTCTTTGATGCACATGTTCGTTAAGTAAAGCCCACCGAAAGAACAGCTGTCATGAATCAGACCAGAAGTGCATCTCGGCAAATCTCTCTCTTTTTTATTCTTTTTCCCCTCAATTCAGGAGAAATTCTTGATGTCTTAGGTAGAAGTTTTTGGAAGTTTAGTTAAAGGGAAAATTTCAGAATGGGTTCTTTCAGCAGCAGATGGTAGTTTTGATTCTGCCTGTTTTAAATAAAAAGTATTCAGGTTTTCTTCCGGCAGTAATATCTTAAAATATAAGTGTGCTCTCTGGTTTCTGAGGCGTGTGATATTTGGGATTTTTGCCAAAGTATGTTCTTAGTTTTTGTGTTTTGGGTCCCCCTCCCGCCATAAGTTCTAGGTAGAAGATGCGTTAATAGAATGACAAAGTCCTGAAAGCAAAGAGAAGGAGGGGTTTGTTTAACTGATACTGATGTTAAATATTTGTTTAAAGGATTATTAAAGGTTGTAATAGTATTGGCCAGATCACCTCATCTGTACCTAACAACTGAAAAACATGCATTGGAGAGAGAAAAAGAGTATATGTCTCACTATGGACACCCATATTTAATTCTGTTTTCATAGTAAAGTTAAATACTCTATTCAGGAACACTCAGAGCATAGACCATACTATTCCTTTTGAAAACAATTACCCATGAAGGAAAGAGAAGGGAAACCCAGGATAATTCCTGAGCTGTTACTACTAGTCATTTGGGGAAATTTTCCTGAGTAAAATTCGTTTTCTCAGCAGCCACACTTTTTCAAGCCTGAAAAGTAAGTACTGTATTAATATTCTGTAGGGGTGGAAAAAAAGGGTTATGGTGTTTGGTTTTGAGTTGTGGGTTTTGGGTTTGTTTTGTTAGTTCTGTGGTTTTCAAATGAGTGAGCAAAATGCGAGTACAAAATTCTCAACTTCAGAAGGCACAAAAATTAAATGCTGACTTGTATATGGCTTTAGAGGCTAACATGCAATAGTAATATGGATACTTTTTTTACTTTCAGGTACAGTTCTGTACTGTATTTTAAGCATAGTTATACACTTAATTCATAAATCATAGTGGTTGAGGTTATTTAAAGTGATAAGCTTTTGAAATAGCTTGCTGAATAATTATATAAATTATGTAATTTGCTAAAGATATCAGTCTTCTTTTTCATTTTAGGAAATATTTCTTAGTCTGTACACTGTAGAAACCTGTACAACTGATTGATTCAGGCTATCACTATGTACGTAAAATGAGACAAGTGAGAGTTTATAGATGAAAAATTATTTCCCTGGAAATGATTGACTTGTTCATACAAAGTAGGTGTGTTTAAATATTCTGGAATTAATTTGCATTGGTTATTAAATCTAGGGCTCTTTGATTACCTCCCCCCACCCTTAGCTTATGTCTGACATACCTTCAGAATACTATTTAAATTTCGTGAAACCACAGCCAGATTAATACAAAGTGACTTACATTAACAAGCATGACACCTTGATTTTATATGGTTATTGTAAATGATTATTTTAACTTAGTTTTACACTTGTGCTTCTTTGTTCTTTTCCCAAAGAAAGAGGTTAAGTCTTACTGGTCAGTAAAATACATTGATTCTAACTATATATTAGGTTTACACTAATCTTGTTAGCTTATTACCAGGGGCATGGATTTTCCACATGTGTATTTAATGTAATAATAAAGTGTCTTAATAATTGTTTTAAGCTATATATATAATTATTTAAGCAATGAAACCCCACTTTATATGCTGGACATTTTTTTTTCTTCCTAATTTGTGTTCAGTAGCATTTGAATGGAAATTCTGATTCAAATTCTTAAAAATAACCAACATTACATTTTAAGGTACAAGTTAATAATATGTTGCCTTTTAGATAAGGATATAGAAAGCAATAATTCTAAACTGAAAACACATTTTGTTTTAAATCTGATGGACTTATTTACAGAAGGGAATGTTAGCTTTAACTGTTAATTAATATTGGTTACCAAAACCTCTAAGGTGTTAGAATGAATAGATCTCATACTTGCAAGTTTTTGTTTTCTTTGAAAACATGAACAAAAATCACTACTCTGTCTTTTAACCTTATCTTCCCTAAATGTTTCTAAGAGTCTAGTGAACCACTATCTAAATAATATTAATTGGGGGGTGGAGGGGGGTGGGATCCTCTACACTTGTAACAGCTTATGTTACTTTAGGTATTTAGGTGTTACAGTTCTGATTCCAGGTGGTTAGGAATGAGCTCTGCTAGTTTGGTGATTTGAATTTGTCTAGAATTTTGGTAGCTAACAACATTGTTTGAATAATTTTTTAATTTAATATAGGTTATCCCAACAGTAAATTGAGTCTTAATATAAACTGATGTTACAATTTTTAAAAATATTTCTTTCTTCACTTTAAATATTTAAAAAAATGCCATCAGAAGGGTAACTTCCCGTTATAACATGGCATGTGGTCAGTCAGCATACGACTTAATTTGGTGGTGTGGGTCTGTTGTATTTTATTTTTGCTGTTATACAAATACTTAGAAGTAAACATTGTTTATTGCATTATATTCAGTATAGTATAGCTAGGTAACCAGGTAGTTTGGGTAATGGAATCAAATCATATTCAGGCTGACAGAGTAACCTGCCAAGACTTTTGAGCCAGTGGACTGATCGCAGTGTGAGATGTTCTTCAAACCCTAATAGCACTGACACAGAATTGAAAAGTTTGTGAGTGCTATTGCTGCATGATTTCTACAGCATGGAAACCGTGCCATTAAACTGTTGCTTCTCTTAAAGTATTTCCTAGACTTGAGGGATTGTTACTTCTTCCCCCTCAGTTCCTCTGAAACTGAAAAGACGAGGCAGATGCATTAGATAATACAGTTTTACAGTCAGAATATTTGAAAGGGATTATATTCTCTTTTTAAGAACATTGTCATGTAAGACAACTTTTCACATGCTTTAAACTGAAATGGACTTTTTTCCTTTCTTTTTTTAGTTTGTTTCATCAAATCAATATATATATATTAGCTAATTAGGAAGCAGAAAATCTGAACCTATTTTTATTCACATGTATTTTAGCATTGCTGTTCTAGGACCTGATCCTTTTTCACACTGAAGTCAAGTGCAAAATTCCCCTTGAATTTAGGGAGAGCTGGATTAGCTTTACACAAAAGGACCAAATTGTCCTCTGGGATAAGTGGAGGCAACTCTATTGAAGTAGACTTCATTAGAGTATAAAATGAAGACAAAGAAGTGTTGCCTGCCTTTACAGGCAGTGGAATTGGATCTGTTAGCTCAAACAGCTAGGTTAATTTAGCAGTTGAATCAAAGACTTTTTCCTTTTTCCAATTAGGTAGTACAGTTGTACTAATTCAGTGCATTGAGCAGTGAATAAGATGTCACTTATTTTTGACTGCAAGTATTTTACAGAAGCTAGAATCTGTTTATGAATTCTTTTGTCTCTGTGGCATAAGAATTTTCACAAGAAAACTCAAAACACTTTATAAACTGTTAGTAAATGTTCAGGCAGTTTATCCTTTAAGTAGCTGAAAGGGATCCACATACTGTTTAAATTTAATAGGCTTTATATGACGAGTTTTATGGGATTTGGGGGGGCTTTGTTTGTATTTTCAGCACCAGGCTGGCGTCCTGAGTGCCTTTCTGTAGTCTTGCTGAGGTGGGAAGAGGGTAATTCATTTACACCAAAAGTTGGACTGGATGTTGTCCCGTGTGTTTGCCGGTGGTATCCGGAGTAATCCCACTGACTTCCACAGTAGACAATAGCGCCTTTGGCGTCTTTTTCCTGTACTTTACACAATGGTAGCGGTATTGTGTGCACGAATGATGAAGAAATAGTATTTGAAAAATGAACTCAAATGTAGTGATTACTTATGTAATGCTCAGCTATACTTTTTGTAAAATGTATCATTTGTCACTCTTGCGTATCAAGTTTTTCTTTGAGTGCTTCTGGTATCTGTTGGGATCATGAATTAATTCAGCAGTCTGTGTGATGATTTTGACCTAAGCACTGTATGGCTTTCTTGTATTTTCTCTTTGAAGTTTCACAAAGGGAAGGGGGGCTGGAACATTGTAATCTTCTTAGAATAATATGAGCGCGAGTCCTTAAATGCTGCTCTGCATTTCTTTATTAACATTTCACATGTGAAACAAAATCCCTTCTCTAGGAAGAATGCAGATACACAGAGCTCTTAGCCATTTAGCTTACATAGCTCTGCAAAAAAACCCTCCACAAATAACTGCTGCTGCAATATTTAGCTGGTGTTAAGGGGTTAAGTAGAAAACTGAAATCCTCTGAAATACTTGAGGTGCTAAATTTACAAAACGACGCAAGAACTGTTTTAAGATTAGTCATAGTTAGGAAGGTTATTGAACCACCAGCATCTTCCCAAAACATCCTGTACTTTTGTTGTCTTGAGCTAGCTTCATCTATTCATGGTCTTAACTGCTTTTTGGTTTTTAGAAACTCTTGCTGCAACTTCTTTGTGACTAAGGCGCATTGTCAATCAGTCCTGTCCTCCCCATGCCAGCCAACTGTCCCCTTAATGCAGCAATTCACTTGGATGAATAGTGCTCATACTTTAAGGAGACAATTGCCTACCAGAGAGAGTGCCAAGTTGATTTAACTTTGCACAAGTGTGAAAGAGTTTTTAAATGGATGCTGTCAACTAACGTTGGCCCAGGGCTTCAGCTGCCTGGAAATTGTTATAATCTGATTGGGAGTGTGTCCAAATTTGTTTAAAATATTTTAGTCAACCGCTTGGCTGCAGAGAGCATTAGTACCCCAGAAACTGTTGTCAGATGATCGTCCTTGGTCAGTCAGAACTACAGCGGACGTGTCCTGGCCAAATGTACAACATGGCTTTTAAAATGGACTCTTTTTTGGCAGTACATCACTAAACTGGTGAAAGAATACAGGATTCGTGTTGTAATCTGCTCTTCTAGTTCAGTTTAAAGCCGCAGCGTGTGTTTGAAACACTTAGTCGGATGTATAATACAGTGTAAAACCACAACTGTAGCCTGCCATTACTGCAAGACTTAAGAGAGCTGAGCTACCATTTAGCCAAACCAGCTACTGGATTATCGACTACCTGGAAATGTTTAGAACGGGACAGAATTTAGGAAAACTGCATCACCTGTTTGCTGGCCAAACTTTTTTGATGCATTTTTAGTTTTAGTGGAGGTTGAAAGGTTGCTTACCTTCTAGGTACACCGTCACTTGAATGCAAAGGGTTTCGTGCTGTGCATTCTTTCTTCCCCAGTAAGTGTAAGCACCGGCCTTTCCTTAGCATAGATTGGGGTCTGATATGTCTTCACTGCACTTCTGAAAGGAAGAGGAAAGGTGAAAGAAGTTTAGGAAAAAAACATGTGGAGAAGATGCTCCCTGAAATTCCTGGTGTCTCTGTTTCAGGGAGGCCAGGAAATCTGAGAAAAGGAGCTACTTCTGTCAAGAGCCTTACAAAATACGGGAATTATACTAGGTGTGTAGAAAGGATGCTATTAATGAAATGCTAAGTTTAAAGGAGAGAAAAATTCTTGCAGGCCTGATGGTTGGACATATGCCGGGTCAACTGGTATTTTCCCAACGCTTAAGTAGTGAGTATATTTGGGGGCGGGGAGGAGGGCGTTTTCCTTGCTGCCCTAAGATCCTTAGGCCATTACAGCTGCAACAACATTGCTACTAGCGTAGATACATTTGTGGACAAAAAAGAAGCATTGTTATTTCAGTGCCCGGCTGGATTAAGTAGTTTGTTAAGCAGTGCGGTGAGATTGTTAGTTGTTTTGAGGACATCCCAATTAGTAGATGTGCAACTACTTATGAGTACATGTATTGTATACATCAGAAAAAAAATACTTAGACTCGAGAAGATGAAGAACAGGAGCTAGAATTACTTCCAAATATGAAAGACTAGAAGTTGATTGGGAGCTGTCAGCATAGCGTGGATTTGTGCTTAAGCACCTTCTGTGATGAGATGACTGGCTCAGTGGGTGAGAGTGGCGCAGTGGATGTTGTTTATCTTGACTTTAGTAGGGCTTTCAGCATGGTCTCGCATAGCATCCTCAGAGACAAAGTGATGAAGTACACACCAGGTGAGTGAATGGTGAGAGCGACTGGAAACTGGCTGAACTGCCAGGCTGTCATCGGTAGCACAAAGTCCAGCTGGCGGCCAGTCACTAGTGATGTACCCCAGGGCTCAACACCAGGCCAGTCCTGTTTAAGTCCTTCCTTACTGACCTAGGTGGTCACACAGGGGTGCGTGCACCCTCAGGAAGTTTGCAGAGGATACAAAACTGTGAGGAGTGGTTGACAGACCAGAGGGTTGTGCTGCCATCCAGAGGGGCCTCGACAGCCTGGAGGAACTGGCTGACAGGAGCCTCATGAAGTTCAGTAAGGGGAAATGCCCAGTCCTTCGCCTGGGGAGAAACAACCCCAGGCACCAGTACATGCTGGAGGCCACCTGGCTGGAAAGCATCTTGGCAGGAAAGGACTGGGGGGTCCTGGTGGAAAAGATGTACATGAGCCAGCAATTTGCCCCTGCGGCAAAGAAGGCCAGTGGTGTCCTGGATGCATTAGGAAAAGAGTTACCAGCAGGTCGAGGAGGTGATCCTTTCACTCTACTTAGCACTGGTGAGACCACACCTGGAGTGCTGTGTCCTCTTCTGGGCTCACCAGTACAAGCGAGACATGGACGTAGTGGAGAGAGTCCAATAAAGGGCCACTAAGATGACTAAGGGCCTGGAGCATCTATCCTATGAGGAAAGCCTGAGAGAGCTAGGGCTGCTCAGCCTAGAGAAGAAAAGGGAGGCTCAGGGGGATCTTATCTGTATAAATACCTGATGATGTAGAATAAAGAGGACAGAGCCAGGCTCCTCTTGGTAGTGTCCAGTGACAGGACAAGAGGCAATGGGCACAAATTGTAATACAGGAAATTCCATTTAAACATAAGAAAAAAGTGGTTTTTTTATTGTAGGGGTGATGGAATGCTGGAAGAGGTGGTCCAAAAAAGTTGTGGAGTCTCCATTCTTGGTGATAACCCAAAACCCAACTGGACACAGCCCTGAGCAACTTGCTGTTGTTGACATGGCTTTGAGCAAGGGGATTGGAGTCGATGATCTCCGGAAGTCCCTTCCAACTTCAGCTGTTCTGTGATTTTCATGGAAGGATTTCAGAGGGCCACAACAGTGTGGTAGTTGAAATGAAACAGAACACAGGTGTTGAAAGGCAGAATATTTTTGCTTGTTTGTTTTGGCAGCCACATTTTTTGTTGTTGTTTCTACCAGCTTTCTTATGACAGCTTGGGAAGAGGGGAGATAACTCTTTGCAGCTGCATTGTTCTCTTGGGTTTCTTTGCTTTCTGCTATTAATATCAAGTCTGTGTATGGCTTTATTGTCTGTTGTGTCCTCTCCCCACCCCCATGGCAGCAGTTGTGAGGAGTTGGGTACTGGTAACTTCTCTGCTGCCTTGGAAGACTGAGCAGCACCAGAGGCTTTTAAGGCAAAGAAATACTTTAGTCTCATTTGGAAAGGTGTTTTTTCTATGTCTGTGATAATTGCCTTTTTTTTTTCTTCTTAATGCTGTAAAAACTTAGAATGTGAATGCTACACTTGTCACAATGGTCTCTTTACCAATGGTGATAAGGTGGTGTTTTGTTTTTCTCCCTACATTTGACTAAACATACTGAATTGCTGAATCCGTGCTGTTGTTCTATTGGTGTTAGAACTACAAACTTCTGTTAGAGCAATATAAAATATAGGGATGAAAAAGGAACTGAAACAGTTGCATATGGATTTAAACACACTGTTATGTTTAACAAATTACCAGTAGAAATATGGTCACAATGAAGCCTAGCATATGAGTTTGCATCACAGAAAGGGACCTGATCACTTTAGTAAGATGGGACTTGTTCGTTTTCAACTCTTTGTCTTTGGACTTAGAAATAGAAAATAAGATGAAAGTCAACACTGTGCCAGAGAAAAACTGAGTGAACTTCATTTACTCCTTGTCTCAAGTTGCCTGCTTGGTGGTTTTAATTTCCGCAGAAGTTCTCAATTCCAGTCTTCCTTCTAGCAAGATGTTAAAAATTATGCTTCCCTTTGAACAATATCTCATTTGCAAATGAATAACTGTGTTTTCACAAGCTCATTGGTGTTTTCTGGTAATTAGGACAGCTATTAAATAGTTGACTGGCTACTACTGCACAGGAGCAAATATTTATGGAACTATCATTTACAGACTGGGAAGATAAGAGAGTTCTTTTGATACAAGTAAATGTTTGTATTATTACTGTTACAGTAAATCTTTATCATGTGTTGATCTTCCCAAAGATACTGCTTAAACCTTCTAAGGAAAAAAACAAACCCAACACTCCCATCTCTCTAGAGAGGCTTGCATGTGCACTTGGAAAATGGCAGGCAAGCCAGGATCATTGTACTGTAGACAGTAAGCAACAAATACAGCCTGTAGTTAAGATATAAATTTATTTATGTATGATCTGTAATGTCTTAAACTTTTTTTTTTTTTTTAAAAAAATGCTTCAGGAGAGATCTGGGGAATTACAGACAACTGCACTAAGTAAATCAGTCGAAATAATAATGAAGACAACATGGATAAACACGATATATTGAAGAATAGTTAAGAGCCTGCTATGAAGGGATGTCATGTTTTGCAGGCTCACTGGAGGTTTTTTGAATGCAAGCACATGAATAAGTAATATCTGACAGAAATAGTTTACTTGGATTTCCAAAGGGCATTTGACAAGGGCCCCCACCAAAGAATTTTGAATAATAAGCAGCCATAGGATAGGGGAAAAGGACTTTATGTGGTTAAATTAATGACTAAAATATAAGAAACAGAAAGTTGGAGTAAATAGGGTAGAGAGGAGTCCCAAGTAACAATTCTCCAGGGTTATGTTAATGGGGAATGTTCAAGTTGATAAAGGATGTAGGAGAAAAGTGAGCTTACAGACTTTACTGATGGGTAGTAGATACAAAGGCAGACCCTAGCATTGCAAAAGGACTTGATACTGCTCAGCAACTGGATGTTAAAATGGCAGATGAAATTTCCCCTAAATAGCTTCATGTGGTGTATTTGAAGGTGGGGAGGAGCAAGCTTAGCTTTGCATCTCAAAAGATGAGCTCAGAGCTGACTATTGCCACTAGAAATGCTTAGGGGAAAAAAAGGGAGAATAATAATTACACTGTTTAAAAAAAATTTTAAAAATGAATTATTTGATATAGTTCTGCCCCACTCACCCCTAACCCTGTCACATGCTCAAAAAGAACATAGTTGAAGTATTAAGGAAGAGAAAATATGAAACAGTTTCTGTAAGAGGAGCAGCATGAGCTTATTAGCGTAGAAATGGTGACTAAAAAGCAGTGTGACAGAATCCTGTGAAGTGTTCAGTAGCCAACAGGACATAAATAGGGAGTGTTTATTCACTTTTTTTAGTGCACGCACACTAAGAGTTATCTAATGAAACTAGCAGCTGATGAATTGAAAACAGACAAAAGGAGGTGGTTCTCCACAGAATGTGTAATTAAGCTATAGAATTTCTTGCCTCAAGAATTTAAGGAGGCTAAACATTACATCAGTGCAGAGGGAGACTACCGTTTCATGGAAGAAGAATCATCAAATGCAAATAGCTATTCTAGTTCAGGAAATCCTGCTTCTGCAAACTGTTGGGTGCTCAGGAGTATTCTGGGGAAGTATTACTATATATTTATTGTGTTCTTACATGCTTCAGTTGGTATCTGTTAATGGTCGCTGTTAGCGAGTGGGTGTTTGAATGGGCATGGCACGTTGGATCTTGCTCAGTACATCCATTCCTTTTTTTTAAAGCCTGCCCCCTGCCCCCCCCCCTTTTTTTTTTTAATTTCTCTTACTTGTTTTCCAGAATCCTTTCTACCAATAGCACTCAAACTTTGGCCCAAAATGGGGCACTAACCTATTTAGGGGGGTGTTTTTAAGGCCACTGGCTACATATTCTTCTCTTTGTGTGACCTTGTATGTGCCACCAAAATATAAAACCTCCATGAAGCAAGGGTCATGTTCAGGGCAGGGTTAGGACTGCAGGTACATGTCAGTTGGTGGCTTAATTTCCTATGATTTTGTCCTGTTACTGCTGAGTAGTACTTTTTTGGTCATGTAATGGATACCCTTCCAATCACATTTCTCTCATGCACTCCTCACACAATAGAGGCCCTTTAGGGAAAGAGGTGTTTTAAGGAAAAGGCGGTTTTGAGTGGGTATTGATTGAACAAATGCATGGTCTCGGCTGTCTGTAGGCTGGTTATTTCTGCTCTCCCTTTAGACTCCTTTGTGGTGATTTTGTATTGCCCTTCCCTCCCCCAGACCTGCAAAGCTCCCGTGTCTCTCTGTTGTGTATTACCAGCTTATCGATAAAAGTATACTTCTTTGTGTCTGTAGTGACTGTTGAAATAATCAAGGGACCTCTCTACTTGTAAATGGAGAAGTAATATTAAGAGGACATTGTGTTAGACAGAAATACTGCATTTGAGAAGATTCACAGTATTTGAAACAAAAGGCTGTTATTTAATATAGCTGCCCTGTTCCTTTTGTTAAGGTGGTAGCTGTGCAAATCACAGAAGATTTTTACTGTTTGACTCAGTCTTAATAGATTATTTTGATTTAGTAGTATATTTTACTGTGTCACTGATTTTTTTTTTTTTAATCCTAAGTCCCTGTTTTCTGTAGAAATATTCTTAAAGTTTAGGCTGAGTTTAGGCAATTAGTAGACTTAGTAATATGTTTTCATCCAGTTACATATCATTTTATGAAGCTGTGGGCTTCTGGATAGCTTTCTGTATGTGGTTGCATTATTTTAAAATAGGTCTTACATAGTCAACAGGTGTTAAGATTTGTACAGAGATGTCAGATGTGTGGGGGTTTTATTTGAAAGGTGTGCTTATTTTTCCACAAACAGACCTCTAACTGTTGTACAAGGGGAAAATAATGACTGCTAATGCTTACATACAACTTAAGCTAATTCCAGATGCTGATTTAGGGCAGTGCTGCTTCTCCTTGTTGAAAGAAAACTTTTCTAGACTAATTTTTTGATTCAGTGATAGAAGACAACCATTAGGCATGCTATGCAATGTAAACTTGAGCATTAGCTATCAGGAGGCAAGGTTGGTGAATGCCAGCTTTCACTGTCTTATACATGAGCTAGTTCTGTAGGCTCCCTTTATAGTCAGTGGAGAGAAACAAGCACTTTCATTGCATGATTCATCTCACCCCCAGATGGATGACTAAATTTGGAAGATGAATTCCACCTTAAGTCCATTACTGAATATAAATGTCATTAGTTTAAACTATGGAATTATTTAAAAGGACACTAGCTTGACTAGCACGGCAATTGAGTAGAAGTCTTTTGTTTTCTTCCATGAATAAGGTTTCAGAGATTTAAAATCAGCACTCTGTAGCCTGTTTCGTATTTTGTGTTGTTGGAAGCTTCTCTGCTTTTATGGCAGATTTGAAACTTAACAAGTAGGGTATATTCACATTGCCTAATTTCTAAGCACCTACCTGTGTGAGGCTATCTGACTAGTCTTGTTGCCAACTGGTTTGATTTTTGGGGTGTGGGGATGACGACAGGGACTAACATAATGAGAAGAGCAGAGTTTCTGCTCTAAACTGTGTTAAATGTTAGGGATGGAAAAAAATACAAAAATATTTAGGTGTCCTTAAAATCATTGCTCCTCTAGAGGAGCCTGTGTCTGTCCACTGGTTGTACAGGAAGCCTGTGTAAGGTGATCCAGCCTTCAAATTTTCAGCAGCAAAAGGTAGGCAGTGTAGATACCTTCCTTAATTTTTGTTTCTGTTTGTCTGGAGCAAACACTTGGAATGGCTGGTATCCTTTTTAAGTACTTTTCACGCTGTGCCATGCTTGCTCACTCTGCTGTGCTTGAAAACTCTTCATTTTTTCCCTCCTTTCTTTTTTCCTGTTTATAGGTCTTGATTCCTGTCAGTGGCAATCTCCTTTTCGCTTTCTTTCCTTTTGGGAGCTCTGCTTTTTATGTCATAATTTGTGGCAACTTCATCATCTTGATCACACTGATCAAGTCCTGCCATCAGACTTTATCCTTACACCTGAATCAAACCCAAGGAATTATTACAATCCCATTGCTATTGTACCACTTCTATTTTTCTATCCTATTAATTATACTTACGTTCAGTTATATAGCAAAGACTGATGGAGCTCTGTCAAGTTTGTTGGTTTTGGGGATTTTTTTTGCATTAAAGTATTTTTTTTTTCCTACATCAGCCTGAACATTCTAGAAAAGTAGTTTGGGATTAAAAAATAACTTACAACAACATTTCAGGTTATATGTATCATAGAAGCCTTTATCCTTGGAACATTTTCCTCCACCAGATACAAACATGATGGGAAGAGGAGCTCCTCACTAGGAGCTTAAGGGAAGTCACTGGTTAGAAACTTGGAACTGAAGGGTTATTGGGGTTCCTAACTGGGAGAACTGGATGCTGTACAGATACCGTGTGGACTCCTTACTTGTACCAACAAGGATGTAAACCAGTTCTTAGCTTCCTAACAAAAATAGCAGAAGTCAGACGTCACGGCTATGACATGCTATGGGAAGATATGAGGACAGATGAAGCACATAGCCAGCCCTTAACACTAGCAGAGCATTTGTCAAATAGAAATTGCTAGGCACTCCTAGAAAAAAAATACCTTCCCTGCAAGGAGGGACTTAAAAAACCCCAGTAGTCTCTACCAGTTGGGAATGGCTGGATAATTCTTCCCATCCCTAGCAGTTTAATGCTGGGTGTTGTACGAGCAGGAAATACAAACCTGTCAGCTTGTGTGATAAGGAGCAATTACTGAGCTCTCCACTTGATACCGAGTAGGACACTGCTTGGGAACAATATCCCTTCTTCATGTTGAGTTACAAACAGTATTTGGTAGAAATATGAAGTGCTACCTACTCCTTCCCTATAGACTGTTCCAAGGAAGTTACTCCCTTCTGGTTTTTCCTTTCTTCTTACTGTGTAGTTGGGGTTTAGTGCTGTATTGTGCAGATCTTACCTGTCTTTAGACCAGTCACCAGTGAACTATGCCACTCCTCTAATGGCTGAAGGTACAGGTATTTACTTCTCATTCTGCTCAGCCTCAGGGTTATCGGTCTTAGTACTATGCTTCGTGAATAGCAGTCAATTCTGACAGTGAGCAGCCCACAAATTGCTCCAAACAGCAGAACCTGTTTTTCAGCAGAATTTCACGTTTAGTCGAGAAGACACTGTTTAAAAATATGCAAAACTGATTCTTAAAGCTAAGCTGTGGGATGATAGTATTGCATTGCTTCCTGCTTGAAAGACGACATTTAGAAGCATTAAGTTTATAAAACTGGTGAGGACTTAAGGAATTTTTGAAGTTTAGAAGATTTGAGGCTTAGCAAAGAAATCCCATTTCTGCTGGATAGCGAACATCTCTAACTTTCACATACAGCTTCCTATTTAAGCTTATGAGAAGTGAGAAATACAAGTTTTTACGTATTTGTAAACCATTAATTTAGATTAGGATAAGAAGAACCAGAACAATGAAATGAATAAGAAAACCACATAAAAGGACTTAAAATACCTCTCACCCTCTCTGCAGGAGAGACATGGAACAAGGCTTTCTTCCCTTTCTCTTGTTTTATGGGAATATGATAGAATAGAACTATTGTAAATGTTTGTATTTTTTAATTTGTTTTAAATAAATACTTGCTTTTATTGAAATTTTCAGTTGGAGCTTGTCAAATCTGCAGCAAGGTACATATTTCAGCTCTTTTAAGCATGCTGCTTATTTTTGAAGATGAGAAGTTCTATCATTGCAATGTTTCCATCAGGCAGCATTAATTCTTTTTAAATATTGTTAATTTGTTGTTTCCTTCATTATTACTCATAATTTAAATCCTTCTGACCTGTGACCAAAATTTGAATAACTCGTGGAAGTTACTGAGGAATAAGTTGTTTGACGTGTATGCTTCTGCCGAATCCCTAATATCTTCCCCACACAGTTGAATGTTTCTACGATTAACATTTAATTAAAATGGAAATTGTCCTTCCTTCTGGCAGTACTTTTGGAGTCAAAAGAGTATTGCTAAAAGCTCTGCTTACTGGTTAGGAACAAGAAAATTTGCTACTAAACAGTAGTTATTCAGCCTGAAGAGAATCTTTAAATATACACTGTGTACTCCTGAAAACAAGGTACCAGAGTGATTGCAAACACAAAATGACCAAGGCATCTTACTTACCTATTTAGAAGAGCGTTATCTGAACCTGCTGATAAAAACCAAAGGATGTCTTTGTGCTGTGGTGTACCCTGTTGTAGGTTAACAGTATTTACCTACATGAAATATGTCAAAACTATTTTCTGTTGCTCTTTTCTTTGTTCTTTGTTTACTAATACTGTTTCTTTTTAAAAGAGAACTCATATCACTCCAGTAGTTGCTCTAGCATCTCTTCAGTCTCCTCTTCACACCCCTCTCTCATCTATTCCTGTTTTATTTTGTATCCTGTACAGTGGCTAACTTAGCAAAGTTATCAGTTGTGTTCACTTGCACATCTTCGGAGAGTAGTGACTGATAATGTGTTTTATGTGCTGCTGGCTAATTCATGCTTGGATTGTGTTGCCTGCGTGATAGGGAGTAATCCGAGCTGGAAAATGCTAAATTGGAGGGAAAGCCCATTGCCTAATATGGAAAATCTTTTTAAAAGATGAACAGAAAACTGATGTCATCTTTAACATATCCTTAGAAGATGTTTGAAGACTTCAACACTTTTTTGAGCTATATTTTGATAAACCTCCCCATCACAGCAAATGGTGAGATGGTTCCCCTTTGTTTCACTCCATCAAATAAGAACACCCTCAGGAAAAGTTTGTCTTTGACATCTTTTTCAGAAGGTCTTTTATGAACTGTGTTTAAAGCCCTTTCAACAGTTTTAAGCAGTAGAGGAAAAATCAGCAGAAGATGAGTCTAAAGGAAAACCAACAAGGAATGGTAAGTGAACACAATGTGGTTTTCCATTACATGCCATCATTGCAGGCTTGATACACCCATACATGTTACTCTGATTGCTAGTCTGGAGCTGGAAAGAGTTGAATATTTTGATTCCTTAGGCAAATGGAACAACGGGAACATGAGAGAAAGTAACACCTTGGTTTTGAAAGCAAAGAAATAATTTTTTTGTTTGTTTTGGTTTGGGTTTTTTGGTAGCGGGATCACAAAATCGTTAGCAAAATGCCCATATTTGGAAAAGAACTTTTCTGTTGAAGACAGAGGATACGCCTACTTTGCAGGAGCCAACCCTGACCCTAGGACAAGAGACTGTAACCTACA
>JAVKLA010000027.1:1585003-1627420 GCA_034782735.1 Sagittarius serpentarius
TGACCCTAGGACAAGTGACTGTAACCTACAAATAAGCCAATTTTGCCTCCCAAGACAAGAAGAAAGTGGGAGCTTTCCTCCTGTGGTGTGCTTGCTGAGGTGCAGCAGAAATGTCTTTCTCCTGCAGAAGCAGATTAGCTTGGAAGGTAGAACTGCTGCGTGGCTGAGCTCCATGCATGTTGCAAAACATACTGCCAGGTGCTCGCAGGATGGGTGATGAACAGGGCAATAGAACATTGGACGTAACTGTAAGAAGCCCTGGGTAGGGTAATGGTGAGACTCTGACTGTCCCCTATTGTCTCCATTTTCAGATGTCATAGATTGTTGTTTTTTTTTTTTTCCCCTCCAAATTTGCCTCAGAGCTCCACCATTGTAGTAAACTGGATTAGTTGCGTCATGCCTTTTTAATACACCAAAATTATTATCGTACTTCTAGCAAGAAGGATGTGGGCCATGCTTTCAGGATGTGGAAATTTCTGTTCTAGAGCAGTACTGAAAAAGACCTGAGAATCACAGGGGACAGTGGCTGCTTCCAGAATAAGTACTGGAGTCTCAAATGGGCCCATGTGAACATCACAAAGAGTTCAACAAGGTCAAATGCAAGGTCCTGCACCTCGGTCAGGGCAATCCCCAGTATCAATACAGATGGGAGGAGGAATGAATTGAGAACAGCCCTGCAGGAGATACTGATGGATGAAAAATTGGATGTGAGCTAGCCATGTCTGCTTGCAGCCCAGAAAGCCATCTGTATCCTGGGCTGCATAAAAAGGAAGCGTGACCAGCAGGTTGAGAGAGGTGATTCTGCCCCTCTGCTCCGCTCTGGCAAGACCCCACCTGCAGTGCTGCCTCCAGCTCTGGGGTCCACAGTACAGGAAAGACATGGGCCTGTTAGAGCAGGTCCAGAGGAGGGCCACAAAAATGGTCAGAGGGCTGGAACACCTCTCCTGGGAGGACAGGCTGAGAGAGTTGGGGTTGTTTAGCCCAGAGAAGAGAAGGCTCCGGGGAGACCTGATTGCAGCCTTTCAGTACTTAAAGGGCGCCTGTAAGAAAGATGGGGGGACACTTTTTAGCAGGGCCTGTAGTAACCAGGACAAGGGATAAAAGGTTTAAACTGAAAGAGGGTAGATTTAGACTCGGTAGAAGGAAGACATTTTTTACAATGAGGGTGGCAAGACCCTGGAACTAGTTGCCCAGAGAAGTCGTGGATGTCACAATACTGGAAGTGTTCAAAGTCAGGTTAGATGGGACTTTGAGCAACTTGATCAGTGAAAGATGTCGCTGCCCATGGCCATGGGGTTGGAACTAGATGACCTGCGAGGGTCCCTTCCAACCCAAACTATTCTGTGATTCTGTGAAAGAAGGATTAAGAGATATCCCTTACCTGGAATACCATGTCTGTTCCTGGTGATCCCTGTCAGTGGGAGGCACTGAAGAAACTGAGGGACCTTGGAGAAAATGAGGTTGTTGAGTGACTGGAAAGGCACCTGCTAAACTGGAGTCACATGCAACTGCGTTAGTCTTGCCAAGGGGAAGGTTAAAGAGAGCCATGATTTACTTGCTTACACAGTGAACAGAAATGGGGTGGTAGTAGGGCTCCAAGGCAAAGGCGTAACAAGATTGCTGGCTGATGTTGGCGTTAAATTCAGATGGGACATGAGGCATTTACTTTTAGTGATTACTGTGTTTAAAATTTAGGACTTGTCCAGTGTGGGTGAACTTTCCATAACAGGTCACTTTGAATGAATTTGAGCATGTGCATACATTCAGAACCATAAAAAGAGAAATTAACTTAGGGCAGCCCTATGGCCTCTATTGTGCAGGATGCCTGATGAGCTAATTAAAGTAATTTCTCCTGGTCTTCTTGCCCATGAACACTATTGTATCTGTCAGTATAGAAAGCAATAGAACAGCAGTAATGATAGCTATTAGAGTAATAATTCTTGTTTAGTTAAAACCTCATCGAGCTCTTCCCTTTTAATTGGGGTGTTATTTAGCAGATGTCATCTTACTTTTTTTTTGTTTAATTTTGAATTTCTTTACAATTTAATTGTACTTTTCACTTGGTTTTTATGTACAAAGGAAAACACAAGCTATTGAATCATGAAGAACAGTTGTAATTGTTTATATGTATTTTTACTTTTTGTTTTAGTCAAAAGATTGATATTTTACAGCTGGCTTCTTGAAATTGCTGTTGTTCAGCAAACAGCTAATTGCTGAAGAAGATCTGGGTATGTGGCCCTTGAATAAATGAGCGGCAACATTTTGTCAGTAATTGGATTTAAATACCTTACTGATTTTTGTTAACATGCTCATCATGTCAGTTATATTCAGATAAAATAGCATTGAGAAAAAAGGCAATTTACTTTCAACTTAGGATGACATTTGGCAAACAGTAGCTAGGAAAATTCATCTCCACAAAGCAGGTTTGTGCAAATGTAAAGTAACAGTGTGTCAAGCACACACCAGATAAGTTACGTCTAAGTTTCATGAAATTCCCTAGCAGTGTTCCTGTGCAGTCATGTATTATAGGGTCTTTTTTTGATACATTTTTTAAGTTCCCGTGACTGTTCCTTTCCTTTTATATTTCTAAGTTGACTAAATGAAGTTGCAACTGGATTCTTGCTGATATTGAATTCCTCTGTCATCTTAAAATGTAATTGCCACTTCAGCTGTATGCCCAGCTGAGAAGATGAAAAATACTATAGATTCATATGAATTTCAGTATCTGTGAATTTCTGGGAGCTTGCAAATGTTGTAGTCCATTTTTCACAGGTAGTTCATAGCAGAACTTTGAAAGAAAGTACTTCTTAAATTTTCATAGGATTTTTCAGAACAAACATGCTGCAAATTGTTCTTCTACCATGTAAGTTTTACTTTACTTTTTCTGTAATGCAGATGTCCCTTGGGAAGGCGGTTTGCATGCTTCCTGCTGTGAGACCCAGAAAACAGAATGTTAGTTTACTTTACTAAACAATATTTAAAAGTTGCTTTTCAAATAACTTTTGGAGGCATCTTTTTTGGAAATAATATACTTAAATAAAATTGTTAAAAACTGAATGTGTGAAAATGTTTTATGATACCAGGCATACTTTTTGTTTTTTTCCAAATAGGATTCAATGAAAACAAAATCTTTCTATTTATAAATTGGTTCCTAAATCCTGTCTGAAATGGGCTAGATAGCTTTGACAAGGTATGACATGCATCTTACTGTAATCTGAAACAATCTTTTGGCCTTGGCCAGACTTCTTGAATATCAGACTTTTAGTTTTTAAGATAATTGTAATTATTTACAAATTAATAAAAATAGCTATTACAGTGAAAAAAAAGAAGGAATTGTCCTTTTCTGCTTGCATGCATTTATTTATTGACTGCGTACTTAAATGTTCAAGACAATGGAGCAGCAGTAATGCTGTCTAGACAATATATTGGTTGTTTTGTCTGTGGTATCATCTGTTGCCAGAGAAAATGTCTTTGTGTGGTAAAGGCTTGAAATTGTACGGCTAGACATTGTAACTCTAAATTTTTTAAATGGTCTCATGTATATGTATTATGTATTTCAGCACATAAAATTGCTTTGGCAGTTCTGGTATTTTTAGTTAATCTCTCCCTTGTGATCTTGACTGCGGAAATAAGGAAAATTAATCCATCAGTGGTGTGTATTTTGCATCATCTGCCTTGGGTTTATCGGCAGGTTTTTTGTTGGATGTACAAAAGCACAAATTATTTTTCACTCTTTCTGAATGTTAAGAATATGCTGACTTCACTGAAAATTCAGAATAGATCCTGAAAACAAACTTTCTTAAAACGGAACTTCTATTTAGCAATTGGTAGGGTTTTTTTGAAATGAAGTTTAAACATTTAAATTTGGCAGATTTGCTTTGCTCTGCTCTGCTCTGGAAGTTAGAAGCAGCTCCCTCTGGCTCTCAGTCAAGTACCCCCAACTAGGCTCTGTGCCTACTGCAGGTGGGTTTGGGGTGTTGGTTTTTTTTTAATTTGTTTTTTCCAGTCTTTTGTGCTTTCTGTTGCCTTGCACACAGGGTAGGTAACTTCCAGCTGAAGTGGAGACTGTTCGTGTGAGCAACTGGAGGACAAGGAGGTTGATGACGGGAGTGTGCTTTTTCAGATGCTTGAACAGCTTTGATGAGGAAGCCTTTCTCAGGTATATCAGACGAGAAGTCAGGCTGCTACAGCCACACTTGGAAGATCTCAGTCCAAGTCGCCTCCTGTGCGTTTTCAGAAGTCTTGTCTAGAACAGAAAGTTACAATGTTTAAATCTATATCATTGTAGTAATAACTTTATTTTCTTGGATATGGTTATTCTGACTTAAACCAGCCAGCATAAAACAATTCAGGTAAAGACATACTTACACTGGAATGCAAATCCTGTGCAGATGTTGCATCAACAATAACTACATTAGTTTAAATTCATAAGCAAGGTCACACCTGTAGGACTTTACTTGTGTAGCTGAGTCCTTAGTCTCCATCTGACTGTGGACTTTCTGACCTACAGGTTGGTGGAGGTTGGAGTGGTCTGTGCTCATCCTGCTCCTTTCATCTTCCAAGGCATCTCCTGCTGGTTACTCGTTCTACAAAGAGACAACCTTATTTGTTGTCAGTCCGTTCCCCAGGCCCGTGGTGAAGGAAGAGCTCCTGGTTAGAGGCAAAGGCCACTGCTGAAGACAGGATACTGAACTAGATCTTCTTTCATTGGAAAAGTCTTTAAAATTACAGCAGGCTTGCTTTCTTCCACCTCTAGTCTGTCTTTTCTGACCACTTACTAGTCTGACTGGAAAAGCCACCTTTTCTTGCTATGCTTGCGTACAACATCCGGTCACAGGAAACCTACACTATCAGATAGCATAGGCAAAACTCTATAAATAAACACAATTTTATGAGTGTGTATTTTGCACAGCCAGCCACGTGTCATCCGTGACATGATCATTGTCTCCAATATGCTCCTGCAGCCTTTGCCTGTCTTTAAAATGAAAGACCACCTCTACAGATTCATCTGTCCAAATACAGAGTGAGTGGGAGGGGATCCTACATGTTTGATCCAGATAAAAGGAAGATGGGACTGAGAAGCAAAACGGAGTGCTCACGTCTCTCCTGATTTTGCCTCACTGATAATCCTTAATTCCACTTTTTTTTGTTAGAATTTGTTGTTGCAGGAGTTAATTTTTCCTTCAGCTTTGTAACCTGGCATCCAATGGGACCTTGCAGTTGGATGGTAGGGCCTGGCGTGGATTAGTACAAGGGTTGTACTGCCTGCTGGGGCAGCTCCATCTCCTACCTGTTAGTTCCAAAAAGGGCAGTAGGTGTTTATTCAGAAGAGGCTTTGTCTGGGACAATTCAAATTGGAGGACTGGAAATCCTTAGTCTCCTTCATAGATAACGATGTGCAAAGTCTGATACATCTGAGCAAGTCTCCCATGTCAAAGCTGTTCAGACCTCAGAGGAAGCACACTTCCATCAAACTTCTTGTCTTCCATTCAAAAAATAGTCAGAACATCATGGAAAGACATGAAGGATTGAAGGACATTACTCTTTTTTATGCAATTCCTGCTTATCCTAATTTTCCAGGTAGCGTTTTGAGATCTGGTATTCCTTCAGAGCACAGTTGTAACGATGTTGTCAGCCAAGTAACTAGCTCCTACAGTAGAAGGATCAGTCTCAGTTGTTAATTTAATGCAGATTTAAAATTCTGATTCCTGTAAAAAACCAAACTAGAACAGAAATATGTAATATATCCAACAGCTTTTAACTCTGAAATACAAAATGTCCAACTAGAAAAGCAACTTTATATTCATTGTTTTTTCTCTCTTTGTACAGTCCTCTGTTTGCTACACTGGGTTTGCTAGCTGTAGCTATATTAGTAAACAGTCTGGGGTTTGTTCTGCTTCTATGAAATCAAAAGCATTACCACAGCAGCCCCAGAATTTTTCCATGTATAGTCATGATAAAAGCGGGATTTGGTCTATAGGAACATTGGGATCAAAAATTTCAGGTTGTATTAGTCAGTGATAAAGAGGATTTTTCTTTATTTTTAAATATATTTTTAGTGTATGGGCAACCTAAGGTCTAATAGTGCTGGTTTATAGTTATTTTTCTGGGTAGAACTGCATGAAGATGTGTGGTAAACATTGAAAATCTAGTAACTGAAATCCTTGCTTCGGTGTCTTTTTTTTATGCTGCTTCTTTTATCTTCACTTTTTGCTCCTTAATAGATCATTAATTACAAGGTCATGTCGGTTGCACTTTAAATGCATAATGATACAGACTCTCTAAGGTCTCATTACGCTAATGTTATTGCTAATTATAAAACTGAATCCAGCAGAACATCATTCTTCAAAATGCCATGAGTTGTTCATGGTAAAGTAAGCAAACTTTGCAATTTATGACAGCTCATAAAAGATAAAACGTATCACATGATAAAAACTGCATAATTTAAAAAAATTGCACATACTGTGCAAAGAACACAGGGCAATTCTTTACGAACATGGCGGGCTGCTTTGTAGACGAGAAAGCCCACCCATATTTTCATTCCAAAGCAGTGTCCTGTTCAAGATGAACTGATTTAGTCGGATGTTATAGTATTGGCCAAAGCAGCTGTTAGCCTCTTTTCTGGTTATCTTCGTTTCTTTCAGTCTATGTCACTTCTAATAAATGTTTTCGATACCACCAGCTGAAACCAGCTGTTTGGAGGATGCTCTGCGTTGTTTGCCTAGTGTACAAAAAGCCAGTATAGGTTGCACATCTCCGGTGACATATGGAGTCAGCTCTGCACTTGTTTGAGGAAATAGTCAGCTGTCAGCTAATGGATCCATTAGCTGAGAACTTTCTGCAGAATATCCTGTCTTCATCATTGCATGAAATTTTAATAACTTTAAATCATTACTTTAGTTGAAAGTTAAGAGGACCTTTTTGTAAGATATATTTGTTTCATATTTGAGAAGTGAAGGCATTTCTTTTCTTGACAGAAATAATTTTTTTTTTTTTTTTTGCTGACACTGAGAAGTGAAGATTAGAGTAGCAGTGGAAATCTTCAGGTTTTTTTGTCTTTTTGTTAGCAATTTGTGAACCTCAAATAAAATTCTTTTATGTTATATAGCATGGGGGGAGTGTTTTTTAGGGTTGGTTGGTTTGTTTGGTTTTAGGTAGAAGGATATTTGCAGTCTTGCTTTATCCTTCTGTAAAGAGATTTGACTTGCTTGTTCTTCTAACTTGACTCTTTCTTCATAGTGAAAAATGACTTCTGTGCTCTTTTGGCTGTATGAACAATTTCAGTGATCAAAAGGAATGGAAGAAAGAAATGTTGCAACCCACCCTTCCCCTTGGTGATTTTTCTTTTGCCCTACCCTTTAGTTCTTGTATCATTTTAGTACCTGGTTTCATCTAGAGGTTGAAAAGAGAACAACTCCCTAGAGTGTCTTTCCCTTTGCGGCACATCAGAATGGCTATGTGCAGCTGTCATTCCTGGCCTTACGTCATGATGAAGTCTCCAGAAGGTGCCTGGGGACGTGCTATATCGTAACAGAAGTGCAAGAATAGAAGAGTACCTCCAGTTGGCCCCAAGAGGAAACGCCTGATTTTTCTTTTTTTTTTCTAGCAACCGGGTTTTGTTATTAAGTCCATTACAGCAAGTGAAACAAATGTGAGGTGCTCTCAGTTTTTGGTCTTGGTTTCAGAGGCTAGCATCTAGCCCTCAAAATCTTGATGGGTAGAGTATGGGGGGGAAATGAATATATGGTGTTTAGAGGCATTTGCAGACTGCTTTGCTCTGAGGCAGCCAGCTGTAACAGATTGTCAGTTTATCCACCTGCGTTAAAATCACCTCTTTCAAAGAAAGCTCTAGCATCTTTCTTCACACCAGTAGGAGACCTTTCTTGAAGCACTCCCAAGAACCTTGTTTCCCAAGGAACCCATGAGTAGGTAACTTCTGTAACTGTCAGGTGGAAGGAGCAAAGACACACTGGACAAACGAGTGGTTCCCTTGTGACACACCCACCTCTCCAGGCTGGATGGACAAGGCTGCAGACACCCCGAGGGAACCGTTTGACAGTATCCTAGGATATGATGGCTCTTGAGGAAAAACTCGTTTTACTTGGGGTGGTAGGTCATCCCTCTGAAAGCAAAGCAGAAAAAAAAGCCCACAAAGACTTTACTGGCCACACTTCCCAGTTGTGGTTGAGCAAAGCACTGTTTGATCTGGCACTCTGCTATAAAATGGAGTTGGGAAGATAAGAGGGCAGCACTGGTTTTCTTGGAGCTCTCTTATTTGGCAGAGGGATTATTAAGGGTCCCCTGTCATTGTCTGAGGTGTTTGTAGAGTATTGAATGACAATGAACTTTTGCCCTTTGTGTGACTTCTCCAAAAAGCCCAAGTCAAATTAGACGTCGCTAAAATCTCTACTTCCTGGCGGACTCTTATTCTTCTATTGATTTTTGTGGGCATCCTGCTAACCTTCAGCTGTCCTTCCAGTAATCATTTTAGCTTCTGTTGCTTCTTGAAAACATTCTAACATAGGATTGTTTTCATCTACAAAGCAGAAGACGACATCTGTGCTTTTAATCCATGCTTTTCTGAACATGGTTTCCCGATAGACCTCCAGCAAGCTGACTCCTAACCCCCCCACCGAACGCTTGGGCATGCTCATCAGAACCAATAGGAGAGTATTGTTTCAAAGAAAGAACAAGCTGCTGAAGTTACTCAAGTATTTTGCTTCAGACACCAGTCTGGTCTAAAATAATGATTTAACTAGTGGGAAATCAGTGGCTTGTGAGTAACGTACCTTAGGCCAGCATTTCTTTGACTAGATGAACTTCTACAGAGCAAACAGGGACTTCTCATCTGTATCTTTCTAAAAAGAGTTCAGTGCTTCAGAAGGAGAGCCATGAGTTTTATGATGGAAATGTGTTCCTTTAATATTTTGTTGCTGGTCAGACAAAGGGTGATAAAAATAGTTGCAAAGTTATTTCAGTTACATGTATTTTTGATACCAAATGCAGTAGCAGAATAATGAAATCCATCATTGCATACCAGCTGCTTAGGGATTTTTTTTTTTTTCCTTTATCCAGTGGTTTATTACAGGACTAAACAGCAATAAGTTGTTGGGGTTTTCCCCCCCATAGGGAGGCGATCATTTTTCCCTTCCCTACTACTCACTCTTGGTTTGTGTCATCTTCCCTCCCCTCATTCCTCTAATTCCTCCTCATAAATGCATACACACTGTTTTATAGTAATTTCCACCTATGTTTTTGACTTTTAAAAACTAAGGAGTTTGCTTCCTTAATTTTGCTGTGTGGGTATGCAGTTATAAAAGTAGAGCTTTGAAATTTTTGTCTGCTTGTTTCTGAATGTCTTTCTCTTTGAAGTGCTGATTGAATCTCTGTTGTTAATCTCTTTAACCCCTGAAAGAAGATTACCTTAACAGTGAAGTGGCTGGGGAGGGGAGAAGCAAGGGAGAGGCTGACTTTATTTCTCTAGAATGAATTCAGGTCTTCAATAACGGCTTTTTTTTTTGTGTGTGGCACTGAAGTGTACTAATGGTAGTTTCTAGCCGCTAACCACAGCTTAAGTGGGTGAGCATGTATGGGTGATAGCAGTTATAAATGCAGTGCAGGGTAGCCTTGTCACTAACCATTTGATCAAATCAGCAATACCGTTGGCAGAATTCAGCAGTTTTACCAGACTTGGTAAATTGTTTTCTGTCTTTTTTTTAAAAAAATCTTGGAGTCTTATCAGCCTGTTACAGGTTAACCAAATGCCAGAAGTAAGGGAGGAAAAATATTTGTGATGGACACTTAATCCTACAAATGTCCATACATTTCTCTTTTAATCTACTTTATTAACATAAGTAGTGTGCTGGACTTTTGAATCGTGTGTGATGCTTAACTTTCAACCAAAGGCAAGGAATCAGTACTATTAGCAAAGACATTTTTGCAAAGGTGGTTGGACTTTTATTCAATGCTAGCAGAAAACTTAGATTGCGGTTTTTTTAAAGAGAATCAAAGAAATAGGTCTCAGAGTAAGGCAAGAATTCGCAATAGGCAGCCACATGGCCAAAAAACGTGGTTAAAATTACAATGTCCATCTGCAGTGGTAGAGAAATTAAAAGGATGTGATTGGGTGTTTGATTGACTTGTATTGTGAATTCATAACTGGCTTTTCTACTGTAGATTGTAAGGCATCTTTTGTAAGGTATTTAGACGCATTACATTCTTCATGCATGTATTTGCGTCTTGCTCTATTAACGTTTGTGCACAATTACTAAGTTGGCAATAATAGTATCAGAAGTAAAAAAAATAATGGGTAAGGTGTGTTTTTGTGATGGTTCATTATTCTGTGTAAAACTCAGACGAGATTTGTAAAAAGTTATTTGACTTTGCTGCTTGTTTCTGCACCGGTAGTGGTATTACATTACAGCATTGGGGGCTGAGTTGACAGGGTGAATATTCTTAATCTTTATGAGCAGTAAATTTCATATGGTGTTTCACCAGCTATGGACCACCTTCTTTCCAGGTACTCTGATTCACGGTTCTTGAGGAAATTACAGTATCTTTAGTATTGTAATGGTTAGTTATACAGAGGGAATTAGTTTCTCTCAGTGTGACTATATTAAGGCAGTATTTGTTTAGTAAGATTTACTTTGTTCCCTATTTTTGTGTCTAATAGTTAAGAAGGAAAGAGAGAACTGAAAAGGAAAAAAATAGTTAGGCACACAATGGGAAACATTTTGTTTCTCTAGTTAGAGTCCATGAAACTGTTGTTGTAGTTATCGAAATAAGTATTTTTAATGCTTTTAGGCTGATGCTGTTTATTTTTTTTAACTGATTCGTTACAGAATGTGGAGCAGTTGATTTCTACTTTTGAAGTTAAAGTAGATTTTTAGCTTTTTTTTTTCCCCCCAAGAACACAGGAATTGTCATGCCAGACTAGTGCTGCATCTACTAGAGACTCTTGTTTTCTTCCCGATTTGTTTCCCAGCTGGGTTAAGCCAGAAGAGGTCTGCTATCAGTTGTCACCACCTGATAAATGGCAGATGGTGACTTCTTAAGATGCAGTCATTTTAATTGTTGGCGACACCTCTCCTCTCTGATTGCCTCCATCAGCAGGTAATAGGTGTCCCCCTAGTAAACAGCTCTGGCACTGTCTGCCTGTAGTGGGAGCTGGTGGCAATCTTGGGCCATCAGGGCTATAAATTGTCACCTCTCCGGGCACAGTTCAGTTTCTAAACCACTACGGACGTTGTAATTTCTCTCCTAAATTTTTTGCTAGTTCTGGTTAGACTCTAGAGCTTAACCTTATCCTGTGGCCGTGAATATGCCAGGTTTGTTTGTGAGCTGTATTTTGGGGGCTGGCAATGGATGAAAACTTCTCTACATCTTTAAAGATATTACTTGTAATACCACCAGCAGGTCAGGACCTTATTGCACAGGTGCTTAAAAAAGAAAGCAGGAATGCTTCGCTCATTTTCTTCGTATAATTGCTTGGGATTTGTTTCGTATAATTGACTCAGGATTTGTCACCTCTGTTTCCCCTTCCACCCTGCTATCGAAGTCTTCGGTGTCTTTTCCTCATCTGTTGCCCGACTCCCTCTTTTTTTTCTTTTTTTTTCTTCTTTTTTACCATTTACAGTCCACCAAGGAACTGGGATCAAGAATAATCTGAATGTGCTGTTAGTATGTGTTGTTGTAAGGGAAAATAATTATATCTTCTGTAGTCTGGGAATGACTTAGATTTTATTCCAGGACACATTTTCATCAGAGTTTATAAACTGCACATGGGAGCAATTGCTTGGGGTTGTTTTGGATTTTTTAACCAGTAATAAATCAGCATTTTCAGTAACTTTTTAGGAATCTTCTGTGTTAACTATCAAAAGACGCAACATAGAGATGAACTGATTTTTTCTTCTCATTCTCACAGAAGCGGCCATGGGGTGCATTAAAAGCAAAGAAGATAAAGGTCCAGCCATGAAATACAGAACTGATAATACTCCAGAACCTGTTATTTCCCATGTCAGCCACTATGGATCAGACTCCAGCCAAGCAACACAGTCACCGTCAATAAAGGGATCAGCAGTTAATTTTAATAGTCATTCCATGACTCCTTTTGGAGGGCCCTCAGGAATGACACCCTTTGGAGGAGCATCATCTTCATTTTCAGCTGTGCCAAGTCCATATCCTAGTACTTTAACGGGTGAGTGTTACATAAGATGCTGCTGCTGCTATTATGATGATGATGATGATTATGATTATTATTATTATTATTTAAAGCTTGACAACCATATTAAAAAAATACTATGACCCCTTGCCACACAGAAATAAATTGCAAGTTTAAAATAAATTGCCTTTTAGGGATTTCTGATTTTCTTTACTGCTCAGATAATAATTCAGCCCATATTCACTAATGACTGGAGCTTGGGGGTTGGGTGTTTTGGCTTTTGTTGGGGCAGGGGGCGGTTAGGATCACAGCACAGAGAAATTTAAAACTTATTAAAGGCAGTAATGGGAATAGTTGATAAAATTGTGTTAGAAGTTCTGACCTGTTGAAGGGATGCACATGGGGTAATGGCTTTAAACTTTTGGAGAGAGGTGCAAAATGAAAACCTCTTCAAATTCAGGAAACTGATATTTTAAACTGATTTTCAGACTTACTTGATTAGCTGTAAGTTACTTACATTAATGCAACATTTAATCTGTTAATTTATAAAGCTAAACAGGTTTTGCAGTATATTCTGTGTACTTTACTATATGAACAGTATGTGTGGAAATGGAAGAGCAAAATTCTGGTTGTTGTTTGTCATATTAAAACCAAAGTTGAAAATGTAAAAATAGAATTTACTAGGCGCTGAGATATAGTCTCTGAAGATACAGCATTTTAAAGAAATACGCACATTTGATGTTATAAACCCTGCTTTATATCAAAATCTTAAAACTTCATTATGTAAACATTGATTTTGTGCGCTTGGCTGGTCTCAGTAGTTCACTTAGTTTTTCTGGGTATCTTTGAGAGGAAGTTGTAATTCATTCTTTTTGAGAGAGAAAGGAAAGAGTAATTTATTATAGAAGCTTTGCACAGACACTTCACAAAACACGGTAAATAATTCCTTGTTAGTCTCTGTCTAGTTTTCCCACAAACCGCTAATATTAGCACAATTACAGTGCTTAAATGTTTACTTTGTTACAGTGGCATTTAAAATCTTTTAAACACAGGAAATTTGAGATCCATGAAAACTCACTGTGGCCTTGACATTAAGCAATTCAGAAAACCGAATATGAATTGTCAGGTAATAATCACCTCATATTCCCTTTTTGGGAATTCTCTAAAAACCAAATAATTAAAATGAGCATCTATCCTGTCTTAAAATTTCTGAGCCAGCTCTGAATCCCTGTTTTAGATGAACATACGGAGAAATGAAATAAGGGCAGCATTTCTTTTTATTCATTAGCTCCACTAAGGAAAGTTTATCATGCTTAAACAAATCTTCATCTCCTCCAGGAACCTCTGTCTATTTGTTCATACTAGATCTGGTTCTTTGTTCACGTGGGAATCTCCAGCAGTGCATGCAGGCACTCCTGGGCATTACCAGACATCAGGGATGTAGCCCCCCCGCAGGTACCACAAATCCTTTGCTGCAGAGACCAGAAGGGATAGTCACTTGCCTGTCCCTGTTCCTGCTGGTAGTTAAGCATGTTATATCTTGGAGCAGAGTCAACAGGAGAGATTTCTCATTAAAAGATAGTCTAATATCTCATCAGTGTGGATTCAGTTCTGACCAGGCAAGCTGATTTGGGTGAACGCCCTCATCGTTTTGCGATCAAGTAAAACAATACTGCGTATGTAATTACTCGTCCTCATTTTGTAAAACCAGCCCATCCACAAACACACACACTTTGTTGTTGTTGTTTGGGGGGGGCGGGGGTGGTGGTGGTGGTGGTGGTGGTGTAAATAAAAATTGCACCAGCAACTGTTTGGTACATTCAGTACCAATTTTCAGATTAATCACAGTTGGGTGTTTTTGTGAATGAATAAGATGACAAACTTCATCTGGCTGTAAGCTTTTTGTATCTGTGACGAATAAAACACTGGATCACATTCTGTGGCCCTTTGTTTTGCAAGAGAGGAGAATAGATGGGTTTGTCAAACAGGACGTAAGTGTCAGTAGTACTTATCCAGTCCATCAGTGATGTCTGACCGGGGGGTGATACGGTTGTCATCGTGGCCTGTAGTGATGCTGAAAAGAGTGGAACCATCTTTTATTCCTCTAGAGCAGAAAAGGAGAAAAAAAATCTGAGTTAGTCGCACTGCTGCTGTATTACACATCCTCAGTCATCAGATGCTTGGAATTCATAGAATACTACTGAAAATCAAAACAGAAAAATGGACTGCTGTTCTTGCCTTCCATGAAGCAGTACAAGCACTAGTGCTCTGTAATCCTCATGCTGAACAAGAAAGTAAAGTCTTCTGTCCAAAGGCAGTCCTTGATTAGAGGATGGGAATACTGACTTAATGAAAGGATAACCTTTAAGGGAAATGTTGTGACCACAAATAGCTTGAACAGCTAAACAAGATCACCTTGCAGTGATTCACAAAGAAAACAGCTGTGAGAGACTTCAAAAATCATTTGAGCAGTATCTGTTTGTTTAAAACATTCTGTGCTGATGCTGTTCTCCTTAAGTATTTTATTATTGTTTACTATGAAATAAATAACACTTGTGAGTGAGAATAAAAAGATTTTTTTGGTAGCTGAAGTGTTGAAATCAAAACTTGCCACGGATTATATGTTAGCTTTCACAGTTCTTTCTTTAAAAATAATTGAGTACACAAATATTGATAATTATTGAGAATTCTGTTATTGCATGGTTTACATTTGAGTCCATTACTTTGACTAGTGCTGCATCATCTAGATGAATTAATCTCTTTCTTGTTCCCACATTAGTATCTTCCTAGATGTTGTACAGTTTGTTTCGAAGTTCTTGGGAGTCTCCCAGTTTCTTTATATGCAGTTAAAAACTTTTATGATATTGTGACTTGAGAGTATTGATTTTCTTCATCTGCTGAAGAACTCTTTGGGGATGGTTTATTTCCGTAACTTTTGGTTTCTGTTTGTGCAAATATAATCTGTATCCCCACAATTTTCTTGCTCCATGTAGCAGTTTGTTTGTGTCATCAAAATAATGCGGTAACATAGTAATGCAGGCAAAAATTGGTAGAACTGTGTTGATTTTTAACTTAGATTAGGAACTGTTAACTTCTAGGGAATATTCTAATTCATTTTCAGTTCATAAATCACACTTCAAAAAAACCCCTCAATTACTTTAACCTCCTGTGGGGATTTTTTGCTCTGTTTTTCCTAGAGGAACTGTAAATTTCCATCTGAGGCCTGCTTGAGAGACTGTAATCACAGGAAGACTCTAAATGAAATGAAAATATTTAAGTGATTAGGAGCCGTTACATCAGAAAGTTTACATTGTGAAAGAATATTAGATGTAGACAACACCCGTTGCATTATGTATTCTTCCTTTCTGATCACTGTCGTGTTAAGTGTTAAGATCTAAAATTAGATGCAACATGTTTCTGCTGGCGGTCTTCCGTGTATATCCTGGTACATATATGTGCATGTTAGGGATGTGATATTATACATTTAAAAATAAGTTATTGCTTGAACTATCATTAGGCTTCTTAAATGTCCATTAGACTGTGAATAGCATTTCTAGAGCTTAAAAAGTCTTTCTGAATTGCCCATCTGCAGTTTTGAATTTTAACTTTCTCCTAGTTATGGTGCATAGTTCTTTTATTTTTGCTTGTAGCTTGTACATCTCATATAGCCTGTTCTCCTTTCCCTCTTTCTCTTGTCGCCCAGTTTATAGATCAGTTCTTTTAAGTACAGAAAAAAATTTCCTACCGTAAATATAGCAGCTTCCCTACCATCCATTTCTCATACGCGTATCCTGTTTGTGGGACACGTTCAACAACAAGCCCTATACCAGAAGTGGGATGGGGAGGCAAATTCCTTAGGGCTGGTGGAGTGCAGCTGCTCGTCCTGTGACATATCTCGGTCCTCGTTCTCTAGAGCAATGCACTGATGGATCACCCTCAGCAAGGGTCTGCTTCACTGGTGAGGAGACTTGATGGAATTAAAAAAATCACTAGTCCTGCAGCAAAGAAATGTCTTTGTCCCCAACAGAATACTTCTATTTATGGTTCAATTCCTTGAGTAGATCTTGATGTGTAACCTCAGAAAGTTGGGAACACATCAGTTATTTATAGCTAAGTTCAACAGAAAGCTACTTCTGTAAAAATTAGCAGCTCATTGTTTACCATTGTGGTGTGGTAGGATCTTCTAGAATTGCATTTCTTAAAAAGAAGCTAGCTTAATAAAGAGGCTAGCTTTTTTTTTACTGCTAATGTATTGTGCAGGTTTCTGTATATAGGTGCTCTAATTATTAATGTCCTTCCAGTGATGTATCTAGCTCCCTTTTGTGGTGTGGAAGCGTATTTTTAGGGTGTCTGTTTATAAGCTTTCCTCTGTCTTAAGAAATGAGCTGATTATTGACCCAGCTTCCAAAATGAGATGCAACCCAGAGTGTTTCATTGCTTCCAAATCAAAATTGATGAGTTGTTTCACAGACAAGTCCTTAAATCAAGTGTTGCAAAGTTACTGCTATATCATACGGGTTTTTTTTTCTTTTTCCTAAGGTGGTGTTACTGTATTTGTGGCCTTATATGATTATGAAGCTAGGACTACAGATGACCTTTCATTTAAGAAAGGTGAACGGTTCCAGATAATAAATAACACGTAAGTGTTCTCATTCACAGACTTCACTTGGTTGTTGTTGGGAATAAAAAGATCCTCAGCTCTTCTTGAAATCTGTGTATCTTACTTCAGTGAAGAGTAGATTGATTGATTTTTTTTTTTTATATATATATATTTTTTTTTTTTTTTCCTTGAATCCATGCAATGTTCAACAAGCATGGGATTAAAATATTGGTACTGGTAAGACAATAACCTTCAGGCAGAGGTCAGGGTTTGGGTGCAGGTGTAGAACTGCAGTGACTGGAGCAGGTCTAAGCCTCTCCTCCTGTCAGCTGGGTGGCATCCTTCCACTCCCAGCTCCAGCGAGGCACAGCTACCCGCTTCTACCCACTTCGGGGCAGCGGAGATGGAGACACATACTGTCCCATCCAAGGCTCTGCACCTTGCAGCTTCTCTCTAACAGGTTTCCATATCTCAGGGGGAGGTGGGCACAGCCAGCAGCACTGCACCCCAAATGCCGGAGGCGAGTGCACTGCCTGTAGGCAGGGACATCTCACGGTGGAAGTGCGTCTAGCTGGCCTCCACAGGAAATCCTTGCTCAGATAGTTTATGAGCAGTTTGATGTTCTAGTTCAATTGCAGCAGCATTACAGTGTTACAGCCTGATTTCTAGAAGTCTAGTGAAAAGGAAATAGTTTGTTCACCTTAGAGATTTCTTTACATGCAGCTTTTGGCTGCGATAATAGTTCTAATTCATACATGTAGCAGTTTTCATTCGTCCAGTTCTCTAATTTTATTAGCTGATTCCTGCTTCCTTTATTGCTCGCTGTCAGCATACAGGCAGAATGATCTGGGAGAGGCAGATGAAGACTTAGAGAACTGGGATGTTTATTTACACATCTCTGCCATAAAACATTTTGTTGTAGGTTTGTTCTGCATGTATTGATAAATTCCTTTTACATTTTAAAAAAAAAAACCAAAACCCAAATCTTTACAATTCAAACATCCACTAAGAGGCACTTGTGTTGCTTACAGTGAAAAGAAAAATATATTTAGATGCAGCACAAACTATTCTAGATGCCTTCATAATTAAAATAACGTTACCTAAATTTAACCTGTCTTTCGTATGTGAGGATGTTATAGGTGCTAGGGAATGATGTATTGTTTATATGTGGAAGAGATAACTGATGTTTCATTGCAGGGAAGGAGACTGGTGGGAAGCAAGATCCATTGCTACAGGAAAAACAGGCTACATCCCAAGCAATTATGTAGCTCCTGCGGACTCTATTCAAGCAGAAGAGTAAGACAACATATCCTGTCAATCTGTTATTATTCATTCTACACTTTGTGCCCTGTGGTGATACTATTCCTTTAATTCAGTATATGTAACATTTAAGGGTAAAGTAGGATAATACTACTAATTAAAGGATAGCAATGCTACTTGGATGATGTCAAAGGTATAATTATTAGTAAGTGTGAGGTGGACACTCATGCAAATGTTTTACGCGTGCTTGCTATGTGTAGGGCTAAAGGAAAAAGGGTGGGAGAATGTAATAATGAAGATAAGAATTGGGAGACATGCATTGTGTTTCTTATAAAACAAAAACTGATGTTTTTTAGTTAAAGAGTTCACACACCATTGACTCTAGGTTTTTATCCTTATTTTTGCTTGCCAAACCCTAATTCAAGGTCAGTTATATCCTTGGTAGCACCTAATCTTACATTCTAAAAAACATTTGTGTGGATGGTTATTGCTAATCTATTAATCTGTAACAACTTTTTGGTGACAAAATTGTTAGGCACACTAAGAACTACTATGAATTGGCAAAATTGTATTGCTTTGGGTACCAGTACTTCCTACATTTATTTACAAAGATCCCAGAGTGCTTACAGAATCACATAAAGTTACTGTGGGAACTGTGAGTTGGGGTACAGTTTCAGGTTATATTTGTTCCAAGGGATTAATTGTATTTGTTGTACTAGAAATACAAAGCTCCACAGCTCTTGCTTCAATATACAGGCATGGTACCGCCAATAAGCAATCCTCTGATACATGATCTGCACACTTCTGTGTTTGCTACTGCACTTCTGGGAAAAGTGCCCGATTTCCAAGATGTTTCCTGAATCTCAAGCTGAGACTTTAGCATGTTGCTACTGCTCTCACCTGGCTCTTTGCTATTAAAAAGTGATTGCATCAAAGATGCACTGTTATTTTATGCCCTTGAGTTTCAGCTGCTTTTAAAATTATTGACTTCGGATTATTTTTTTTTTTTAAAAAGTCGAGGTGTGTGTTTTGTTTTTTTTTTTAAACTATGCAATAAAAGCATATTGTCATTACAGCTGCAGCAGTGGTAAAATGGAAATGATAGCCCTTTGCAAAGTAAGAATGCAGTGTTTCTGCTAAGAAAGTATTCCTTCTAAAGACTGGCAAAACAGGGTGATGAGATTTGTCATAGGTTTGTGGGATGGCTGGAGGTGAGAGTGAGGGATGATGAGTGAGGAAGCTTTTTTAAACTATTTTAAAGATCTAGTGCTAATCTTATTAAATATCACAGCATTTGGAATAGAGTTAATTTGCTTTGGAGTTCATTTGTTAGCCCTGGGCTTTGATAGCGTTTATAGGTTTTGTGTTGTGATTGCAGTTGGAGTTAAAAGTGCAAAAGCAATACGCAGCCCCAAGTTGCTAGGATTTTCTTTAAGTGGTCTTTTCAAAGCTGAAGGCATTTATATCACAAACTGCTTGTGATGGGATCCATATTATCCGTGTGCCTTTTGAATGATACTGTAATATAAATGTTTAATGCTGATAAAAAGAACAAGTAAACCCTTCTGTCATTTTATAGGTGATGAAATAAAATAACACTTTACAATATAGTTTATAAATTGTTGTAGTAGTCTGGGGAAGAGGCATTTCCATGTGAAGTAATTAACTAGGGTTCAGGTTTGCTTCAATAAGATTATTGGTTACATCCAAATTGTCTCAAGTGTACGTACTCTTATATTCAATTCTAACTTTGCACATCTATTCAAACAGTCAAACTGCAAATACAATAAAAAGCAAGAATAAGTTTCAAATTCCCAAGTGATTGCACAGGTCATTCTGTTTACAGGCCAACAAAATGATCCCTCCTTACCTACATTTTTCCCCTACAAAATGTTTTGCCCACAAAACCATTGTTTTGCAGCAGTTTCCCATACTACTTTTATTCTCCCAGCACTCATGAAGCCAGATGTGTTTGATGCTGTGACGGTGCCAAATGAAAATGTTTGGAATTCACACTTTGCATCATTTTCTGACTTCTGAGGCACACAATCAAAATAAAATGGAGTTAGAAATAAGTGTGAGACCAAAGTCTGGGTATTCACTGGGAAATGGGCCTTAAAATTATCACTGGCTCAGGACAGAGCTGTGTGCAGGCTGTTCATCAGGATGAGCGTGCTGTGGGAGCATAAAAGAAGAAATTCTTTTGTGAAAGAACTTAGGGCAAGAAAAAAACCGCAGCTGTTGTTTTAAAACATCTGCGTGCTTTTCAGTATCAGAATGATGCAACAAAGATGGAGTGTTACTCATAGAGAAGTAAATGATACCTACCACAGGGTTGTTTCTAAATGATGAGTAGAAAAAAGTGCTCCCTCTACAGAGGCAGAGAAGGACGGGAGGCAATAGAAGTTGAAACAGGAGAGGTTCCAGCTGGATATATATATAAGAAACCTTCTTATCCTGAGGACAGCCAGGCAGGGGCACAGGTTGCCCAGGCTGGCTGTGCAGGGTCCATCCTTCAAGGTTTTCAAGACTGGCGTGGACAACGCCCTGAGGAACCAGGTCTGATCTCACAGCTGGCCCTGCTTGCAGCAGGAGGCTGGACCAGGGACCTCCCAAGGGCCCCTTCCAACCTGAATGAACCTGTGATCCAATGATATTTATGCACGCCCATTTTGCATTAAATATTGTTTTCTAACATACAGCCAAAACTTCTTAGCGAAAGTAGTTTCAGCTGCTGCAGTGTTTTGAGTGTGCTACCAAAGTGTGTCATCTGATGCAGCTTGACTTGTGAACTCCTTAACCAGAAGGAGGATGTTACTTTCAGTGTTAAGTACCGTTGATGTCCATTGTTAAACCATCAGAAAAACATAGTATTTGCAGCTAGAGGCCTCTTTACATGTATCTTGCAGACAACAGAAATGAGAGTCATATAGAAAGAGGTCATCTTAATATTTTGATTATATGGATGTCATTACTTTTGTTGATCTGTAACTGCTTTGGGATATTAGTAGTCCAGTCAATGCTTAAGATTTCTAAATCTTGTATTTGTACGATTACCAAAGCATAGGAAGCTTGTACTTACACATATTTCCTTTAACATTTTGTAGGTGGTATTTTGGTAAGATGGGCAGGAAGGATGCAGAAAGGCTACTTTTAAATCCTGGGAACCAGCGTGGTATTTTCTTAGTAAGAGAGAGTGAAACCACTAAAGGTATGTACATTTATGTATATCTTTTCTCTCTCCCTACCCCACCCCCCTGCCAAGGTGGACATAATGAGCATTTTTATGTCTATCACATTTTATGTATGCATGTGCACACATGTATGTGTATAATGACAGTGGGGGAGGTACATTAAATATATTTTTAAATTTTTGGTGAAGAACAAAGTATGACTTGTTTCCTAGGTGCTTACTCCCTTTCTATACGTGACTGGGATGAGGTCAGAGGTGATAATGTGAAACACTACAAAATCAGAAAACTTGACAATGGTGGATACTATATCACAACCAGAGCACAATTTGAATCTCTACAGAAGTTGGTGAAACACTACAGAGGTAAGCCCAAGTTCTAGTGTCCCAATGCTACCTTGTGCCTATCATGAGGAAAAAAACCTGTGTATGTAGCTTATTTTTAAAATTCACAGTTATAAAATTTCTTTTTTGTTTTGATAAACAGCAAATGGACTAGTTCTTTTTATCAACATTAGGATCTTACTTTTGTAACAGTCTTAACCCCTGCTTAACAACAAAGCTTGTTTTTTCCATTTTCCAGAACATGCCGATGGGCTGTGTCATAAGCTAACAACTGTGTGTCCCACTGTGAAACCACAAACACAGGGACTAGCAAAAGATGCCTGGGAAATTCCTAGAGAATCTTTGAGGCTGGAAGTTAAGTTGGGCCAAGGATGTTTTGGTGAAGTATGGATGGGTAAGAGCTTAATGTGACGCCTTTCAGTTGTTTGTGTGAATGTTTTGATAGTATTTTTAGTAAATCAGTATCTGATAAAGAATTAAAGAGAAAAAGTACCAATTACAATCAGTCACATAAAGGTAAAAATAATATTCAATATAGTTCTAATTTATAATCACACTGTTAGCTAACAAAACAGAAGCAAAGAGCAAACAGTTTCAGCAGAAAATCTCTTCAGTGTTATAAGGGAGAATAAAATCTAATTTGTTTCTCTAGGAACATGGAATGGAACCACAAAAGTAGCGATCAAGACACTAAAACCTGGTACAATGATGCCAGAAGCTTTCCTGCAGGAAGCTCAGATCATGAAGAAATTAAGACATGACAAACTTGTTCCGCTCTATGCTGTTGTTTCTGAGGAACCAATCTACATCGTCACTGAATTCATGACAAAAGGTGTGTGACAGAATAGTTTGAAGAGACTGTGTTTAAAAGATTATTTAAGATCCCAGCAACAAATTAAATGTTTAATTAATGTTAGGTTTAAGCTGACTAGAGTATAAGTGGTAATTTTGATTCAATTAAAATGAGCAACGCTTGACCTACTTGAAGCAGTTCTAATTTAGATCATGGGTGGAGGCATGATTTTTTTGCACATCTGTGTCACCCTTGCTAATCTTCCAAGTACAAGACTGGGGGTTTTTTCTCCTCTTTTTTTTTAGTGTGTACTGCCTGTTACATTTAAATTGGGTGATATAGCTGGGAATATTATTATGAAAACACGCCTGCCTGTAGACAGATTGTGCTCACAGCAACAGCATCAGTTGGGTTTTGGTTTTGTTTTTTTGGTTTTTTTTTTAGTTTTTCTTTTCCAGCAGTGTAATAGTAAATTTTGAAAAGGTTGAATTTTTTTTTCCAGACTCCTCATATTACCTCCTTGTTTTTAGCCTTTCATCCTTCTTCCCTTGCTCTGTATCATTTCCCTCTCCCGCTGCTGCTGAAACAGATTTAGAGATTTAGGCTGAATGTAGAAACAAACATCATAAGCATATTAGTGCTAAGAAGCAGCAGATTTTTCAAGTCAATTATTCCAGTTTTATAAAATGCAGACTTCTGTTCACCTTACAAAAAATTTTGCTATCTTGGTAAGGAATAGAAACAATGTTAGAAGTCCGAGACAGTGGCTGCTTGTGTTGGGTACTCTGCCACAAATATGTGGTTTTGGTTTGGGGTTTTTTTTCCTGTTTGGACGGGCGTTTTAAGCGTTGTATAAGTTTGAAAAGGGAGAAAGGAGTAGAAAATATAAAAAGTTCCTTCTGTGGTGTTCCTAAATAACACTAGACAGTCTCTCTGTCAGATCTTAAAGCTGCCATGTAAAATCAGTTTTCATTTTTCAGAAATCAGGTTTTGGCAAGGCAGTCAGGGGAAAAAAAGTGCTTTATGTCATTCTGCCTAAGAAAAAGTAAAGATTAAATTCGGAACTGGGATGTTACCTTGCAAAAGCAGAAATAAAGAATTGGAAAAGTGGTTGCATGCTTGCCTAAGTTATGGATTCAAAATGCCATTGGAAGCCTCTGTTTTCATTTGAAAAACCTCTTTAGTGGTTCATACTTGAAAGTTTTTTTCCTTTTCTTTCTCTTTTTACAAGGAAAAGAGGTGGGTAAGAACTGCACAGTACCCAAAATTTTTTCCAGTGTGGACAGGTTACTAGAGGTCAGCGTGAAATCTTTGCTCCCCTTCGGTCCTTTGAAGTCATGAACCAAGGTGGGGAAAAGTTTGTGCGAACACGCACAACAAACATCAGCAGCAGTGTGGGTCTGGCCTGCCACACTTTTACTTTCAGTGCAAAACTACAGCAAGTGACTAAAACCACATTGGAGGTATCTTATTCACAGCTACAGCCATGAATCCATTGCAAGATCTGCAGTTCAGTGTGGTTTTCCCCACCATTGCCACACTTCTAGTTTTTTTGTTGTAATTCTGACTGTGATGAGACTGCTTAGTTACCAGTCTTCACCAGTTTCATAAGAGGTCATGTTCTTATACCCTTGTGGCATAATAACATGTGTAAGAAAAGCTTTTATGCCAGAGACAAAGTTTTACCACGCCGGTAAAGATTAGTGTCTTAAAAAGAGCACAGGTCCTTGTAACTGTTTTCAAATACTACTTATGTTGTAATGCTCCAGAAATGATTGTGTTATATAAATGGGAGAAGATAATATATTGTAAAGAATGGAAGATACTTTTGTTTTCCCCTGTAAAGAAGAAAAAGCAATAAAATAAAAGCAACAATTTCAGAATCATTTCTCTAGTACATAATTGGAGCTGGCAGAAAAATTTAACTAATGGATAGGAGGATTTTTTGTTGTTTAATTATAAATCTCACCGTGGAAAAAAGACCAACTAGGAAGGGGATTGATACCAGGAGTATTGGGAAAAATCCTTATGTATTGCCATATAATCATCAAGCAGCAGTCTGTTTTATTAGTGTTCAGTTATCTGAATTATTGCAATGGATCCCAAAATACTTGAGTAAAACTTGCTCTAACTAGTTATCATGGCAGAGTCAACTACAGGCATAGTCATTGAGTCGTGTGTTCTGTTAAATGGTAGGTTTTTCAAACACAGATTTTGAGAGATGAATGTGTAAATCATAATGTCTAGGAAAAAAAACCCTCATTTGTGTTTTCAGCTCAAATTAATGTTTTGCGTTTTTCCTTCTTTTTTTTTCCCAAAATGTGTCATCTTTTACAGGCAGCTTGCTAGACTTCCTTAAAGAAGGAGAAGGGAAATACTTAAAACTCCCACAGCTGGTCGACATGGCTGCTCAGGTATGTTGTATAAACCAAGAAAACTGTATTCTGTGCCTTGAAAAGAGATGTAAAAGTATATGAGATCTCAACTAAACATAAATATTGAACACTCTGGCTATTGTATGCTGTTTTGTTGTAGGTTTGTGACTTCTCAAAAAGAAACAGTCTAGTTCCCAGTTAGCAGATACTGTATAGCCAGGCGCACTCTAATCAGCGCTGTCACAAGCTCTTGCTATGCTATACTTCCTATACTTACACAATGAGAATGGAGCTAAGATAAAGGGTTACAGCTTAATGCTTGGGAGAAACGTATATAGTCATGAGAAATAATCTTTAATAAAACTTTATTTTTAAGATTGCTGATGGCATGGCTTACATTGAAAGAATGAACTACATCCACAGGGATCTCCGGGCGGCTAACATTCTTGTAGGAGACAATCTCGTATGCAAAATAGCAGACTTTGGTTTAGCAAGGTTAATAGAGGACAATGAGTACACTGCAAGACAAGGTAAGAAAGACCCAATTTATTTACTGAATAAATAAGACCAGTTGCTTTCAAATTACTTTATTACATTTAGCAGAATGTGTCTGTGTATTCTGTCCGCATGAATAAAGATTATGCATATAAACGTGCTTTCACAGCTATGTTTAGCTGGCCCCCTCGCTTAAGTGCAATTTTAGTAAACTTTTCAATGTTCAAAATTATCTGGCGGTTTGCTTATGTTTTCAAAAAACGGGGTTTGTTTGTTTGTTTTTTTTGAGTAAAACTTGCTACAGTTTGAAGAGAGCTGAAATTCCAGAGAGGTTGCTTATCAGATTCTGAAGCTCATCCCACTTTTCGAAACATATTTAATTAAGAATTCGAGATGTCTTAGCTGCTTCCAAAAATTGTAGCTGGTAGTTGCTGCCGTAGTTTGAAACTGGCTTCCAGTTTGAAATATTAAAATACTAAACCACTTCGAATTTTATCAACAAAGCAAAAAGTAAAAATTTTTTGACTGCAGTATTCTTTTTAAAATATTTTGAAGTGTAAGCAAATGATGCATAAGCAAGGGAAAATTGAGTGTCTGTCTTTCCAATGTTTGTAGGAGCTAAATTTCCAATTAAATGGACTGCTCCAGAAGCAGCATTATATGGTCGGTTTACCATCAAGTCAGATGTGTGGTCATTTGGAATTTTACTGACAGAGCTGGTAACAAAGGGGAGAGTGCCGTATCCAGGTAAGAGGAAAATTTTAATAGATTTTTCTTTTCTTTGTTGTATTCTGTGCTTCTGAAGCTACCTTTTGTACTTTTTTGCCTTCATTCAGAGCCCACAGTTGACAAGCAGAGACAAAAACTTAGTCATGCTTCACTGGTTCCTTTGTTCACAAAGCTACTTCATTTTATTTACAGATTAACTATTATCTATTTTTTAAAGTATTTTAAGATAATAGAATTTGTAAATGTGACTGATGCTTCATTTTAGATTAGTGGGTATCCTTATGTTTTCCTATCTGTCTGTTCCTGAAATTTCTGCTTTTGACATTTTTCCCGGGCTACAGTGAGCATCAGTAGAGTGAACCTGCTAGACCAGTTTTTGAAACTAAACATATGTAACATATTTTGTCAGATATTTTGCTGTGACTGGAATTTGTAAGGCAGTTCTGTTAGGTATAAAATGCCTTTTTGTTGGTCTGATTTCAAATTAAGTGGTCCTTGAATGGAACCTAAGGCAGGCAGAAGGTATTTGCGCTTGAGTCTCCTTTTTGAAAGGACAGGCCCCAGGCAGTGGGAAAGTATACCAATGAGAAAGCATACGAATGGAAGAAGGACCAGGTATTGAGGAATTACCAGTGTAATGAAATAATTTTCAGAAAATGTATTTAATGCAAAATGTTAAAAAATTAATTAATTATAAGGTGCGTTCATTAAAGGTTCTGTTATGGTAGATTCACGTGCATTGCAGCTGGAGAGACACTTGAAAAACTTTGGGAAACTGTTCTTTGAATAATGTCATTCAGAGCTAAAATGCTTTCCTTTTAGGGATGGTGAATCGTGAAGTTCTGGAACAAGTGGAACGTGGATATAGGATGCCTTGCCCACAAGGCTGCCCAGAGTCTCTCCATGAGTTAATGAAACTCTGTTGGAAGAAGGACCCTGATGAGAGACCAACATTTGAATATATACAGTCGTTCTTGGAGGACTACTTTACTGCTACAGAACCACAGTACCAGCCTGGAGACAATTTATAAGCCAACAGTCTATATAACATGCACAAATCTGCCAAATGTAAAAGACTTGCAAAGAATTCCTGATGTCTATAAGGAATCAAAGGAAAGAAAATCTTCGCTACTTTGCATGCTCTTGATGGCAAACTGGAATTTTATAATGCAGTTGCACAAAACCACTTTTAAAGTGTTATAATCTAATTTACCAATGACATGGTTTGGGTTTGGTTTTTTTTTTTTCCTCTTTCCCGACTTATTTTCAGGGTCCAAAGGAAGCTTACTGAAAATACGGGGTAGAAAAATGAGTGTTGGTGTGAACAACAGCAGAAAAAACAATGTTTCAAATCCTTTATTTTCCCAACATTTGATAATCATTCTACTAAAGAGGGAATTGTCTGGAATTTGTGATCTTGGGGTAAGACATTTTTAAAGCAGAAGAACTTTGTGGGACCAAGCAATTCTATTCCAGTTCTGTAGAACTCCCTGTGGTCAGAATTACATGTGTGCGCCCCCCGCCCCTCAAAAAAAAAAAGATGGTACAACTGTATTTGATATATAGTCCTGACCTTTAAGCTTCCTCTTGCATGGACTTAATTAGGGTAGGCAGGTTAAAAGAGAAATTGGAACAGTGAATGACAAACTGGATCTAAATGGTAGACCTCAATAGTGAAATTAGAGAGCATAATGCACTGTGTTAATACTTATATTAATATAACTGGAAAGTAGCATGAGAGATTTTTCTTTTTTTCTTTCTGCGTAGCTAATTAAGAATAATGAAGGTAACTAGGAAATGAGGTAATACTTTATAAAATTGTGTTGATAAAGTATGATGATATTTGAACTTGAAGCTATGTAATACAATCGGGGGGGAAAGCCTTTAATCTTTTAAGCTCCAATCCAACACCGAGCTTTTGTATGGGAAGACTACCTGAACAAAGCTTACCAGGAAAGCAAGACTGAAGCTGGTAAACGGCCACTTTTAAGTCCTTTTTCGGAGACAGGTTTGGTACTGTTGTATGTGGCTTATATGTGTTAACAAGGGTGGGTGCCACAAATGCTAGCTGTCACTAGTTCAGGGATTTGATTGCACTTTTGCTTTTCTTGACTATTAAGACACACTTACACGCAGTTGCTCTTCCCACTTCTGCCCTTCCTACAGAATTATTTAACTAAAAATAAACAAAAGAAAATGTGAAAGTTGAAAAACTAAAGGGATAAAATATATTTAATATTGTCCGAATATAGTGACATTGAAATTTGCTGGCATTCAGCCCAGCTGACACTACATCTAGATTTATTTTCTTTGGCTACTGACATATCAAGCAATAACATCATGTCTTTTACTCAGCAATTTGCTTGAGGTTCTTGAATTTCTGATCAACTTATGTACTTCAATTTTGAAAGACTAAACTCTCACTTAGCTACCACGTTGGAATTCATATTATCATTGTAAAGCTATCAAACAAATGAATTCAGAAAAGCTGGTAATATAGTTCTGGTACTAACTTAACATTCTTCATGGGTTTACACTACATTGAATCCAACTACCAAACAGATCTTTATAAGAACAGTGCCATCATTTTTCATTTTCCCTCATCATCGCTCATCACGTATACATCTGTGGTTATCAGATTTTAAAAGGGCTTTATGTAAGAAAAACAAAAAAATTAAAATCCACACCCCAAAAAAAATCAGAAAAAACCCAGAAATACAATGGAATTTTAATTTTTCTAAATATTTTAAAATGAATAACACAATCATATGAGTTTATGTATTAATGCAGTTGTAACAAAAAAAAAAATGCCAAAAATGACACTGGCAGTGTTTGGATTTTTAATTACTGAATGGAACAGTTCATTGTAATAACACTTGTATAGTAAAGGAATAAAACACTAACTTAATGAACATGTTCATTGTAAATGGTTGTGTATTATAAGACTTCTCCAAAAGAGTTTGTATGTTTATGAAAATGTATTTGTTTCACTTGAAGACCTTGATGTGGTTCTTACCCTAACAGAGTTTAAAATTCACATTCACACTTTTTATATAAATAGTAATAAGTTTAATTATGTAACTAAGTATTTTTATAAAGTATGGCATTGTTGAACTGTTTTGCAGAATTGGTTCAAAATAAATTTCTCTTTGATTGCATCTGCTTATTTGAAGGGGGAGGGGAAGGTGGTAGGGGGATGAAAGCAGAGTAGCCTTCATATTGCGGGGAAAAGGAGGGGAATAAAACCTTCATGAGTTTTGGGTGTATTTTTATCCTCTGTAAACTATTTTAATGTACTTTCATACAAGATGCTGAGTTCGTGGTGCATTATTGCTGTGAAAAGGGAGACATTTTCTAGAGCAGTTCAGAAGTCCTTGGCAGGATGGGCTAGAACAATTCTGTCTGGACTTAACCCCTGTGGCAGACAGACAGCGACAGACTTGGGATTCTTGTGAGAGCAAGTCTAACGTAGACTCTCAGCTGGCAGTCACTGCCACGCTGTAGGGCAAACACATTTCCTCTCTCTTGCTTTATCTGATATTAGCAGCCTTCTGCTGTTGACTTATGTGCTATTTTTCAGGGAACTTTATATACTTGTTATTGTGATAGCTGATGTTTTATCTCAGCTTCACGGAATGATACCTATCTCAATGACCAGTACAACTCAAACTGCAAATCCTGACATGTATGTACAGTGCCACTGTAGGTGAAGGAGCCAGTGCGGTTTGAGTTTCAATAGCAACTAATACAGCACTAAAACCATTCTTCTTACAGAACCTACAAACTGCAAAGTTTACTGTATTTTTAGTATTTCCTGTAATGTAATTAAGGTTTTACTATTTTTAATGACAACAATCATGTAATTTCTGGTAATCTGTACTTTCCCTGTTGTCCATCAGAACATTGTGATACCCCTTCTGCATGCTAGGCCTGCAGATTGTTTCTGTCGTGTTGTTTCAGACAGTATTATTTAAAGAATATTTTCATACTTTTTTTGAGTAAAATTCCATACGTAAAAATGTGTATGATCTTACTATTTAGATAAAATACATCCCTATTTTAGCATAAAGCATTATGAAAAGGACCTTATGTGTTCTTATCCTTGCAACCACTGAACTGTCGTTTCACTAGGCTTGTGCGTAGCTCTTACCACTGAAAAGTAGCTTTGGAAAGTCTCTTAGAGCTTGCTAAGGGGGAGAAACAAGCCGGAAGGCTATCTTACTTGTAGCCCTCTACAGTACTGTTTATTCTAAAACACGTTAGCCACAGCTGGAATGAGTATAAATGAATATAAACAACTAAACTTAATGAGCCCCCACTTTTGTTATTTATTTTGATCTGTCCAATCAATAAACTTGTCAGTTTTTAAGTTTTCTGTGAAGATGCAGTAGATGTTTGTATCTGTGCCAACTTTTCCCTCAACGCACAAGACCGCTTAGAGCTACGCAATCATGTTGGGTTTAAATCACAGGAGCACTCACTTAAGCATAGCAGTACATTGCAAACAGGAGAGTCAAATTCTCACACCTTGCGAAGGAATTTAGGACTAAATTTGAATAACTGATTTGGGCACCGTGAGCAGGCCTGGCCGGGTAACTGCTGAAGTCCAGAACTGTGATTCATCCCGTAGCTATTGTCTTGTGCAGCAGGTACTTGGGACTGCCTGTGTGCAAATGCCTAAAAGTGCAGGTGCCTTGACAGCTGGACATCTTGCTCCTACTTCAGCCTGATCCTAATGCAGGACCGAGGCTGCCATTGACCTTCCAGGCCCCGCAGGAGGCTGGCAGCCCGTGCAGGCCTGGGAACCGCCATGATGCGCATCCTTGGCAGACACCTTTTCAAGAGGGGATGGGAAGAGACAGTAGATGGGAATGGGATGGTCATATCTATTTTTGATACATCAGCCTCGGGTGTAAAACCTGGGCTGTAGTCAAGAATCCTGGATAGCTGGTGGATCTTATACAGGTGGTTGTCGGCTGTGAGAGACTGTTAGGAGGTTGTTGAGACTGGGGAGAAGAACCCACTGCAGGGCTTCATCCGCAGCCACAGGCTTAAGCATTTGCTGAAAGACTAGGTTCTTTTTTTTTTTCTCTGCACTTTTCCCTACTTGCAGGGAGAGTGTTAACTGGAGAAACATCAACAGCTTCCCTGCTTCTCCCTTAGCGTAAGGGAGGGAAAGGGAGAGAGTGAGACGGAAGGATGGGGGTGAGCAGCTGAGGTACTACGCTTCTTCACTGGGCAGAGGGAAGCAGGCTGAAGGGTGTGGCATAGCAGGTGTCATCTCTTCTTATCTTGTATTTTGAAAAGGAGGTAGAAATCCAGGGGAGCTGAGGAGCATCTGTTCCCTTGTGCGCAGTAGACATGGAGCAAGGCTAATGCCAAGTGCTGCTTCTGTTCTTTATGGTGGTTCTGGTCAGCTCACCCTGACTGGTTCCTAGCAGAGACCCTTCGTATTAGCTGGGCAGTCCCAAGCATCGTTCTGCTGTCATTTGTAAGAGTGAACCTTGATCAGTTCTTAGGGAAAAAAAACAAAGATACAGAGAGCCTAACCAGAGAGATACTGGTCCCTGGATCCCAAATTGACAGGGATGCTTGCCTCTGGAGCTCAGCCCTGGAGTGATGGCATTTCAGACACTGGCCAGTAGCTTAGCATTGCTTTCCCAGTGGATGTATGTGGATGTAGGATTTTGTGTTAGGTTTCCCCCCGCTCCATGTGGGTATGGCATGCCTAGGAACTTAGCAGAGTTAGGCATTACCCATGGGACCCATATTCTTTACTGATCCTACTCTTTGAGCTTATTTCCCTTGTTAGTTCTGTATGCAAACACGTACTTCTTGTAGGTAGCACATTGGTTATTTTTTTTGCAACATTCTCTTTTAATCTAAAGGCATATTTTTTGTCAAATTGTAATAACCACTGTTGTTGGGGGATGAAAGTATTCATAGCACTGTGTACTTTTACAGAACACTGTCCATCTCCTCTTAGTATTTCATTTACTTTCAGTGAGTAGAAACACATGTTGGCCATCATGTTGCTTTTATTTGTTCTTCTTAAAGGAGAGAGGACAGTTACCTGGTTAAACTCAGCAGGGTCTGAGGAACAAACTGGAAATTCAAAAGGGAAACCTGAATACAAGCACTCTTGATGAATCAGTCATGTACCAACACTGAAGCTGATTGCTGTGAAAGCATTGCTTTTTTTATCAAAAAGCTACTTGCAGTAGGAGCGCTTCAACCCTCTCCTTTGTGCCTTGCTGCTAGGTTACCGAGTCTCTCTTTGAAGCTACTGATAGGTACATACTAGGAAATGGATAGATCTGTGCGTCTTGTATTTGGCCCTGAAGATCAATGCCCTGCGTGCTAACAACTCACTTTTTTCCTGGAACTCAGCAGGTGCCAGCTGCTGCATTCACCATTCATTCAGTACCCCCACATTTATTCGCATTTGGGGCAGCCTTCCAGTGGCTGATGATCCTTCTTGCAGCTTCAGTGTTTGGAAGTACCAGGGTTGTATTTGCTGGGTAAGGAAGCTTTTCTGCTCTTTCAAAAACAAAAAAGGATAAATCTCAGTTCAGTGTGACTCCTATGACAAAAGTGCCACAAATAAGGAGAACATCTAATCATTTGCTTCATCGTGAAAACAGTGAGGATAGCTCCCTGCTCCTCCAGCAACTGTGGAATATGCCACTCATGGAGATACTCGAGGTGTGTTGTCCAACAGTGAACGACTGTGTTAGATTGCAGCCCCTGTTCAGTCCTGGCAAGGTGGCCAAGTCTGTGGTTCTGTTCTGAAGAGTTCCCAAGAAAAGGCAGGAGTGTCGGCTCACATTTCTAAGAGTGGAAGCTGGCAACTAGATGACTTACACCCCTCTGCCCACCTTCCTCTCTTCTCAGTTCTAGCCTAGGTGCTCACTCTTCACCGCAGCTGACCGGTTTTTATTTCTCCATCGTGTGGCTGTGCAGCAATAGCATGAACATATACGAGAATTCACAGACTTAAAGATTAGAAGCCTTTAGCAGCCTTACGTACCATCTTTTTTTCTTTCTTTTACAAATGGAAGGTGCCTGGCAAATTGGGCAACCTTATTAGAGCAAGGTCAGGTCCATATCACTTTCACTGGAGTTTTGATTTCATTCTGTATTACCCTCTTCACTTCTGGAATGGCTGTGTCTTTCAAATTGGCTAATGACTAGCATAAACGTATATTCTTTCCTTTGTGCTAAAAGATTGCAAGTACAATAGAAATAGTTTCTGTATTCACATTTTAATTAAGTGTTATTTGTTAAGGTGACTGCATCAAAATCTGTGCATTTAATCTTCTTGCCACCTTTATCAAAGGACTACTATTTGCAAGGGGAGATTTTTTCCCATATGAAACTGAACTTCAATCAATAGCTTCAGTGGGTTTAAGGTTATAATAAGTAGATTACTAAATATAACCTCTGGCGCCACTGACATTAGAATGGTCCCAGCCTTTTCAGACTGCTACTAAGTGTTTTGAAGAGTAAGTGTGTGTATACTTAGCAATAGATATGCCCCCTGAGTTCAATTGATCATTAAGAAGGAATGACCCTCTCTGCAGCTTGGGGATGACAAATGGCATTTAGGAAGATGATAGTGGGATACACATCCACTTTGACAGCCCAGCCGGCCTTGTGCAAATGCTCTTGATTTACCAACAAAGTATCACAACCCTCATTTGTTCTTCGTCCCAAGACAGACACTGTTATGCCAGGCAACAGGCAGAAATCTACTGATACGCAGCATCTCTCTTCAGGGCCTCCAAGGTATCTGCCGCCTTACGCAACAACCCTTATTATCTAATACATAGCATTTCTCACTCTCAAACACTTTACAAACGAGGCCAGTTTCATTATCTCTGGATGGCAAATTAAGGCAAGGGGAGAAGAGGTATTTTGACTTATCCAGGATCAAGTTGAAGACTGTGACTGAGCAGCATCCAGAATCTAGTGGTTGGTCCACTGGGAATTTCCTTTCAGATGGGCATCTTTTAGCATTGCCTACCAACCTCGATTCCAGACAGCATGGAGCTTGACCTGAGAAACCCTGCCAGCCCCTGGCATGCTCAGCCTGGGGCTAGCCCAGGTGGCCCTGGAGTGCAGCTAGCCACCACACAGACAGCCCATGTCGGGGTAAGCACTCAGCCTGAGGACGGCAGTGACTGTCAGCGGCATCTGCCTTCCCACCTCGCTGGGCTGCCACATCTTGAACACCACGGTACACACAGCCAGGCGGGCAGGAGGCTTTTGTTAGGCAAAGCAGTTTGTTACAACAGGACGCAGCCGCAATGTTGTTCTACTAGTAGTGCCCAGTAAGCACATGCGTGAGAACCTCTGCGGTTCTCGTTGTTCCCTTCTCATACCAGATGTAACTTCCACACATAACGGGTTTGCAGCAGTGCTTTAGAAGGGCTTTCTAGTGCCCTTTCAGCCAGTTGGTGCCCTAGACCATAAACTGAGCAATTCCTTCTTTGCCACTCAAGTCTGGTGTTTCACTGACGCTGATGAATATGTCAAAACCCTCTACGCAATCAGCTGAACACCCACAAAACCTGTGACTTGATGATATGCCTTTTCCTCCTTCAATCTACCTTTGCAATTGTTTCTTACAGAAATGTCTATTTTTTAAAAAAAGATCACTTAGCAATCTGGCAAGTACATACTCAAGCTATTTTAAGCTTCTTTAAGGATAAACCATTATCTTTAGTCAGCCTAAGACTGGAGTCTGTGTATCACCTGGTCTGTTGTAAAATGCTGAACACCCTTCTGTCATCATGAGTGAGATGTGCTTGCTACAAGCTGCCTAGATACATAAATGACCTCAGCCACTGTATTACATGATTCATTACATCCAAGGAAAATGGGATGGGATGTACTTCCCACGGTGCAGGTAGGAACAGCAGAGGAACTGAGACACAAGCAAGTAAATTGTCTTAGCCAGAGTTACACAAAAAGGTTCTTACAAAACTGAGGTTTAGACACTGGTTTCTCAGATCTCAAGTAAATACCCTGAACAGGGGAGACCTCACAGAACTGGACTCATGGTTTTATATTTAAGACTCTCTTTATTCCATGCTGCTAAAGAAAATTATGGTTGGCACAAGGCTTCGTACTGTGTCTGTCCTTTGTCTGACACTCTGCAGTTTGCTAGATGTGATTTGCATGTGGTTTACCCTAACAAAAACCCTTGCTGGGAATATGTGTTGATGTTAAGTAGTGGTATGTGGGACTGGAAAAAAACAGAATTTAGCCTCAGCCTTGAGTCTTGGGGACTTAAAACAGCTGGACCACAACTGCCATTATCTCACTGCCAGAAACAGAATGCCTTACGAGGAAATGAGAACTTGAACGTGACTGCAAGTACCGAAACAACTCTGGGAGATGCAGCAGTTGCTTGAAAGGGATGGTATGTAAAGGCTCTCTCATTTATAGAAACACTGTTTTCCTTAAAGGAGACGTGATCTGATGGCCTCTGTCTCTGACAGTGTTCTGGGCTGTTGGTCTAGGGTGGCTGTTTTCTTCCTCTGTGGAGTGGGAGGTGATACAGGAGCAATTCTTCATCTTGAAAGCCCTTCATAATTATTAATTTTTTTGAGGAAGGGATCAGCATCTGAAAACAGGCAAGTAGAAGATGAAACTTCTGGCCACGCAACTAAATTGACAGTGGCCACCCCGATCTGGGTGCAAAGTGAGTGGTTCCATGCTGATACTTCTGATTAATAGGCTGTCAGAAAAGGTTACTTCTCAAAGTATCAGCCAAGGAAAAGGGCCACAGGCATTTTGTTGCAGGCATTTGGCTGTAATGAGGCAGTAAATTCTGCTATGCTTTGCAGTCATATGTGCTGTCAAGGCTTGCTTTATTCACATGGTCAGTCTCCCAGACATGGGAGAAATTGTCAACAACTTTGGAGGCTTCCTACAGAGAGCTTACCAGTGACAGGTAACTCTGCTGGGTAAGACACACTGGAGGTGCTGTTGTGAAAAGGATAGTAACAAACATGTAAGTTGTGCATTTCCACAAAGTATTTCCATTTTTATTCTTGGAAACTGGGAACATAATCTGGTACTAAGGCAAGCCAGTGTGAAAGTGACCACTCAGAGAGTTCCAGGTGGGTATTTGATGCAAGTCACACATTTCACCATCTACTTATTTTGTAATTTTTAACCAATATAGATTCCTCCTTTTTTCCTCTGTCAGTGACTTTTCCCCCTCAACAGTGCTGTCTTTTAATCTCTAGCGAACAAAGTATCATTTAACAGAAACTGAGTATTAAACCACTGTGGATGACACTGGTGGATGTACATTTGTTTGCTTAACAGGTTGGACCAAAGAAGGGTGCTGTGCATTTGGCCACAGCTGTGGTCCTGAATGCTCTGTGGGACAAGTGAGAGGGAAAGGTAATGCTCATGGGATCTCCATATAAGAATGCTCATTAATTCAGAGATTCCCTACTCCTGGTTGCCCTCGTTTGCACATCTGGTCTTGATTTTGCAGTAATTTATATATATGATTAGCTTCAAAATATCAAATAAAGTACAGGCATTGCCGAGTTCTTGGAGACTCTGCACATCCTTAATTTTTGCAGGATGGAAAATCATGCAACTGCACAGTGCCTAGTGGTGGAATTGGTCAGAACGTTTTGGAGTCATTTTGTTGGAACTCTGGCATTTCTGAAAGAAAAGATTTTTGCCTAGCCCTGCTTATCAGATGTTTCTCCGAATGCCCTTCTGTTGATTTCATCTTTCTTACTTGGAGATTTTAATCTGAGATTTTAAACTTTTAGCCACTTCCCTACTCAATATGCTGTTGATCTGGGAGCCAAATCTTGTATACTTAGCATGTTACTGGATATTAAAAATAACCTATTTAGGCAGTGATGTGAGCAACCATAAAGGCAGCCTGGTTAGAAGGGGAAATTAGTGAACAAAAGATATTGTCTGCTCAAAAATACTGAGAAAGAAAGAGCTGCCAGCCTGGAACTGCGAGCCTGGGGACTAGCCCTGTGAACTATAAAAAACCATCCTTGAAAAGTGCAGCTGGCCTCTTTGAAGTGCAACCGGGGTACATAGAATCCAAAGGCATCCACAGATACCACTGATAAGCACAAAACAAGGGACTGTAATGACAGTTTATCGTCTGAGAAGGTGGAAAACAGTCTGGAAAAAAAATTTGCTTGGAAGGAACAGAAACCAGCATCATTTATTGGCTGTTACAGGTGAAAAACAGAAATTGACAGCATCTATTGGCTGTTCAATGTCCTACTCCCTCTTATGTCTCTGTGATATAAAAAGGATGTAATTTTTATCCAAAATGGAGCTTCTCTCTTTCTGAGAACTTCCCGGTTGAATCCCATGTGAACTTTCTATGAGCTCTTGGGCTCTCCCCAGGGACGGCTGGCTGAAACCAGAGTCTGTGATGCAGACCATTTTGGAAGTGGGACTCTGCCTGCTGTCTTATTGGCTTGGTCTGTCCTCCCCTCTTTTGGGGATGGTTGGCGGCCCTCTGGGATTTGAAATCTGTCTAATTCACTTCATACTGGTATTATATATATATTCATATAAGTAGTCTATCATAAATATATCCACTGTTATATTGTTGATAAGTTTGCTTCATTAATGATAAACTGTAGTAATCCGGAATAGTATATAGCTACCTGGCTGCTGCTGTTATTTGTTGCTCTACGATACTGATTGATGTTATTATTGATTGATACCATACTATTGATTGATACTATATTATTGATTGCTGATAGTAATTTGTAATAGCTCGATATATATTCATTCATATTCATTTTATTAATCATAGGTATGTTTGCTAGTGGTGATCTTTGAAGCAGTATAGTTGCTTGTGGTGATTTTTGTGGTAATCTGTAATAAAGTACAGAAATTTAGAGGATAAAGCTTCCATGTCCTTGAGTATTACAGAATCCTACAAACCCATGGTCATGACCTCTCCTCACTTACAGGCCAGGTAACCCTTCAGGCTGCGACAGTTAGAAATTGGCCTTTTGCTCTGTGAGCTTAAAACCCTTGGTATGGTGGAGTCCTAGTCCAGAACTAGCACTTCAGGCCCCTGCAGGAGAACAAATAATACCTGGTACAGTGTTGCTGTCACCACATCCTGACAGGCACAGTTGGACATGCTTGCTGTTTGCAGACCTTCTGATTTAAGAGGACATAAACAGCAAAAAGCTGTAGCTAGCACTGACTGGAGTTGCCACTGTGCACGCTCATGTACCATGTGCCTTGGGACATGCCACCGCACTACCCTGACTGTAGAGGTTGCAGGAGAGAGTGGGCTTGAGTCCCACCGGCTCAGGCCTGCCAGCACCCACTCTTTTCTTCACTTCTGCTCTGTTGGATTGAGCCTTCACCTACCAATGCTTGCGAAAGCAATCGGCAACCTTCAGTTTGCCAAAGTCCAAGAGCATAACACAGCCCAAAAAAGAGGCTCATCAAAAAATTCACAGAGACATCTTGTATGTTGAAAGGGTATGATGATGATTTCCAGCAAGGGAGGGGGCCAGAGGGAAGGTCACCATTCCAGATTGCTGGTATGAGGCGTTTTTTGTTTTTTTTCTTTTTTAATAATCACCCCACCAATATTGCTTCCATAATGAAACCAGGTTAAAAAGGATGCTCAATCCTTAATGATTTTCAGGGAAAAGTGTCAAATGTTCTTGCTTGGGGTTGAGAACCACATTGCTTTGGTGTCAGTAATCAATGTTGTATGCTAAGTGTAAACATACTTGCACTTTGTGACGCTTCCTCATAAAGAAAAAAGCATCTCTGTGTTATCTCTTTTATGGCATCCATGTGGTTCCAGTTATTTAATTTGTTTTGTTTTCTAGTTTATGTGGAAGTTACTAATCGACATGGTAAGGAAATCTTGTTTTATTTCCAGTCTAAAGGCAACTAGATCCTATTGTTTTTAACTGTATTAGAAGAGTGCGTGTTTGCGGTGGTGTCCAAATTTAAATGGTCTTACAGCTCATTTCAGATGGAAGCTCTTTCCCTGGTGCTGTGAGTTACTTTCTGCTCGGAGATGTCCATCCCTCCCAACATACCCTCTTCATGTGTCTACCCTCATGCAGACATGCAAACTCGCCCCTCTTCTGGGGAAGCTGGATGAGTCGTCTTGTCCGGCTCTAGCACTATAGCTGGCAGTGGGAACTGGTGTCTGGTGCTAATAGGAAGCTGTGTACTTAAAAATTGTGCTTTAATCTGTAGGTCTTTATTTATGATTTGGCCAAGGAGATGCTTTTCTTTAAATCTGGATAACTGGGGCTTTGTTTTAATTTTTTTAATTGCTGGGGGCTTTCCCCAACTCCTTACTGAAAACTAAAAACTCAGTAATTGAACTGTATATGCTACCATTGCCTGCTAGCAAATGCTTGGGCCTCATGTGTTGTTACGTTTGCTGAAGTGATCAGTCATTTTGGGGGAATTCTGTTCAGTATAAAGATCTAAAAGAGCCTGTTCTAAAATAACCTGGGTTTTCCTTTCCTGAGAGCAGGAGGTGTGACTGCAGGGGTGCTTCTCTGTCTTAATTTGACAGCTGAAAAGTGTGACTTGGCTTTCCTGTTTAATTTTTTTTATCCTGCTTGGATAGAGTTTACAAGGAAACTGAAAAGGGCTTATTATCAGCTACTCACAGCCATGAAATTAGGCACACACATGTTTGGCAGTGCAACACAGGCTGATGAGGTGGTTGCGGGGGAAAGGTTTAGAATATCTACTGTCTCAATTCCCTGCTTGCTTCAGAGAAATAGGTAAAAGATTGACAGCCATTCCTCAAGTGACTAGCATTACTTAACCTTTTTTCATCATACTGTTTTATTATGCTACGCTTTTTTGTTTTATATATCAGCCTTGAATCAGGATGCGAAACAATTGTTATTCTGCATGGATTTCAGATATATTACTGATGTTCTAAGAGATGAAGAAGCTTGTGGTAAGTCACCTTTCCTTCAAAGCTGGACTTTGGTACCCTCTATCTTCCTAATCCTTGAGTTATCATCTCATCAGTTTTGGTGGGAGTAGCTCACTCAGGAATACACCACCAGCCTGTGAGACTCAGACAGGTTGGAGGGACAAGTGTAATGATGAAATCTGGAGGGTGAGGAGAAGTTGTTCCGTGTAATTGGTATTTCTGCTTGTTCCCCTCCAGAAATACTCCAAAATGGCCTGCCTGGGAAAAAGGAAAGAGGTGAGCTTAAACACATCTGTACCTGATGAAAACCATTGCTCTGCATCTCTAGGAGAATGGGAAAGGGACCACGTGAGGTGAAGGCTGTTGTTTGCTAGCATCTTCTCATGTGTTCCAGGAATGCAAAGTCAGAGATTCAGTTTGTACTACATTGGCGACTTTTTGCCATATAACTCCTTGTGTTGCGTTAGCAAGGAGATTGTGCTGTTCTCTGCTTCCTCCAAGGATTTATTTGTGTCATGGTTTCACCCTAGCTGGCAACTAAGCACCACACAGCCACTTGCTCACTCCCCCCTACCCAGTGGGATGGGGGAGAGAAATGAAAAAAAAATAAAACTTGTGCTTTGAGATAAAGGCAGTTTAATAGGATGGAAAGGAAGAAAATAATAATAATTATAATTAATAATAATAGACAATAATAATGTCAAAAAATAATTGGAATATGCAAAACAAGTGATGCACAATGCAATTGCTCACTACTTGCCAAATGATGCCCAACCAATGCCCTGTTAGCTCCTGAGCAGCCACCCACCCCCCTGGTCAACTCCCCCAGTTTATATACTGGGCATGACGTCCCATGGTATGGAATACCCGTGTGGCCAGTTTGGGTCAGCTACCCTGGCTGTGTCTCCTCCCAACTTTCTTGTGCCCCTCCAGCCTTCTTGCTGGCTGGGCAGGAGGAGCTGAAAAGGCCTTGACTTAGTCTAAACATGACTGAGCAACAACTGAAAACATCAGGGTGTTATCAACATTCTTCTCATACTAAACCCAAAACGCAGTGCTGTACCAGCTACTAAGACAATTAACTCTATCCCAGCCGAAACCAGGATAATCTGGTTAGCAGTTCTTGCAATGAAATAGCCAGGGAGAAGAGGAAAGGGCTTATTCAGCAAAATCGACTATTTGATTAAAATTATGGCTTTCAAGGAAAAAAAAAGTCAAAACACCTCCAATCCTTCACTTTCCCTGAAGAACATTCTTTGATGCACTATTTAACAAAATAATCCTCTGTTGACTAAAACACAGCCTGATTGAAACCATCCTCATCTGCTTCAGAACAGCAAATGAACTGAATTGAAATGAAATGAATTGAAGCGTGGCTATCTGGCTTACACAACATCCTGTGGCTGGCTGGGCCACTCAGACCAGCAGTTAAAACAGGTTTGAATGTTCAGTCTTATAACAGTAAGTTTTTAAATGGTATGTGAAGCAGGGAGATGCTAACAGGTGATGATCAGTTCTCACTGCTTGCTCCTAAACACTTGGAAATTTTGCTGGACTCTGTAAAAACATAACATTGCAGATCCATTTTGGGAGGTAAAAAGCAGGCCCAATGCCATTTATAAGTAATTTTCCCAGTAAGGCAGAGTGTTACAGTCATGTCTATGATCCAGGATATACGCAAGGATTATGAATATTGAGAACAAGGCATTAAGGTAGAAATGGAAGTCTCTTCGTGTTGGTATATTGTGTATAACAGTGAGTTTGCATGGGTGCAGCTGTGTTGGTTTAAGCAAGGCGTTTATGCACATAGGGATACTCCGGAGAGTGATATGAATTAACCAAAAGTGTGATCATTAGGACTGTTAATGAAAACACATAAAATCTATGCTTGGATAGCTATGTTCAGAAGCACAGATGTCCTTAACCTGCAGTAACTTCATAGATGAGAAATGGGGGTGTCTCCTTCACAGACAACAGGAACCTCAGAAGTTTGATAATTGCTGCTTTTTTCTAGAACTTCTGCTTGCCTTGGCTTTGAGGGATACTCTGAAACTGTCAGCAGCAGAGGGCCCTTAGCTTCCTTCATAAAGCAGCATCCTTATTGCCAGAGAGAGTTGCATGTGTTTGGCTTTCTGCAAAATATTATGAAAGCTTTGGACAGTTTATTGGTGTCAGATTTAGTTAATACAGCTTGGATTTATCTTCTGGGAAATATACACCTTGTTATATCTAGAAATGGTGTTGCTTAGTCATGGGATGTTCATATCTGGACTTCTGTAAGGCCTTTGACACGGTTCCCCACAACATCCTTCTCTCCAAATTGGAGAGGTACGGATTTGATGGGTGGACAGTTCAGTGGCCGAGGAATTGGTTGGATGGTAGCATCCAAAGGGTAGTGGTCAACGGCTCAATGTCCAGATGGAGATTGGTGACGAGTGATGTCCCTCAGGGGTCCATACTGGGACCAGTGCTGTTTAATATCTTCATCAATGACATAGATGGTGGAATTGAGTGCA
>JAVKLA010000027.1:1627520-1644590 GCA_034782735.1 Sagittarius serpentarius
TGGGGAAAAGATTTTTAGCAGGGCCTGTAGCGATAGGACTAGGGGAAATGGCTTTAAACTAAAAGAGGGCAGATTTATATTGGATACAAGGAAGAAATTTTTTACAATGAGGGTGATGAACCACTGGCACAGGTTGCCCAGAAAGGTGGTGGAAGCCCCATGCCTGGGAACATCCAAGGCCAGGCTGGACGGGGCTCTGCGCAACCTGATGTAGTTGAAGGTGCCCCTGCTCAACGCAGGGGGGTTGGACTAGATGATCTTTGATGGTCCCTTCCAGCCCAAGCCATTCTATGGTTCTATGATTCTATGATACCTGGATTAGAAAAATTTATCATATGTTACTGCTAGCTGGGTTGAGGGGTTTGGTTCAGCTGGGTGTTATTCATGTATCTGACCTCATTTTCTCATGGTTTTCTGCTACCTCCTAGGAAGAAATAAAAAGCTTATTCTCTGAAAAATGTGTGAATTAATATTATTCTAGACGCAGTGTAGTAGAGTTATTTGGAGATGTATAACTGATGTAACTTCTTGCGGTTACGCACAGCAGCCTTGAGAGAAGGCTGGACAATGCACAGTGAACACTTGTATTGAGTGTTATTCTTCTGTGGTTTATGCTTTGAGCAGATGGACTAGACCTAGTCTAACTCTTCCAAGTCTATGATATGGGCAGTGATGACTGCTGCTGTATCTCTCTCAAACACTTCCCCCTTCTACTACTGCATAATGCTGCATTGCAGGAAAAGAGTAATGGTATGGCAAAGCTGAGGGCTGCTGATGAAGATAAACGTGTTTCCATTGATTTATGAAAAAAACATTGTTGGTTTATTTTCAGAGTAGGATGAAGCTTACTCACAAGGGAGGAGAAGTAATAAGAAAGTTCTTTCAGTAAGACAGTGATGCTGAAATTGTAAATTCTAGTTTATGGCTTTCAGTTTACTACTGTGTTAATCATTCAAAAGTGATCTACATCTTGTTCCAAATACGCATCTAGGTTCAAAGTAAAGCTGGGTACAGAACTGCAGGACGATATTTGCAGATGCAGATTTATATGAGAAATGACTGGCCCAGGCAAAATAATGGTGAATATCACTTTTTGCTACTATACTATATTATTTTCTATTTAAAACTATTAGATGAAATATCTCTCATTATATACATTTCTTGACAAATATTTTTTCTTCCTTCTTCAAATCCTGAAGAATGATGGCAAAAAATGTTTATATCTGTCAACAGTACTGGACATGACCAAAGCAGATGTACTACTAAGAATTTTATCCTGCATTTCTGTGCCAGAACTTCCATTCAAGTCTGCAGGGAACCCCACTTCCAGAATGGTCTTCTAGAAGTTTAAAGTGCCTTTTACATCCAGGGAGGCTTCCAGAGGAAAGCCTGTTAATATTTTTTCACCAATGTTTGGCTAAAAATAAACTGGAAAAGAAGTTTTTCAAACTAAAATATTTGAATGAAAAGGAGTAATTAGACAGAAGTCACACATTTTGATTTGGAAATGTTACTCTGTTGACTGCTATGGGCTGGATTCTTTGCCCTATGTGTTCCCTGGCACTCCACAGCTGCCAACGTACTCTGGGTGCTGCAGTGCAGCACAGGGCTTTCATGGGATGCCATATATCATGAAATGCTGAACCAGGAATTCTGTGAATACAGGATGGCAAGGACCTGAAGAGCCTGCAGAGGAACTGTGGTGTCATTTTTAGTTGTTTCACTTTTTGTAGGGAGAAAAATTTTCCGTTGTGTGGGAGAGCAGTGCTGCTTGACAAACCCATCTTATTTAAACTGCTGCATTTTTTTGTCAAGAAGTTTTTCTGCTGAAAATTTCAGGCAGCCATGTCCATGTTTTAGGGTGCTTTACTCAAGTATATGCTGCCAAGATATACTCATTCCCACAGAATTCTCTGCTCTACTTCCTACAGCTCCTGATCTGCTTGGTTCAAACCTAGTCTGGATATTGCTATAGTCATTGCAACTCAGTGTAAGTGTGGCCAAAAGTACAATACCGACAGAATGGCAATTCCAGCTTTTCATTGCCTTTCTGTTTCCTGAATTTCTACCACTTCATATCGATTTTGCAGCTCTTTTTATGAGAGTCTGACAGAAAAAAGTCAATAGAATCCTTCAGTGTATTTGATTCTTATTTTCCTTATCCCCAGATGCTGGATGCAAACCAATGATGGGAAATAAAGGAAGCAATAGAGTGGGTCACTAAACCAGCTGAGTTTAAACCCTCATGGGTTAAGGAGCCAACTTTTCCATATGAGGATATGCATGTCCAGGTGGGACCATGCAACCATTTTAAAGGCTGGAGAGTTGGGGGTTTTTTATTTCAATAATAGTACAGTGACTCCAGCCAGGATTGTAGTGTACTATTGATATTTCACACACTCTGAAGAGTTCAGGTTGAACTAGTTATTCAGAGTACCATTAAATGTATTTGCTACAGGACCTTGACACACATTCTACACCTGTATTCCCTTAAGTTTAAACAAATAGTTTGTTTCTAAAAAAAATATGTAAAACGACTGTAATGCCTGCATGAGGAAGGCAGCCAACATTTAGTATGAAAAGTGAATGGACTGTAATGCCTGCATGAGGAAGGCAGCCAACATTTAGTATGAAAAGTGAATGGACTTTTTTTTAAAATGTGTGGTCTCCAGTGAAATTGGAAGTTCAGTTCAGAATTTGTGCTCCCAACATGCTATACTTAGCAGCACGGTTAAAACCCTAGATGTACAGTATGTGCATTTCTTTACTGCTCAGCACACTCTGCTATGTAGTCCTTTACATGGCTTGGGGAGCACAGAAAGCAGAAAAAAAAATTAATAAAAAGTTTTATAACATGTGTTACATTTTCTATAAAATGAGTAGAAAACAGTATGCTGAATCAACTGTTATTCCATCCTTTATGCTACTGAGTAATTCCATTGGGAATTAAAAAACAGAAGCAAGTCTTGAACAGTTTTTATTTCCTTGCAGGCCTTAGCACTGCTCGGAATTGGTGTGGCAACCAGAGAACATGTGAGTATATGTTTAAGTGCTTTGGGCTTTTTCCTAATTACGACTTGTTTAATGCAACTACTGCATAACCTTTGGAGCTGGTGCCAAAACTCCTTTGCCTTTCTCACTAAAGTTAAATACTACAGCTGAAAATTACTTGGTGTCTATTTCAGCTGTTCCTTACCAAGGTTGCCTCCCTTCACCTTATCTCCCTGGTTCATTCCTCCCACACACAACCTGGAAATATCTGATTTTGTTATTATTATTACGAGAGTAACTGCCAAAATTTCATATTCTCACATCAGTAAGAATATGAAAGAATGCATCTGTGATTATGACTGCCCATATGAAAGGCAGAGAAGCAAGGTACAAAGAGTAAGTCCATGCTGCTCCGTGGAGCACACTGCAGCTCCATGAGACAGCCTGGATGACATCTGTGCAGAACAATGCAGGCTGGACAATGTGGCCTGCAGAGAGCTGCAGGGCTGCTGAAGCTGATATCCCCTGTTGCCCAAGGATAATTATCACAGCTCCCATTTTGCTCTGTGGGTTTGGTGCTTAAGTGAGTCTTTTGCTCAGCACAGCATCACATGTGTAGACATGAGCTTGCAGTGGCTGTATGAAGTGGAAAGGTTCCTGGCTCCTCTTCTTGCATCATCTCTGTTTATGCTTCACTAACTCAATTGTAATGACCAAAATCCCTGAAAATCATGCTATTAACAAGCTGTAGTTCAATCCTCTCGGTGGCACCCGGGGCACTGCCAGGGGTGCAGGGAGGGTTGGGGAGCCAGGAGCCGACGGCACGGCTGGCAGTGCAGGTCTGGCGCCGGCAGCCAGGGTCAAGTGAGAAGGTTGACAGACGAGGTCGTGGCGAGGAGACAGCTCTGAGGGCAGTGACAGGGACCAGGGTCAGTCACAGCCCAGTGACTGCCAGCCTGTCCACAGTGATGAAGTCGGACCCAGGTTGAGCCGTGCTGTCAGCCTGTGGTTCAGGGTCCAGACCAGTGATGTCCGTGGCTTGGGTCAGCTGCAATGCAACAGGAGACAGTCACAGCTGGGGGTAGCTCAGGCAGGGACTGGGGGCCATGGCCCGAGCTGGGATGGGTCCCGCAGGCAGGCGTGAGAGGGAGGAGGCCTCTTGTGAGGCCAGCAAGGCTACTCGTGCCCTTGGTGCCCTAACGGCAGCTCCCTCCCAGAGGGATGTGTCCACCCACCTGACAGAGATCTGGGCTCAGATGGGGCTTGCTGAAGAGTGATTTAATTGCCGTGTGGGGTGTAAGGGGCATTTCAGGGTACACAGAGCCAGGACAGGGACAGGGAAATGGGAAAGGAACATGGGAGGGGCGGGGACTGGAGCCAGGTGGGGGGCTCAGGCAGACCCTGAGCAGCCCCAGAGGCTTGGCAGGTTTATGGGGGGAGTGAAGGGGGAACTCTCAGATGGCCCCTGAAGAGCCCTGAAGCTCCCCTTGAGGTTTCACTCAGAAGCTTGAGTTTAGGCAGGGGCTGGTGCTGTGGGAGGGTCAGAGCCCAGAGCCAGTCCAGCCTTGTAGGGCAAGGCTTTGCGCAGCCATGGGCCTGCCTCTGTGGTGCTAGCTGAGGGCTGGAGGCAGCCTGAGCTAACTGGCAGGGTGCCACAGGGGCCAGCTGCTCCCAGGGGACCGGGAGCTGCAGGGGTTCCCCATGGCGGGGAGGCAGCAGGGCAGAGGCCTCCCGGCCAGGCCTGTCCCACCTCCAGTCAGGAGCAGGGTCGGTGCGGGAGCAAGGGGGTAGCCCCAGCCTCAAGCACTGGGCACCTCCCTGGGGACAAGGATGGGGATGGGCTGAGGCCAGGCCAGGCCAGCAGTGTGTCAGTGGGGTTCAGGATCAGGCCTGGTGAGTAGAGCCAAGGTCAGACACAGCCGGGGTATGCCCAGGCAGGGCCATGGCAGAGCAGCGCCGTGGTCGTGAGGCCAGGCTGGGGTGCTGGTCCATGGCCAGACACATCCACACCCGTACCGCAGCTGGAAGCAGGTACACCTGCAACGCAGCCCAGGCAGAAATGAAGGCCCATCGGCAGAGGGTGTGGGCCTCAGGTGAGACTGGTCAGGGTGAGGCCTGTCAGTGCATTCAGTGCCCTGTCTGGCCTTAGGAGGAATTTGTCCAGTATATATGCAGCTATTTTATAAGGCTGAAACCTTTCCTTTCCCCCAAGGAAACTCATTGCTAGCGTTAGTAGTAAGTCACTGCCTTCTGCTATATTTAAATACTTTTTACATGAAATATTTTTAATGAGTCCGAAGACCAGAACTAATTCCTAGATACATCATAAATAGTGAGGTGTCAATAGAAAGGCTGGTACCTTTTAGAATATCAGTCTCCAACCTAAAGGAAATTGTTTTTTATTGCACCCATCTTTTTGCCAAGTCTTGACAACAAATCTACATAGCCAAACAATGTGAATTAACAAATTCTTAGTTGTCTGCAGCAACCGGAGACGACAGTGACTGCATTAGCATAGTTTCTCTGCTGCCAGTTTCTCATGCCAAGCCCTGCTATCAACATATTTCATTGTGCTTCTCACTCTCAGCTGTCATCTACCAATAGATAGGACACTTAATTTGGGGAGGTGGGGTGTTTTAAAATGAACATGTATTAGGATGGGTTTGAATTACCCATTAGTATAGCCTTGCTTTAGAAAATAAAGGCAAGTCCTGAATACTGGCTTTACTTGGTGGTTTGTATGACCATTTTCTTCTTTTCACCATAACATCTAAGAACCACATAAGCATTTAATGTATTTATCCACAGAATTCCCCTGTCGATAAGGGGAGTACTATTATCCATACTACGAACATGGGCAATTAATGCGAGGCCTGAACTGACGGAACATCTCACCCAAGCTCCAGACAGGAAATCTGTAGCACAGCTAGAAATTGAACTCTGACTCCTATCCATTGTCTACAAGACCATCTCTCATCTGGCTGGCCTGGTCTCCAGAAGAAGGATTGATTTCCTACAGCAGAATCACTGCTATATTCACTTCAGCTGTCTCAAAATGGGAACAGCTGCTCATTCACATAGCCAAGCACACGCCAAAGCTGTGCAGTCCTGAGCATGCTGAAGTGGGGCTAAGACAGTCCAGTCCCCAGTGTACCCCAAGTCCCCACCTGGGGACACAGCTGGGTGACCAGTTGGGGGTGAGTTGGCTCCTAAAGGAGCCTAAATCCTAAAATGATTTTGAGGCAGTCTCTGAGGCAATTATCTGGCAGAGCTGGCCCGATCAGTTCATGTGAGCATTACGTAACAGTTTCACTACAAACTCAGCCGCCTTTGTGTAGGTTAAGCCCCTGTCCTTATGCTGGAATGGAAGAGCCATTTTCACTTGGCATTTTTGCTTCACTTTCACTTACGCGGTTCAACATCCAGTTAAGAGGCAGTAATTTCCAAACTCATTCCAGTATGACTATGCCCTTTGGCAGACAGTGATTTTTTTTTCAGTATACCTCAGTTCATTTTGTCAGGTGTAGTGCTCTTAACACTACAAGTATGAGCTGATTATTTTTAATATCGGCAACATCCTTGAACTTCACTTCACTTCATCCAAATTCTCATGTGATCTCTCATTTAAATGGAGGAATTAAAATAATTTGGATTGATTGAGACACACAGGAGAGACACTGTACAAATGTTTTTATATGAGTTGCCAGCAGCTCTTGTAATATGTTAATTTGGGAGACTTCAGGTCTTAACTTTTTATTTTTTCCCTTACACTGCCACAACAGAGTGATATTTAAACAGCTTCTACAAGCTAAGGCCTTGAGTTATCTCCAAATTGACAGCTGCAGGCTGGGAAGTGTGAATGAAAACTTGTTTGTGCTGCTGATGGCCAAAAAGTTCCAGAGTAAGGCTCTGCAAAATGCAGCAGCAATGAGAAAATCTTTGTCTCCCCACCCTCCAAGCTAGTCTGATTAGTTTCTTCAGCTGTCATGGTTGTGGTTTCTGAGCTTAAATTTGCATGCACTGCTGTAATTTTCTTTGTTTCATGTCATGCATGCTGTAGGGCTGCACCAAAGGGCTTTCAATGTGTTGGTATTGGGAACTGTCTTTCCCTAGTATGGACTCGGGGGTCTCTGTGAATTAGTCCAGCACTTGATAATATTTGATTATATCCTGATATCTGAAAGCCTTGAAAGCAGGTTAGTTACACAAAATACTCCAGTAGCAATTGACTGTGGTGATCGTTCTTTTTTTCCTTAATAAAGAAAGATGTTGCTACATGGTGGTCACAGCATGCATTTGTCTTGTTACTCTACAAGCCCACCTACTTGTAAGCTAGAAAGGGAAGTTAGAAGTGTGGATTAAACTTCAAGCAGGTGAAAGTGAAGTTTTTGGTATTGATAAAGGTACTTGAAAGCTGGGCTGTATTCCATATTCAGACACTGCGCAGATGCCAGTCACTATGGTGGCAAACTCACGAAGTAAGTCAGACTAATTAACAGACTACTGGTTTTGATGGCTGATCAGGTAGGTTTTTGTCTCAAAATTCAGGAACAGTTCCTTCTTTTCTGACCCCTCATCTATCATGACCAGATAACTAATATTCTTTCTGGTATTGCAGTAAGGCCAATTTTGCAACGTATCTTAACACGTCAGAAATAATGTGGGTTACGAAAGCTTGTCTCAGAAGGTAGAACATAGAGGGAGCTGGTATTTGAGCAAAGCGGTAAGACATTTCTTTGCTATCTCCAAGTTGACTGAATTGCCCTTGGAAAGTGGGGAAAGGTTAAAGGGATGCATTCAAAGGGGGAATGACAGAAGAGAGGAAACTCTTTCAAGGCCAAATTGTGAGGCAGAGCGAGTGTAGCGGTCAGCAGGGCAAATGGCAAGGACTCAGAAGTGCTATGGATATGCAGAGCTGCTAAAGACTGACTTCCAGTGCCATCTGTACAGCTCTTTAAGTCATCAGCTGGGGAGTGCGAGGGACAGGGAGCTGCTGGGACAGCTTATTCATCAGAAAGTAAATCCAATGACGTCCCGTTCTCTCAGTAGTCCTATGGGCTCTTTTCATAGCTTCCCAAAAGGATCTAACAACGTCCCATGTTTTGTCTAAAATACTGCTCTGAATATAGCCTGCCGTCATACTAGTCACCTTTGTAGCAGTGAAGTCTTCATATTCTGCAAATCAAAATTCGAGTACCTCCTGTGTGTCTATATATTCAAATTCTTTGAATGTTCATATTTTTTGCTTGAAATCATAGAAGTCTCATACCTATTAATTTAAAATGTGTATTTTCACTGTTATTCACGTTAAAGTCTGCTGTGTAAAGTCTGCTGTGTAAAGTCTGCTTTTTACATCTTTCTGATCTTTTGAGCAGCATAAACTTTCTTGGACTTCAAGGTACAAGCTTCATTTCAACAACTGCTATTGGTAGTAAATTGTGCTGATAAAGGAGAACACTGAAGTTGTAGTTAATTCCTATACCAAAAAGCAGTAGCTCTTCCAGAGCTATATATATCAGTCTGTTTAAGTATGCTATGTGTGTCCATACATCTATTTGAGAACGGACCATGTCGTTTCATAAAGGTAATACTTTAAAGGGTTTTTTAAATTTTCCTTCTGATGAGACTAACTCCTCTTTACCTTATGAAAGGAAGTAAATGATTCCCATTCTAAATTCGTCTCTTGGCTGGGTATTCCTGTCCTGGTTAACTTCACTGAGACTGCTAATTCCCACTAGTCAAGCCCTGAGGCCAACATTTTGTTTCACTTCCTCTCTGGCTACACTTGCTAAAATGCCCTGCAGATTCCACCTTACCTGATATGTTACATAAAGTGGTTTCCAGCAAAAGGAACTTAACTTGCTAAGAGTAGGCAGAACTGTTAAGTGAATTTTTATAAGGACTGAAGTTACTGCAGAAGCTGCAAGGATGAGAGATGAAAGCTGAATTCTGCTCAGATTTAATTAATAAGCTCCAATTCCACAAATACTACTATCTAACTTTTACTGTTCCAGGCTACAAAATTAATCTATGTGTTTGTGGGATCTGGTTTTAAATGATGACAGATTATTACTACTACTATCTGGTAACCTCTGTTTAACAACAGCTCTGTTTGATTTATATCAAATTCATCATCATATAGGGTTGGGGAATAAAAAAAAAAAAATGCTGATACAGAGATGTTATGCAGATACTGCATTTCAGACAAGGCTTCATTAAGATTTTTTGTCTTCCTGCCGGTTCATCTATGAAGACACGGGAAGTCTTGAGTTTGTTTTTCCTTGCTAGATCTCACCCTCCAAGATCCTAAAATAAAACAATTTACACCTTTGCTTTCCAACTCCTATTTACTACTAACTATAAACAAACATACCGAAATTAAATATGCATCATCCCTTCCAGAAGATTTTTTTTAAAAAGCTTTATTAAACATATACTCTTTAGAACACATTTAAGAACTTCTACAAGCTTGAAGGAATCCTTTTTCACATAAAAATTCTTATTTTCAGTACTAAATAAAGCTTGTAAGCAAGTGCTACTCACACATAGTAACTGAATGGTAACAGAAGTGGCAACTGGTAACTGAAAAAAGGTGTAGAAAACTATCTCACTAACAACTTAAAACTGGGTATCTGCATAGCACAGCAGGAACAACTAATCATCTCTTCTGTATGACTACAGTTCAGTGCTGAAGGCACAATAAAGTGTGTTATTTTTGAAGTATATAAAAACCCTGTAACTTAAAGTACAGAGAAAGCTAAGTAGCTTAGGTACATTTCCACATTAATAGAAGCTGGTTTATAGCATTAAACAGCCATCTCCATTTTAATAGTTGGATGAGGATTATAATCTTCAATCTGAAAGTCTTCTGCCTTAAAGTCACTGATGTCTTCAACCTTACGAAGAATTCTGAGTTTGGGGAAAGGTCTTGGCTCCCTCTGAAGCTGAAATAAAAGCAAACTTATTGTATAAAGCTAATACTTGAAGGCAGAGATTTTGTGTTACAAATTAGATCCCATTAATCTCAATTCAGATTACACTATGTAGATCTTCCCTCCTCCCCAAGACGACTTACACTCCCCCCCCCCCCCAAAAAAAAAGAAAATTATAATACAGTTAGGTGGAATCTACTTTAGTATTTTGATAGGGAGCACCAGCATAATTTTAAAGTCGATTCCTTGATCATCCAATGTACTGCAAGCATTCCCAGTTTGCAGAGCAATGCCAGTGGTTACAGATTAGATTCCTTCCAGAGGAAACTAAATTGGAAATTCCGACCCAGATGTGCATCAAATGTCTTGCGGTTTCTCACAGGAACATTCGGGTCCGAACCGATAACTAGTTCTCTGGATGGTTTTGAACCATACGAATGGTGAGGACATTCAGTCCAAGCTAAGTCTAATCAAATAAAATTCTGATTTGCTCCTACTGCAACAAATTACTTCCTGAAGAAAATGTAGCCTTATTCAGCCAAATAGTAATACTGATTAACTCTCTGAATTGTTAAGTTATCCTTTCTGATATACTACAAAGACATTTTATTTTGTGTTTATCTGTACTGGGCAGAACGGTTTTCTAAGGTTTTGAAACTATGAAGTCAAAAGTAGGGGTACCGATTCTGGATCTCTAACTTGCTTCTAGAATAGCACACTGATGTACATTACAATCATGTTTGGTTTGTATTTCTGTTTGCAACCCAAGTTGAGCAGGGGTTAAGGTACTAAATTATTAGGGTAGAAATGAGAAGCCACACAAATTAATATTTGCAAAAGGCAATTCCTAATACCAAGGTAACTTTGTATTGGATAAGCATTGTGGAAGATAAAAGGCTACAAGAATAGCAGTAAGTACTTACTTGAACTTTTAGAGGTTCCACATGATTCAGATATATGTGAGCATCTCCTAATGTGTGTATGAACTCTCCAGGCTGAAGAGAAAAGAGAATATGTGGTTTTCAAATAGTCAAGTTTCAAGAAAGCAAAACATTACAATGCTTACAGTATTGATTCTCAGCATCTTACAACTAGTGTGGAATTGCAGCTTCTGTACTGGATGGGATTATCAAGACATCCTTGCAAGCTTTGAAGGACACTATCTTCCCAGACTAATGCAAAAGTAATGAAAAATACAATGAAATTTCCACTAGCTTACCAGAAAAATTTATCTTTGAAATCCTGTTAGGATAATAGCTTCAGTAAATGAATGGAGCACTACTGATCCACTCACCAAGATGGAAACAGATGGGGCAGTGACATCCAGCTTTTCCACTCCACTTCCAGTAAGTAGGACTTGCCAAAGCTGGCTTCAAACTGGTTGCCTTAGCTACTACTAAACAATGTAGTTTGTGGCAGTGGAGGTGTCAGTCACAGGGTAAACCCCAAAGCGCTTATCCAAATATCCAGATGGGTTTTGCAAGCTTGCAAGTTCTGTGACTTAGCAGCCCCTGAGCAATCTAACTTAGGTATGTTTTATCAGCTATTTTACTGGCCTCTGACCAATGCCCTCGGATATATTAGGCTAAAAACCGCCAAAGCTGTGAGAGGAAGTGGCTGAGAGGCAAGAGCTGCTCTATGGACATAATGTTAAACTTCACTTTTTTTCTAGTACCTTGGCCTAATTTCTTACGTATGTCTGCAATTGCTGTTAAGTCCGATTCTTCCCTATTCTAAGTTCCTCTTCATGTTGCTGGTAGCAGGAAGATCAGGCCCAAATGGCCTTGCTCATGTCATTTTTTACATGCTCTAAAGAAAAGGGGATTTCACTTGTACAAGATTGTGGATTATTTTTAATTTAAATTACTCTGCCAAATGACAAAATACAGTTCTGGAGTCACGGCAGTAGCTATTTGAGCACATACAACCACTCTACATAATCATCTACAGTAGGAAATGAAAAAAAAATACTCAGCTGAAATTATAGCTGGAAGTAAGGTGGGCAGAATATCCAAATTGGAATCTTGACAGCAACTGCTGAGCTACTGTTTGCTTCCAATAAAAAACACATGCTACAAAATTTAATGACTTGTATGTTATTATCCCACACAGACAAGTGCTCAGTTCAGATATCTACGAAGCAGACTAGTGCAACAGGTCAGTTTTGACATGTTCAGTTAAAAAGACCTGGTGGATCTTCTGTCCATTTGACCTGAATAAAAGAATTCTTACATTGCTGATCCTAACTGCCCATATGGACCAGAGACAACTGACATTAAATTCACAGGGCCCTTTCTTACACATATTTCAGCAAGATTTTGAACAGTATGTTCATTCCAGTTTTTCTTGGACATGACATGAAGAGTCTTATCTTTCAGTCCCTCAATTCCCAGACAAGATGAAGTAAAATGATTAAATAGCCTACCTTTAGCCCTGTGACATGGGCAATCATGTATGTGAGCAGTGAATAGCTGGCAATATTGAAAGGCACTCCTAGTCCCATATCTCCAGACCTCTGATAGAGTTGGCAAGACAATTCACCATTTAGAACATAGAACTGGCAAAGGGCATGGCACGGAGGCAGAGCCATAAGAGAAATATCTAGGAATTGCAGTAAAGGAAGGAGAGAGGCGGGGGGGGGGGGAAATCGTAACAGCATTAGTGTGTTATAAATGTAGAAGGCGCAAAACCTGAACAAGCATTTAATGAGATACAGTAGACAGCAAAAATCCAACTGCACTACCATTCTGTTCCTTTTTCTCTTGTTTAAAAGCACCTGCTGCCTAAGCAATTAAGTCTGGGTCATGACAAGCTGTCTCCTGGGCTGTATGACCAGAAAAGTCATAAACACATATTCCACAGAACAGATTTATGCCATAATGCTGCACAGCAGTTTAGTTTTACTGACCTCGGTGAGATAGTTGATTTCCCTAAAGGAAGACATGAAGAGTAAAATTAAGCATGTACCCTAAAGCACCTTCCAACTGCTTCGTATTACTCTCTTCCCACTGCAACATGCCTTCACTGCTTGTTGAGGTATGAAAGTAATGATCAATAAAAAAAATAAATCAGAAAACAAAAGATCTTTTGAGTATTTATCTACACTTAAAAGTGCAGATAGTGCAATTACAGCTTGGTAAGGAAAACTAACCAAGTATTTCCTGATATCTGAGAATGTTTAACCTTAAAAGTAGCAGCAACAGCATGTGGCATCCCCTTTCAGAGACACGAGTGGAAAATGCTGGGTGATTTTTTTTTTGTGCACGGATCTGCTGCTGAAGTTAAAACATTCTCTGGCACTAGCTCTTATTTAGAAGTACCCCTTCCAAGTGAATGGATATCTAAGACAACCCACATTCAAGGAGATTATTACAACACAAATAACATTTTTGTTCTCTAGTTTTACAGTTTTTATTAAGTTTACAGTTTATTATATGGCTAAAAACCAGACACACTGCTTTGGCATACTCTTTTTTGGGTTTGCTTTTCTAACCTTTTTAAAATAAGAATTGCTGTTTTTGAACAGAGACTGTATGTCAAAGACACTGGTAGGTAGCCAGGTATATCCCTCACTTTAACCTGGAGAGAAAAACTTTGAATGGTCCAAACTTTTTGAGGTCTGAACATGAGAATTAAGTAGAAAGAGAATCAAGCTTATAACCCCTGGCCATTTTCACTGCATTCCTGGTAGCTTTATAAAGAATAAGCAAGGACACCAAATGGAACTGACTGTTGACACAGGATCAGAACATCGTTTAGCATACAGCAAGATAACGTGCAACTGCATTCACTTAAAGTCTGCTGTTCAATACCTTTGGGATTCCAAGCACACATAATGATTCTTCTGTCATCTGGATTGGTTTTGATTGTTTCAATCACTTTTTGCAACTGATCAACTCCTTGGTTAGAGTAATCTGAAGAAAGATACCAAAGAAGATCTAAGCCAGATAGATTAAAGTCATGATATTTTTTAAAGCCCAGCGCACATCCCACTGAAAAGTGATACCCAAATGACAACCTCTAAATATTTTATTGTAACTTTGAAAGTGAATAAATTTATCACTTGACACCCTCCAAATGTAGGCTATTCTCAGTCTTTCTTAAAGTGCTCTAAGGCTTGTGAAATTCTCATGATGGTATTTTCGCATGTCCCCCATCTCTTCTGTGTTCTTTGAGTACCTTTAGCACCCACTGAAATAGGACCATTCTTATTTAAAACACTTTATTCCAAGCCTCAACAACTACACATTTTTTAAGACCAAATAAGAAGTCTGCATAAACACTACATCCCAGGAAACAAAAGCTGCAATACAAAAAAAATTAACTGGACAAAGCACGTTACTTCATCATTCTTGATGACTTGGTACCTAAATAGGACAAAAAGCTGTACTGGAATGGGCAAGGTATTAGCAATTAGTCATTCATGGTATTTAAAGTAATTTTCCCCTTTGCATATCTGGATTAAGATGCCTTTCTAGATGTTAAACTTGCATGCTACGATGCTCCTTCTAAAAAAAAAAAAAAAAAAAAAAAGTTATGCCCAGACCAGTAACATGGGGTGCCAGCATTCTCTGCATGCTCCAAAGGAGAAATTTTTTGACAGATGAATAAACACATCCATCTAGCACTCACAAGCTCATGTAGGAAAACTAAATTTCCATAGCATTCAGTGCCAGAAGGGAACCTGAATCATGTATAGCACAGGATATTGCATTTCACTCAATGATGCTCACAGGCTGATTTTTAGGCTCAATACCAGTTATGTAAGAAATTCACTGGAATTAACTGAACATTAGAATGGATTCCAGAATAAGAGAGTCATTAATTGTTACTCATTGTTCTGACTCATGCCAGTGAATCACCATGACTGGTAACTAATTTTTTCTAATAACCCTTATTGCAAAGCAACACCAAATTAAGGTTACAGGGAGACTCAAGCTGGCAAACAAGGTAGTAATATATAATTAGCATCTCAGGGAATTCTTCTGCCAGCAATACTGTGCCAGAAGCCTTGTCAAATGCTTATGTTCGTTCCTGAACCTAATTACCTAACCATTAGTAATGCAACTTAAGGAAATCTATTAGTAATGAAACCTACGAGAATTTATCTCGTTCACTTTTTCCAAACTATGTTGTGCCTCAAACCATTTCAGTTCAGGAATGCTGAAACATTCTAGTAAGTTTTTAGACATGTCAGTTCACAATTTGCATCATCTGTGTTAGTGTAAAACTGTATTCTGCCAGTGGTCAACATGCCAATACTAAGTCCAATACCTGTAACTATGTGAACTTTGAGACTGTACTGAAAAAAAAAACCAAGAGGGAAAAAGTATAACTAACCGTGTTATTAATCTGAGTTAAAAATCACACCAACCAAAGACAATCTTTTTTTGACTTTTTTTTTAATGGCAGTCCTCTAAATGTTTTGTGCATCCTCTCCTTCAGTGACTTAGGAAAGAGCAATCAAGACACTTCAGATTAAGTTTAATGAACCATTTCCACTAAAAATAATACAACAGGTACTGCATCACATCATAACTTCTTACAGCTATTCTGCCCACATCATCATCAGCTATGGATACATCCTACTGTGTTCCAGCTGCAGAATGGGAAAATCTCTCTTCCACAGTCTCCAATGAATGTCATGCACTAACATCAGCTCTTGCCAGCACAATTCTATCGTGGAAATTAGGACCCTGCACTGGTATTCAGAGATGGCAGGCTGTGTTCCACTGTTACCAAACGGAGCTAGCTCGCCTTTCTGAACTGTAGTAGACACACATCCTTCAACTGTCAGTGACCACACCTGCTGTAGATTAAAGTAAAACAATGTGTGCCTTATGATTCATCTGTTCTACAAATATCAAACTACAACACACCAAGCTACATCTTTCAGGATAATTAGACTGAGTAAGAAAAAAAGTTAAATTCACCCTCTCAAACTAACAATAGACCATTCCACCCAGAGTTCTAGAAGTCAGGTGTCACAGCCATCTCACTAAGGAATCAAGATTGTCTTTGTGTGTGATTACCTGTGTGCATATCTTTGTATTCTGCTCCAAAGTGCCTCCACTGGAAACCATAAACTGGTCCCAAATCCCCCTCCTCTCTGGTGCTGAAACCCTGCTTATCCAGGAACTCACGTGATCCATTAGCATCCCAAATCTTCACACCTTTTGCAGACAGCTCTTTGGCATTTGTAGAACCCTACAAAACACAGACAGTAAGAAGTCTACCTCCTAATCCCAACACAGAGGTCATGATTTGAAACACCTGTATTGAACTTTGCTAGTCTACAGTATTTCTCCACTTAAAAAGGATAAACAGTCTGATTAATGTACTGGATGAGGTTCTTGCACATGGACAGCATAAAACTTATGAGCAACATACCAGGATGAAGTCTGAAGTGCCATGCTGCTGTTATTTAATTCAGGATTCTAACTTTGTGAATGCAAAAACATTCACAACATGTGAACAGCCTCAAGGTCAACCGCGGTATATCATTTCATATGCACATTTGCAAAGAATACGATTTTACTTTACAGATGGATGAAAACAGACAAACAAAAAATTTACAGCCTAGGCATTGTCTTTGCCAAGCCACCTATAATGAGTTTAAGGTCTTAAAAATCCTTTTGTTAAAATGGCAAAAATGACAAATATGACAAAATGACCCAGAGAAATTTCACTGAGTTCTGCAACATGTCCAAATCAGCACACTCGAAACTCCAACATAGGAAGTGTTGTGTTTTGGGGAGTGTCTAGTCGTATTTGAAAAAAGATGATGTATTGCATCTGCGTGGCAAGGTTTTGGTAGCAGGGGGAGGCGGCGTGACAGGGGTGGCTTCTGTGAGAAGCTGCTAGAAGCTTCTCATGTCTGATATAGCCAATGCCAGCCGGCTCTAAGACACACCCAACACTGGCCAAGGCCCAGCCAATCAGCAACGGCGGTAATGCCTCTGTGATGACGTTATTTAAAAAGGGGAAAAAAAAGTTGCGGCGGGACAGAAACTGTAGCTGGAGAGAGGAGTGAAAACATGTGAGAGAACTCTGCAGACACCCAGGTCAGCGCAGAAGGAGGGGGAGGAGGTGCTCCAGGCACCGGAGCAGAGATTCCCCTGCAGCCCGTGGGGAAGACCCCGGTGAG
>JAVKLA010000027.1:1654375-1697753 GCA_034782735.1 Sagittarius serpentarius
TGTTTACGATGGAGTGTCCAGAAACACTAGCAGAGGTTGGCCAGAGAGGTGGTAGAAGCCCCGTCCCTGGAAACACTGAAGGCCAGGCTGGACGGGGCTCTGAGCAACCTGATCGAGTTGAAGATGTCCCTGCTCATTGCAGGGGGGGGTTGGACTAGATGACCTTGAAAGGTCCCTTCCAACCCAAACTATTCTATCATTCTATGATGCTGTGATACAGGTTATTACAAGAAAGCCCATAATGTATGTTAGTATTCCTGTTGAGTGTTAAGGCGTAATATTTATTTAACAATAGCTAGACATTAGTATGTGACTAGTTTCATCTGCCATGAATTCAGAACTGAAGATTGCTGGGTTTTTCTTCACTAAAATACGGATTTTAAACAAGAAAGTTATATTAAACCTATACAAAGATTACTATGGAAAAATTCAATTTATTCTCTGTCAAATAGGACTGTCAAGGGACACCTTCAGGCTGATAGTACAGTAACCACAGATACAAACTGGTATCTGTAACACACCGTTGTAGACAAAAAGCTATTTTTAGTGAGATGGAAGTGGTCTGATATTCTTTTCAACATGTGTCATTGGATCATTAATATTTGTTCCACTGGAGATATTCTGAAGACGTTTGGGTTTAATCGTATTCTGTGGCTATTAAGACCTAAATAATTCTGGAAATGCAGATGTGTTACGCTGCAGCGGGTGTCCTGAGAGCAGTTCTAGGTGATGCAATGTCTGAATTTTTTCCACATGCCCACGGAAGGTGCATGCCAGAGCTTTGCCATCTGCTTATGTACTGACAAGCAGTCCGCTTTTTGTCCTTCACATCAGCCCTGTTTGCTGACATGGTTCAACAAAGAATAATTGCAGGCTCTTCAGCACTTGCTTTCCTTGTGAGGAGCTGAATGCTACCTGACGTTACATCTGGTTGTCTGCAGGAGAAAGCGAGTGTCAGGAGTCTGAGCTTCTCCTCACTTTCTGCTCAGCACTTCTGCACCCAGGTAGGATCGATTACTGCCTGACCTCTTGCTTCTCTGCAGCATGGCAGCTCCAACAAAATATATAGGTACTTTGTTAGAGAGTGTAGAACTTTGGACTTCCAGCGGTATGTTTACAACTGAGTTATACTGACACTCTGTGGAGACAGTGGGGAAAGGTAATTGAAATCATCTGGAAAGAAGTGTTTGTATCCATAGTTACAGTAAAAACTCTGTGACTGAATGTTAATTCCAAAAATATGGAAACAGCACAGCAGAAAATGACAGCCTCAAAATCTACAAACCAGTGATCAATGCATTACAGAAAAAAAATCGGAAAATAGCTATTTACCGTGCAAAAGATTGTCTTGACATTTCTGACATCTGTCATGAAACTGTGGGCATCCAGAGGCGTTCTCCTGAAGCTCCCTGCACAGAGGTCTCTGGCGCCCTGACACGATTTTTGAGAACATGCCACTTCTGTCAGGATCTAGAATGAAGTCACAGTATTTTTAGACCTCTGCTAAGCTTAGGATCTTGATAAATATACATTTGCTACCTACTCTGTGTGCTAGAATATAATTTCTTGCCCTTAATCCAAAATATCTGGCATAAATCCCTCCCCCCCGCCCCCCACCTTCTGCCCCGCCCCGCAAAACCAAAAAGGAATAAAACTTTAAAAAGTAGAAGTCAGGAGAAGATAGACATCGTGTTTTCTTTCAAGGAATCATGCCACTATAGCATACTCCCTTATGAAGGCATAGTAGCATATTGCCCACTAATAGCCAAACAATTGCTGATATTATTACATGTTATTTCTACAGTATGTGAGTTCTGGTAAAATCTTGTTGACCCTTAGAAGTCAAGATGCTTCATAATCACATACAGCTAGATGACAGCACAATACCAAAGCTTATTTCTGAGGTAACATGGGTCATGATACAGGAAAAATTAAAAAATGCTGTTGAAGAATCACTTAACTTTATATTTCCTGATCACTGTATAATGGTTATGTCACCTGCCACTCAGAGTTATGGCATGTGCTTACTGTGATCTTATAGACGGGCAGCAGCATATATTTGAATGATGCTTGTTTTTCTATTTGCAGTAGTAAGATACGAAGGATAATATTATTTGTATTCTAAAAGTTGACCATGGGTTTTTTACTCCATTGAGAGTTATCACCTGAAACCAGCATTATGCCCAGATTTTTTGTGGTCACTGGAAAACACGATGGCTGGTCTGTATTGGATTGGCACACTGCATTGCTGTGGTAGCCTGGAACAGGGCTTGCAGCTCTCTGTCTGAGCTTAATGTCATTTGGCAAGAGCAGGGATATACCTTGACATCTCACAGAATTACCCTAATTTTTTAGAATTGGTAACATGTCAATATGATATGATACAAATCATATCCTGACAAATGCTGAGGTCAGACCTGTTAGTCAGCCTTATGAAAACCTGCATCCGTCATGAATTCAAGTGCTCCTGAGGAACTCCTGCAAATGCTTTGAGAATCGCTGTGAAAATCAGGCTGTGTAGGACCCGTAAGTCCCCCTTGTGACATTTCTTTGAGATTTTTAGGTGGTTTGTACCTTTTCATTTAACCGATAAAGTTATCCTTGACCCATGCCTGTTCAACCAAGAAAGCCTCCAGAGCTTCCATACAGTATCTCACACGAACATACTGCAAACTGAATCATTAACCATACTTCAGCAATCCGGAGGGGTTTGATGTCATTGACAGTGCAGTTGATTTTAATTTTCTAACACTTGCCTTTGGCTTGTTCTGGCACATTTCTTCTATTATCTCTGTATTCATCAAATACTTCAGTCATCACCTCAGTGACACCTTCAAACACCGTCTTACTGAAATCAAAAACTATCTGTAAGAAGCCAGGTATACCCCAGCCTTTCTGTGAGCCATCATCTCTGGTGGTGTCCTCAGGTAAAGCTGGCAAGCTGGGGGACTCATTCACGTCCAGATCAGACATGAAATATGTCTGAAAAGACTGGTCAAATTCTTTTTGCATCTGCTTGAAAAAAATGAAACTTCTGTCAAATATTGAGCCCATGTCCGATAATAGTTGGCTAAATAAATCTTCCATTTTTGTTAGTTGGGTATCCTCTTTTTCAGGCTTTTCGTTAAACTGAATGTCTTTTCCTTGATCCTCATGAAAAGTAAAAATGACTGGAGGTATTTTCCTCAAAAAATCTTCAACCTGTGTATAAGAAGGAGACAGATCAGCTGCCTGACAAGTTATCAGTTTTTCATATTTCAGGGAAGTGGCTCTAATTTTTCTCTTTCAAATGCTTACAGAAACAATGCCCTCTTAATAACTGCAAACACAGCATATTCTCCAAAGTAATTTAAGACACTAGACTCTAAAGAGTGAAAGTACTTTCAGTCTAAATCATTAGCTCCAAATCAGATCTGGAGTAAAAGGGTTGCCAGTTGGCCTTTAATCTGTGGAGGCTCAAAGTTAGTATCGGCATTTGGGTTTCTTCCAGCAAACAATTTGGGCTTTATCTTGGAAACATTTCTGTGGTACTTACGTGCAGTGTAGGGAACAGAAGGCGATTGTTCTTGCTGTGGTCTTTAAACACCCTACCCTCCCTCACCAATGGCCAAGTCCTCACGTCTTTGTGCAAACTGAAACCCATTAAGATCAATGAAACAGTGGCTCCAAGTCCATGGTTTGAAGATGGAAGAGGCTCAGCGTTGACTCAGCTTTACCGAGTTCCCAGTCCCTGGGTCTCAGCCACTGGTTCCCTGCTCTGGGCTTTAATGCACCACCTTTGCCTGAGCAGATGTAGTGTTTTATGGAGCCATCCTTCATGGCATTAGAAAACTGGTAAGGGTTAAGAAGCACCCTGCCAAACACACACATATAGATATACATACACCTTTTATTTTTAAATCAGGTCAGATGCTTGATCTAACCGGTCGTGCAGCTCAGAGGGAAGTTGAATTGTGAAACGGCACTGCAGGAACAGCGTAAGCCAGTGTTGCCCCTGCTGCCTATATGTCATCAGCCACAGCTAGCGTTTTTGTCCTCTTTTTTTTAAAACTATTTAGGTCACAACACATGTCTTACTTCAAATGCTTCAGATAAACCATATAGCTCACTGAGGAAGTTATCAAGATGGTTAAAGACAGTGACAGTGCAGTATATACCCTTTACTGCAATAATTTCAACCTGACATCCACAGACTCTTGAAAGACCAAGAGATACATTTGAGGTATCCATGAGAGGTATCTAAAAAGCCAAAAGCATCATCAGTAGTCTTAAATTGAATATCTTCCACATTTTTACCTGAGTAATTTTAAGAATATGCACAAATGTTAAACACCTTTGCTCTAAAGCTTGTCACTTCTGAAACACATCATGCTTAATTTTTAAGTTACTGTATTTTTCAGTGCCTGGGGACGTGAAAGCTAGGTAATCTGGCCAAAATTTTAGTACCAGTAATAGCACGGTTTCAGTTGTTAAGCTGCGCTTAAAGCATATGCCCAAACAAAAAATGTGATTACCATTTTGTTAAATCTTGTGACAATAATGTGCCAGCCAGGAAAGCATGTTTTCTTTCTGGTAGAATTAGGGGAATCTGCTTTGCTGACAGTTTCCCTTAGTAAAAAACAGTTAAGCATTTTAAAGGTATTTTGTTACTTAAAGAGTAGATTTCAAATAAAATAAATATAGGAAAGAATGATGTTGTATAAGTAGGTGATTTTTTTCCCATGGAATTTTGCTAACTATATCTACACTTTTAACTCTGCTGATTTTCAGGTGGACCATAAAGAATCTATCTGGTATTTTTCACAAAGAGTTATTGAGCATCTTAATGCAAGTCCTACTGTGAGAGACAACACTGTACATCTGGAGTGGCTCCGTTGGAGTCAGGGGAATAAACAGTGTCCACGGAGTCACACCAGGGTGCAACTGAATTTATTTTGGCTCAATGTTCAATGAATATAATTGCATGTAATCTCTGCCATATAACTTCACCTTTCCAGACACTCCAAATCAAATTAGTTTTAGTAACCTGATACAACTGGCGGATCTGGGTATTGAGAAAATAAGATGTGCTCTCTCTAAAACTGTTAGGTGAATTCAAGAGTATTTCCCAGATAAAAAATTTCTTCCTACCTTTCTTCTAAATGTTGACAAACCATGCTTGCAGGTTGTGTAATATCTCATGCAGGTACTTTCTAAACAAGATTCGCATTCATCCCATAAATTTTTCAAGGATATTTGACACTGTCTTTCTTCTTCTTCTAATCTTTCCTTTATTTCATCCATAAGTCGCAAGGCTTGCTAAGTAAAAAAAAAAGATTCAGATGAGGGCAATTTTCAGATTAATGTTCTAAATACTTATCCCAGTGTTGATCACTTATTTTGGCTATTTATATTTCCTGTTTTTGCTAATCCCTAACCATTAGGATAGGTTGTCTTCTCAGCTGCAGTCACATATGGAGGGAACTGAAAATTGAAAAACTTTTCCTTATAGGGTTTTTCTGATGTTATTCTCTCAGCGGGCACAGCCTACAAAACCAAGTGTATCTCTACGGTCTGCCTGGATCTCCGAGGTTATGAAAAAACCCACACATCTTTCTGCGCGAGAAGCATTCAACCTCTCACAAGGTCATGTGCTCAACTTGTATCATTTTTTCTTCATATCATATCTGCAGCATTCATCTCTTCCACAAAGAGCCCTTTTTTATTGCTTTGCTCTATTCTTTAAGGGATTGATATTTGATGAGGCTAGGTCCTTGCCATACATAAATTCTTTGTCTAATGCAGAAATATGCAAAATTATAGCATTTTTTCTGTTTGGGATTATACTAATCAAAATACTGTAGTGAGGGGGTTTCTTCCTGCTTTTGTGGAAGTGTGAGGCACTCCTTCCATACTGAAGGGAAACAAGATGCATTTTACAATGCTGCCTCTATTTACTTGTTCGTTCTTCATCAGGTAGGGCACAAAGCTGAGCAGATCAGAAGCAGCATTTTAGAATAGACTTGGCAATGGAAAGACAGAAGAGTTCTTCCTAAAGAAGTAGATTGCACATCATTAATTTCTTTCTGCAAGTACAAGATACTTCAATAGTTTAGTTTTCCAAACAACGTTCCAAGTTGTCCCTAAGTATGACAGAAACCTTTTAACTGGTCAGTCTTACTCCTTTCTGGCAGCATTTCAATAGAGAAGAGGCTCAAAGCAAGGAAAACTTCTGTCAGAATGGCCTTGGTAGAGACAGTAGCTGTGGTCTTCATAGTCTATTATTTTCTGATCTTTCTAATATATTTATTCAGTGTTTTATGAACTCTCACTGTGGATGTAAGTTCTGTGTAAATTAAATCATCCAGTAAGAGGTAACAACAGCGTAGATCATGGGCATGTACCGTTTTTCCTAAAGATGTTAGAAAGCTATCAGGGACTTTTTGGCTTGCGAATACAAATAGTTTAAACTAACTACCAGATGTTGGGCCAAGAGGGAATTTTCCTTCAACTTCATTGAAAGAAATAGTTAGGATCTTTGTATTTTTTTAAAAATACAGCAATCTCTATTTCTCAGGATCATCTGAGCACATGGCTCTGAGCCTAGCCATTGCACTGGGACATTGGAAATTCCCCTGATCCCCTGTACTTTCTGTAGAGCACATTATCATTTGTGGCTTTGATATTTTTCTGAAGGTCTAAAGTTTGCAAAGCAAACATCTTGCCTGAGGTGTGTAAAGACATGCAGGGCAGAGCTGCTGGACCTTCTGCACAAAACAGCTTTATACAGTTGCTTGTAGTTGCCTTGGTGTGAATTCAGTGAAGCAGGCGATTTCTAGAAATAAGCAGTAAGTGCAGTACTTTATTCAGCACATTGCTGTTGCAGCAGCTGTGGCTTCTGGATGTTACAAAACTCAGGTTCTCTCTCCAAAGTAATGTTTGAGTCCACATACAGTATTTAATCTCTTTTTACTGCTGAACTTCTGTATCTTCATGTGGTGGTCACCATCAGCTTAACTATGCCTAGGCTGCTGCTGGTTACCTCCCAACTGCAGAATAAAATGAGAGAGCTCAAATCTCAAGGAAGGTTGTGTCAGATAGCATGTTTTACCTTGCAACCAGGATGGGCTGAGAGAAGGTAACTTGCTAACTAGTGGTAACTCAGCTGTATTTTGTCTAGTACTCACTATTTCAGTTTCACTTTAGAGATAGCTTAGACTTTCAGCCACAGGGAAAAATTAACAGTATGCCATTCAGTTAGAAAGCTGTGTTTCTGAGGAAAGACAGAAACTTTTCACATCTAGCTTTCAAAAGAACCACGCAATCTGGAAGAGGCACCAGTGAGGCAGGCAGTGCTCTTGTTCAGTGCTTTACTGCAGCGCAGTCTGAAAGCTTCCCTCGGGGTTGAAGGCTCAGTCTGCCAGGGTCCTGCCAGCCGGCAAGCTCTTTCTTAAGAAACTGGCAAATATAAACTAATGTTTTAACTTCTTTTGAAATGTGAATGTCCAGGTTCCTGATAGGCTAGTAAAGGATGTCTATTGACCCAGCCCCTGCTTCCAGGAGACAGGCAGCGAGAACCTCTATAGAGAAGCCATGAGAGTTTTCTTCCGCTTGTGAGAGAAAGGGGCAGAAGCAGATTGCCTCTCAATCTTGTGACCACATAAAGAGACGTACGCTGCTCAGAGTGTACATGCAACGTGGTTTACATTCTTCCCAGAAAAAAGACACCAAGAGATCCCTTCTGGGTTGCTTATTGGCCTAAACACAATGGCATGCTGTACTACTTCCAGGAGGTAGGCTAAATCCATGTATGACCTGCCTCATCTTTGATTAAAGTAGCCACAACTTAACAAAAATACAAACAAAAAAACCCAGATGCACTTCAGTTACCTGTTTTTCTTCACTGCTCTTCTTCAAGGTTTTCATCAGGTCTACATGCTTATCTTCATTTCTTTCCATCATAATTTTCATCTGCTTAATACCAATCAAAGCTTTCTTTACCTCTTCATCTACATACTTCTCTCCAACTTCAGATAATACTAAGAAAAGCAAAATTATACAGTGACTTAATCAGATTTTAACACTACCACAAATGGTCATGCACTGGTGACAAAGGAGAATGAAACAGTTCTGTTTCCCTACAGTTGCAGAGCCAAATCTTGAGATAGTGGATGAGGAATAACACAGAGCCGGGACAATTTCCATCAGATAGGAAACTGGCCCAGAGCCTTTGCCAGTGATAGCTGTGTGTAGCTCAAGCTGTATACTGGGCTGTCCCACTGCTGATCACTGAATCCCAGAATAGCTGAGGCTGGAGGGTGCCTCTGGAGATCACTGAGTCCAACCCCCCTGCTCAAAGCAGGGTTAACTAGAGCAGGTTGCTCAGGTCCTCACCCTGGGTTTTGGATATCTCCAAGGATCGCTCATGAGTTTTCTAATGTCGTAACCTATATATTTATCTTTGATCTGCAAGCAGCCTGTGACAGCTTCCCTTTACATTTTGAAAATGTAAATTACAGGTGCCTTCAACCCGCTTTCATAAAAATACAATCTCTAGACTTCCTGTGAAGTAATGACTGTAGTTTTAGTAAAAGGCTGGGTTGGCCCAGGCGTTGCACCTTGAAGCTCTGCATGATTGCCTGTCCTTTATCTGTACATGCCAGTCATTTCTTCCTTTATATCTTTCTTCCTTTACCCTAACTTTTTGTTTGTTATGGAAATATTAATAACGTGGGCCGAAGCAAAGGAATATTTCATGGCTAATCCTTTTGGGCTTCCTATGCACAAAGTAAAGCCATGCTTAAAGGTGAGTATATGCAGAATAGCTGCTTTTTTCTAAATTAAGTAATTTTCTTTCAGTTATTTGTAGTAACCATTTTTTCCAGCGAAGTATATAATTGTAGAATAAACATTTTCAATGATTATTTAAACAAACAAAATAATTCAAAATCTGTTGAATTGAATTTTGTGTTCAGTTTATACAAAATAATTCAAAATCTGTTGAATTCAATTTTGTGTTCAGTTTATGTTCTAATGATCTACGAGGGAACAAATAACCTATAAAAATACTGTAAATGCTTTTTTGTAAGTGGATGCTTATCTGTTAATCCCTTTACTTTTTCATCCTGGTTGTTCTTATCTCCCCATTGTGTGTGTGTGTGGATGCATATAGTCAGCTATATGACTGTTTCTAAGCTCCACACATGAAAGCGGATCCTCTTGACACCAGTGAGTGTGGTAGTCAAAATGCACCAGGAGACTGGAGACCTGGGCCCAGGGTCTTCCAGCACACCCCTGGTAAGAAAAGCATACATACGCTTCAGGTTTTCCCGAAGATTCATTTCCTCCTGCCTTGTTGGTGCGCACTGATGACCATCCAGCCATAGCACGTATATGATAAATAACCAAGAGGACTTCATGTTCTTTCTGTTAAAGAAGCAGGTCAATGCAGTTAAATGTAAGCATCTTCATGATGCTCAAATGCCTAGGTGTAATGTTTACTAAGTATTATACAAGTTCCCATTAATTTTGACTTTAACTATGGTTTCTGAGATCTATAACATGCACCTAAATGCTACTGTTAGTTGAAAACACATGAGTAAGAAGCTTGACCTAATTTGTAATTATCTATTCAGACTAAATAGATGCATTCCACTGAGTTTTCACAGTGGTGTAACAAAATCAGGACATACATATCTAGAAAGTTGTTCTTTTCCTTGTCTCCAAACATGCAATTCCTTACATTGTCCTTCAGGTTAATATTTAATATAGCAGATACAATAACAGGTGTGCCAAGAAATTGGCAGTTTTGTAAACAAACACATCAGCAATTGAAAGGAATTCCTGCAAAATAAGGGAAAGAAATGCCGTTTGCTTTATTTCCCTCCCAAGAGCAGTTAGAGGAGAAAGGTTTAATTTTTAGAAACCATGCAACTACACTTCATAGTTCTCATATGATTAAGTGAACACAGTATTTAAGTGCTTTTTTAGCCAGTATAGCCTTCTTGGAGATGCAGTTATCAGCTACAAATGCATATGTAAGTTAAGAGCCTGGATTTATTTATAGCCTAGATTTACTTCTATAGTTACTTGCATATTGTACCTTTACATTTACAGTGAAAGACCAATTAACTTTCCAAAGAAATACAAACCCATTATCAAAGAAAAGTAAAAAAACCCAACATATTTACCATTAATACTGAAACACCTCCTCTGCAAAATCACTGCCCGCGTCAGGAAGGGTTCGGGCTGTGTTCTGATCTAATTGCTGGGAGCGTCAGGGATTTTGCCATGTTCTACTTATCTGATGAGAAGGTACTTAATCCTATTAACAGGACGTTTTGTCATTAGGCTGCAGGATTTTGCGTGTATGGGACTTCATGCTCATCTCTGTGGGCAAACCCACTAGGGGGAGCGTTGGGCAGAATTGCATAGTTTTATGTAACTTGGATCGGCAGTTTTTCTGTTGTTGGTAGCCTTTCGTCTTACTAGCTCTTCCATCGTCCTGCTTTTTACCTTAGGAGACATCTGCAGCTTATGTTCTTAGTGAAATTGTTACAATTAGTTTGGCTAAAAATAGCTTCCAACATTTAATCTCTTCAGCGTAGTTTTAGTTTGCTATAAAAAACACTGGATTACGTAATGGCCTTCTTCATATACCTTCCGAAGATACAGAAATTAAAAAAAATTCAGGAATCCAGATGCAGGCTGACATATCAGTAGAGTCTGATATGAGATAAGCAAGTTTTGGCATTTTGTACGTCATTATACTTGCTAATATTTTGGGGGTTTGCCCTCTTAACGATTTTCTTCAGTTAATCCATGTGTGCGAAATATGTCTGAGATCTGACCAGCATGAAGTTTTGGATACTTTGAAATGAGATATTTAAATACTAACAGATGCTTTATATAAAATATGGACAAGTATCGTTAGCAAATCATATCCCACCTTGTGATGTTCAGCAATAATACTCCCTTGAAGTCAAAGAGGAGACAGGCAAAGTAGATGCTGTAGCTCATGGTCTGTAACAGCAGTTTTAAAACATCCCATTCTTTTTTGTTTACCTCATAGTTCATAAAAGCCAATTGATGATTGATGGTTACGATCTAGCATGATTAATGCTGCTTAGGCAAGAGATTTGAGGGTTTATTTTTAAACATGTTATCAGGAAGAGTGGAAAACCTGTTAGCTCTAATGGGAATGGCAAATCCTCAGTTTGCAAGTCCTCCTTGACTAGGACTCATCACTAAACAAAAGCTTTCAAGTTCTCTTTGCTGCCAGTACCAAGCAGGCACCCTTGCAGACTTCACAATCCCCTGGCCAGACTGTCTGCTAAGCACCCCTGGGGCTTGGGCTGAAGTAAAAGGGGCAATCTCTCTCTCTGGGCTTTATGCTTGACTCAGGATAGAGAGTAAATGGAAAACATGTTTGCACAAAGGAAGACAATCTATTTCAGACACTTGTGAAATGCGAGTTATTAGCTTACATGTGTAATGAAAATTAACAAAGACTTCAATCTTTCACTGCAAGCATTTGCCCCTTCATTTTTGGCATTTATCTTTGCTAATATCCAGTTACTAGCAAAAGTTACCGCTGGCCTTTCTGGACCTGACTCAATATAGAGGAAGCTTTACTCAGTCCAGAGCAAAAAGGGCAGTTTCAACACATCACCCATAGTTCACAGGAATCTGCAAGAAAGCAGGCTGCGTCAGCCCTGCGGGGAGGGAGAGCAGCACTCCTGTCCCAGGGCAGAGAGGCTGGAGGCTGCCTCTGGCACAGATCCCACCACTTATTTTCAGAATTGCCTGTCTTCTGAAGGTCTTTGCGGGGAGTCTCTGGTCAAACACACTCTTGCACCTTGCAAAGCCAGTCCTTAAGGGAAATCTGTAACAAAGCTAATGCTGAGACATGGAGTCCTGGTGGATGTCAGGCTCCTTTTCTCAATTTAGTTGATTTTGAACATTGCAAAGCGTGTTGCATTGTCTTAGATGTTGTTCCTCACACTTTATTATAACCACTATGTAACCACATGGAAATTGGCATTATTATATATATTTCTTTTTACAAAACCACCAAATCCTAGTTCTTTGCTCTCATGTTATTTCATATATATCTAATGGCTGAAAGAGGAGTTCTAAGGAACCTGAGGACAAAATTGCCTAGAGCTAGTATGCCTGTTAAAGTTAATCTTGCACTTAAACTTAACCTTTGAAGTGCACTTAAGAACCCAACACTCTGTTCCTGAAAGGCAGTTATTAGTCGTGCTCACTCTGGAAATCTTTTCCCTCTCTCATTTCTGTTTTGAATTTAATTAAACAAAAATCTCACCAATTATATCTTCAGGTTTCATATCAAATATCCGCTTTCTTTTAACATTCTGAATCTGATTTGCAGTGATCTGTTGTGGAGATCTCCAGTTTTTATCTCAGCTGCCACATTCAAAAGTCTCCTGTTAATATTTTATTTTCCTCTGAATTTGAGTGCTTCGATCAGCTATAGTATGCCATGTCATGACATTGTGCTGACATGTTCATTCCTTCACAGTCTAATACAAGCAGATGATTCAGTGCTCACTGATGCTGTTGCAAATTATAAGGTACTCTTCTAATATTGAATCATACAGGAGACGGTCTGAAGAAGCTCTTGTGAACAAGTTGTAGAAAGTGTCTTTTTCCCCATCCCAACTGTTATTCCAGTACTCCTACATTTTAATTTAAATTAATATGTATGTATTGGAAAAAATTAAGGAAATAGCTTGGAAAGGGATTTCAGTAAAAACAGGCTTTTTGCAAGGTACTGATAAATTGAAACGTAAATAATTGTAACGATACAGATAGCCATTGAGCTTGAACCTAGCTGAACTTGAGCAATGGGAGTTGTAGCTGCTTTGTGGAGTTTCCTTCTGTCCTGTTGGATGACCTCCACAAATGTGTAACATTTTTTCACAATGTACTCTGACTTCTCCCTTTTTGTTGATCCATTCCACCTGGCAGGATTAAGCATCAAGAAATATGTTGAAATGGAATTTCCTGTGTTATACATTGGCTGTAGGATTTTGTTCCAGTTATATATTTACACAATTATTTGCTCTTTGGAAGAGTTGTTTCCTACTATGTATATTAACGTTTCTTTCTGAGCTAGGCCAGTCATATAATGATCAGGCTGAAAATACCTGTACATATTTAGAGGCTCTACGAGTCATGCAGAGTGCTACATATTGACATTAAATCTCTTGATACTTTTATGAAATAGTCCCGAGTTCTACAAAATCTTAATTAGCTCTATTTGTAAGCACACCATTAGTTCCACTGCTTTCACTTGAAATTAAATCCTAGTGGGGGTTTATGGTGTAATTACATGGCTAATCTAAAGCATGCACAAAGCTTTGCTAACAGTTAGTATGGGTTTTAAGGCTATAGAATTGAACTTTTGTTGTGTGAAGTTTTTTTTATTTTGTTTTTAATCCTTTCTAGTACTCCAGGAGCCCCTGCGTGGTTTTTGCTTTCTCCTGTATTTCGAAGGCTCTTGGTGCCCTCCTTCAGTTTGTATTCAGTCTGTCTTTGAGTTCTACTGGAGTAGCCAGAGTTAGGAACCAAGGCTCCTTCTTTAGCCCGGAGAGAGAGGCAAGCTCCAGAAATGCTCTCAGTCATGCTGGAAGGCCTCAGACTAAGGACCTGAGGCTACCCTAAGTTGGACAGCTAGAGTTAGTCCAAGCTACACATCTTGCAAAAATACCAGCTCAGGCCCCAAAAGTAGCACAGCTGTGTTAGCACGACAGGATCCCAACGTTCATAAGGCGTGCAGCTCAAAGTCAGGCTGACACAATTACCCTGCCTTGGAGGAGGGTCAGGCAATGCCAGGTCGGGACTCTGCACTGTGCTCAGCACGAACATGAAGCCAGCTGAAGGCCTGAAATCAGCCTGCGTAACTTAGAGCATCACACTAAGATTTAACATGGCTTTATTTGGAACTATTAAGCTACAGTTTTTGAGGTCAGCAAGACCATCTTCACAATGCTTAGCGTGCTGTAAAATGTATGGGTCTTTTCTGATTTCCTTTTGCTTGTCTATGCATGGACACTCAGGATGACTGTTCGGTGTGGAAGAAATCTTCCACTTCACTGCTGAATTTTTTTTCCAAGCCCTCCGGGGCTTTGACATGAAGTTCTAAATGCCAGTCCCAGCAGTAACGTGACAACTGTTGTTCACAGGGGCATGCAAAGTTTCTTCATGCCTTATCCAGAGACATTGCAGAAGGGACCTGTTGTGATACTGAACACTATATTTGGGAAGACAAATCTATAATGTAAAGAAATTTAATTAATTCTAAGGAGCAGAGAATTAAAACCTTAGAGTTGAATGTAAGAAAGACAATATGAAGCTGAAACCTAAAAACTATGCGGTTGTTTTCAGAATTTGTGCCTGGGATATCAGCTAACTATTGAACTTGGAGTAGCACTATTACTGATGTTATGTTATCAGCAGGAGATATCAAAGTCAGTACAAGGATAACAAAATGAGTTAGAAACAATTTATTATAAAGCTATGAAGCAAACCTGCATGGTACAGTTACACAAACAGATACCAGGAAGCATTTAATATTAAAATGGTGAAGTTTTGAACCAGATGTTTTGCAAGGATTTAGTTTCAAGCTTCCCTAGGAACATTAAAACAAAAAAGTTTTATTGCATGCAGACATGTAATATATCAGCTTCCAGCCTGCAACTGAAAGGAACAGGGTTCCTTGTGTGTATTCATCTGGTTTGCTTAAGCGTATCTTCGTCATTCAGCTCTATATCAGCTAGTTAAAAGAGTGGCTGCTTATTGGAAACAACTCTGGAGTTTAATGAAATTAAGATGACTGACTTATCAGTTTGTGAGGTGCTGAACAACTATTGAAGAAGCTGCTAACTGCCCTGATCTGCTGCTTTCTTGAAAAGTAATTGAAGGCATTCAGGATAGGGCCTTGATAATACTCAATGAAGAAACTGGAAATTGCTTTGGTGGGAAAAATCCTCTGGCTGGTAACTTGGCCTCTTGCTTCTGCTGCATTTAAAGTGGAACCTGCTTCCAGTGCCTGTGGGACGGCAAGCCCAAAGAGGGATGTCTGAAGATAAAGCTTCCTCAATGTAGCCGATAATAGGACACAAAGAGTCCCCTTGCTTGCAGTAGCACGGAAGTGGAGGAAGTAAAGCTGGAATGCTGCCTGTGGCTGACTTTTTCTCCATTTCAAATGTTAGGGATAATTTCTAAGAAGAGCCTTACTGCAATTAGAATTAATGACTTCATGCTTCTAAGAGTTCTTGCTTAATTGCCATCACACATGTTTTTACAGCTGTCCTTTTATATAACTAGTACACTGCCCCATGCATCTGCCTCTGTACTCAAAGCTTTTAAAGCACTGTGAAAAAAACAACATTAGTTATGGAGACCTGACAAATGGGAGGAGAATAAAACAGAAAAACTGAGTTCAGAGCAAATGAGAATTAGAAATGAGACAAAAAAGGCAGAAAGGGAAATGAAGGTGAGATAGGAAAGACTACGAAGTACCAAAATGTTAGGGGAGACACTGATGAGAACAGTCTTTCCAATTGGAAGTATGTGAAGTAAAGTACACTTCCATATCCTCTACCAACAGCTAATCAGTTATTGCAAGCAACAACAACGTGAGAACCCCATGAAGATGCACGTGTCAGAACAGGACAACTGTATAACCCTTGAAATCCTTTCTTGTTCCTTCTGTTTCCTTCTGCTCTGGTATGAAACCATTCTGCCAAAGACAGGGGGATTTGCCCACACTTCAAGTTGTTTAATACATTTGCAGGCACTGTGAACTACTAAGCACCAAGAAAAGAATTGTGGGACTTACCAGTCCAGATTTGAGTATGCACAGTGTGTGCGCCTCAGCTAGTGAGTGAGCTAGGTTTTCTTTGCAGCCAAGGAAAAGCTCTAGGCTAAGCTGCAATTTAACTGACCTGCTGTAGACCTTGACCTCAGAGTTAGATGAGCTGCACTTTGGAAGACCCTGTTTTTCTCCCCTGACTACAAAGTAAACACAGCAGACTAACCTAAATGTAGATCTCTACAACTGGGACAAATTAATCTCATTGATATGACATGCACTTTTCAGCAAGAACCTGGCTTGTTCGTGCTTGCCAGCAGCACCCTGAGCTGCATTAAGAAGACGATTGCCATCAGGTCAAGTGAAGTGATCCTTCCTTTCTACTCAGCACTGGTGAGGCCACACCTGGAGTGCTGGGTCTGGTTCTGGGCTCCCCAGTAAAAGAGACATGGACACAATGGAGCAAGTCCAGCACAGGGCTATAAAGATTATTAATGGACTGGAGCATCTTTCATATGAGGAGAGGCCAAAAGAGCGGGGAGTCTTCAGCCTGGAGAAGAGAAGGCTTAGGGAAATCTTATCAATGTGTATATATACCTGATGGGACGTAATGAAGATGAGGGAGCCAGGCTCTTTTTAGTGGTGCCCGGTGACAGGACAAGAGGCAATGGGCACAGACGATGAGATTCCATCTGAATACAAGAAAACACTTTTTTACTGTGAGGATGGTCAGACATTGGAACAGGTTGCCTAGTGAGGTTATGGAGTTGCTGTCTGTGGAGGTATTCAAAATCTGACTGGACATGGTCCTGGGCAACCAGCTCTAGGTGGTCCTGCTTGAACAGAGGGTGTGACTAGATGATCTCAAGAGGTCCCTGCAAATTACAACAGTTCTGTGATTTCCATGTTTATTCAACTTTGGGGACCCCAGTGTAAAAAAGACATGGACCTGTTAGAGCAGGTCCAGAGGAGGCCCACAAAAATGGTCAGAGGGCTGGAACACCTCCCCTGTGAGGAAAGGTTGAGAGAGTTGGGGTTGTTTAGCCCAGAGAAGGGAAGGCTCTGGGGAGACCTGATTGCAGCCTTTCAGTGCTTAAAGAGGGTGTTAAGGAAGTTGGAGAGACACTTTTTACCACGGGCTGTAGTGATAAGACAAGGGGTAATAGTTTTAAACTGAAAGAGGTTAGATTTAGACTAGATATAATAAGGAAATTTTTTTTATGATGAAGGTGGTGAGACACTGGAAAAGGTTCCCCAGAGAAGTTGTGGATGCCCCATTACTGGAAGTGTTCAAAGTTAGGTTGGACTGGGCTTTGGGCAACGTGATCTAGTGGAAGATGTCCCTGCCCATGGCAGAGGGGCTGGAACTAGATGATCTGTGAAGGTCCCTTCCAGCCCAAATCATTCTGTGATTCTATGATTCATAGATAGCCTGCTAAATATGGATACATGCAACATCTATCATGCATGGAAGTTGGCAGGTTCTGAGCATTCACATTAAAGCACAACCAAGTTAGAAATTATTTGAAGCTCTACAAAATCCTGTCTACCATTTCCTAGCATAATCTGCAGTCAGCCAAGATGGCAGCTACCACATCTAAATCACCATCTTTCTGAAAACTTGAATCAAAGTGTTAAACTCATAAAAGGTGAAGGCAAACTCCTATGGAGCACACTAATTTACTTAGGATTAGACTCTAACACTTCAAAGTCATGCTAGACTTTCACTTAGGTTTTGGGTTAGCTACATTATAATTAGTGTCCAGCACAGTATCACACATCCTACTTTCTGGACAGTGGGTTGTAGGGATTCCTGATGCTGATGTTTATTTTGTTCCTACAGGTAAAGGGTGTACAAAAAATCTTGGAAGGGAGGCTCGTTGTGGTTATTTAGCACAATGGAGAAAACGCTGTCTCTGGATCAAGAAGTCCACAAACTTCCACCTGCTGGAAGGATATTTGGGGTAGGCTCTTATTTATGCATTTACCTGGGAGGTATTTGTTTTCTCATAAAAATGCTAAAGTGAGGTACTTCACTGTTTTTCAGTGGTACAGGGGGTTTTAAGGGTTTTTTAATGGCTTTGCTTGTCTGATTCAGCATTTGCATCAAAATGTTATTCCAGAAATTGTTGGAGTGATGATCTCTTTGCTGTTAGAGGGTCTCAGTACAGTGGATCCCTGCCTTTCCTGAGCTGTGGAAAACTAAGCTGCCTCCTATGCAAATCAAGGCTATTTTGCACCTCTACATGGAGCTTTTTATAAAATCTGAAGATGTAAAAATATTCACCTCAACTCCAATTGGAAATTAGGGAGAAAAACATAACCATTTTCTCATTTGAGTTGAATTTTATTTAGTATTTAGAATTGGACCTTTGTTATGTACACATATAGTTTGTATATGCAAATTACTAATAGGCAATTTAATGAAAAAAAGGTGTTACTCTGGAATTTCGACAAAAATCTGGAGTATTGGGGCAGTACTGTATGTTAAGGTGTAGTCTCACTGTATATTCTGAGCACCTTACAGAAGGGCTTCAGCTCTGCATCTGGTCAACAGACAGATATAGAAGCCTTCAGAAAATAATGGAAACCATGAGTTAGGCAATACTTAACTTCCTAGCTTGGCTGATCTGAAACGGCCACTTCACATTGTTTGCAAAAGGAGCTAGAGCCCCTGGTCACGTATATATAAGGCACAGGTATGGTCAGTGACTAATACTAAAAATTCTGAAATAATGCAGATTCATTTGAAACACCTTAAGTGCTAGAAAGCTTTCAAAGGTCCATAGTACAGATGTAAGTATGTTGCAAACATTATTCAAAAGTATTTTGCTATTGGCACTGGGAGACAATACCATATTATGTATTTTCATACCTGACCTCAGGAAGAAATAAGCTTTCATTTCAGCCTTTTGCCCTTGTGTCTCATATCCCAAGGGCAAATTATTGAAGGCCTATTACTCTGCCCAGGTCTTACACATTTAATGGCACACATGCACACATTCATATATTAACACAGTAGACAACAGGTCAGATCCTTAGCTGATGTAAATAAGCATAGCTCCCTCCTCTCTGCAAACAGCTCTGATTCGTACCAGCTGAAGACCAGTACATTTTCCCTAGGTCTGGATTCTGTAAACCACACACACACACAGAGTGCAAAGCAGCCTATTGTTTGAAGGAAACCTTTCTTGTTTAGGGCACTGCTGAACAAATAAACTAGACAGCAGAGGGAATTAGCAGGAATGAAGAGCATTAGTTCCTCAGAGAAAATAACATCAAAAAAGCCCTTGGTATCCATCAGTCAGAGTTCCTTCAATGCTAGACAAAAGCTGCAATGGAAATTGCTGTGTTGTAACCTACGTGATCCCGTGCTGAACTATTTACTTGAAATGCTGTGCTTCCAACACATTGTATAGATCAAGTATCATGAGCAAGGAATGAGAGTAAATGAGAAATTAAAAAGAACTTAAATACTGTTCAAGCAAAGCACTTAACCACGCATTTAACTTTTAACCTGAGAGTAGTCCCATTGAAGTCAATGGGATTACTTATGTACTTAAAGTAAATCATGAGATTAAATGGTCCTCTGGATCAGGATTTTAAAAATCTGGGTGGCTGTTACTTAAAAATGGATACAGTACAACAAGGAAAGGGAAAGAGAAAAATCTGTTTTCTATCCTCTGTTTCAAGTGTGCTGACAAAGGTGTGATAAGATCTAGCACCAGGAAGTTAGAGTTGGAAAAATCCAGCCTTGAAATAAGACATTTCCTCATAGCTGTGAGGAAAATATTGAGACAGCTTATAAGAAGGAAGTGGATTTACCCTCACATAGAGTTCTTATAATGACATTAAATATATTAAAAGAAAAAGGGGATCCAGATTCTGGAAGTAAACTCAATGGCTTCAAAAAAAAATTAGGCAGTTCCTGGAGAGACCCCTCCACTAGTTTATTGCAGTATACCGGTCCAGGTCCAACCTCCAGTTCAAGAGATTCCTAAACCACTGATTATGAGACAGATTATATTATATTGCCCTGATTTTTTTATTTCTTGTAAGCATCTGCCACTTTTGCAAGTAGTACTGGGCTAGGTGTATTTTTGATTTAACCTTGTACAACCGTATTTCTTTCTTATATTGTATCACACGTACACACACATCATGAGAGGACTAGGCTGACTGATATTTGCAGTCTTTTCTGGCCCTAAAGTACATCAGCCTGACTTCTGCTTACCGACTTTGTTCATGAGTTTGATGGGAAACAGCATTGACCAAATTTTCTTCAGCAGTCTGACAATCCTCAGCTTCCTTCAGGATCTGGGAAGAAAGCGGGTACCATGCTGCGCAGTCGGCTGGTTTGAGGTGGCTGGCAATGGAGCTGGAGTCACCCAGGAGCATCTCACCTCGCCTGAGCAGGTCCCAGCAGCCGGGGTGTCACACCGTGAGGAAGGCACCTCCGCTTCTCCTCTCCATGGCACACATTTTCTAATCTCCCAAATTTAAAAATGCTATTTCCGTACTGGCATATCTGGATAAAACTTGCATATCCTGTAATTAACTAGAGATTGGACCAGATGATCTTATTCATTTTTTTCTGGCTCCAAACACTATAAACTCTTGTCTTGGGCTAGGGCCCATCAAAGCCCATCTGAGTCCCTAGAAATACTCCTATTGACTTCACTCTGCATGAACAAGACTTCAGCTCAATCTACAGCCTCTGTATGAGTCAACGGGAGTCCAAAAAGAATGCAGCTCAGCTTGCAGTAAATACATATGCCTAAATGACCACAAGCAGAGCTATTCAGAAGGGACTAGTAATAGCATCTTTACAGAAACTAAATGAGTGAACAGTCAATTAGCTAAAGATATCTTCAGGAGATACTCTTCTCAGCTTTCTCTATGAAAGATCTGTTGAGGTTAAAAGCTTTTGACGTTACTTGTAGGGGAGAAGTTTAGCACGGGCTGTAGGGCCCTGCAGGATTCAGCCACTGGAGAAAAGCTGTTTCACCACAGTTTGTCCATTTCCCAAAACAAAACTTAGCTCAGCCCACATTATTTACATGAGTATTGGCTGGGTTTTAAATGAGAAAAAACTTATGCTCTGAGCCAGCAGCACAGCTGGTATAACCCTAAGGATCTAGGGTTCATAGCAGTAATATTTTTCTGCCTTTTTAAGCCAGAGCTCCTGCAAGTTTCAGTATGACAGCTCTTAGCTTTAGACCCGAGACATAACAGAGTGCTGGGAGCAATTAACTGTGCACTTTTCCCCGAAATACGACAGTTTAAGACGCCTATGTCTTCCATAGCAGAGAGATGATCCCAGTTTAAATGTTAGGCCTTTTGCTAAATACTAAGCTGTGATTTTCCTGTTCTTGTTTATGCAGTGATACAGAATCAGTGAGAAATGGATGTATATTTGCATATAAAGTAAAAGTCATCATTGTCATAAGAGAGGTGTTTATATAGCATTTATGTGTCTGCCATTTAAATAACCCCATTTAAATAATAAGTTATTTAGGAATGTTAGTTGAGGAATGAGGAATATTTCACTTTTTACAATTTGCAGTAACACAAACATCTCGACAACTTCACAACATTATTGTCTTTATGCATAGTCACAAGAAGGGAGATATACATATGGTGGGTTTGTGTCTTTGTGGGTGGATTTCTCTTCTGCACTTTCCATCCTTGGAATATAAAAGATCAGGACTTTGGGAGGCAAAGGTAACTTGAGATATAACTTTGCTCTACTAGGCAGTTCAAAATTCCCACAGATGAGACCAAAATTTTTAAATCATATAAGGATTAGGGTCAGTTTTCTCAATGTGGGTATATTAAATCAGGGAGGTAGCTGGTTAGCCAGGCATAATAACAAAGGCCCTGGTTTTCAGGTGTGCTAACCACCTCAAATTTCTGTTTCAGAGTCTAAGTCTCCTTAGCTACATCTGTTCTGTCACACCAAAATTTGGACTTTAATTTGCTGAACTGTGCCTCAAAGCACTGGTTTCTACACTGAAGGAAAGGGCCAGCTCCTCCCTTGCTCCTGGGCTTTTCTCATTGTCGGCCTGCTAGCTTGCTCGGGGCGTCAGCCAGAACTTGAAGATTGATGTAGGCAGTGTGGACAATCTGGTATTCAGGCTCAAGTGCAAGTCTGACTCCAGAGTTAACAAGTACTGGTGTACCCAGGATTGTCTTCTGGAGCCACCTGCCCTGGCCCTAGCAGAAGCTGAAGGCACGTCACCTCAAATCTCTGAAAGGGTTGCGGCCTCATGTAGAGCACAAGCAAGAGCCCAAGGTCTGGCTCAGCCTCATGCACAGGCAAGCAGAGGAGACCACATTCGTGGCCATCGGGTGTGACTGAGGGAGCAAGCAGTAGAAAATATGAAGCGCTAGGTATGTTCATGTGCGCGTAAAATGTGTTTGAGAGAGATGATTGACCTGGAAAATTTACTTGTGGCTAAGATAATAACCTGTTTTCTTAAGGCAGGGATTTTTTTTCCCCTGCTTGTTTGTGACTTGTGCTTTATTTGCATTTGTTTTCAGTTACATTATTTGTAATTGTGTTTTCCTGAAAAATTTTAACTTTGGCACATACATGAAAACCAGTTTTCAACTATGACAGAGGCATGCACTCAAGACAGAAGTGATGTGTTTTGTTTTTAGTAAGAAATTAGCAGGAAATTATCTTGGCAAAAAATCCAGCGAAGGCTGCCTTTGCTATATGATATATATTAGAAATGTCTCAGCTTTCTCCAAACTGCCTGTCATTTCAAAACGCTCTGGGAAAAGGCAGCTGAATCCTACTTTTAATTGTGATGTGATATGATAGGCACAGTTTCATGCATTTGGGGGAATGTAAAGCAATTCTATTATTGTTTCTTGCCTTTCTCCTGATCGCTGCCTCCACCGTCTCCCCTTTCCCCCTCAATAATCAAAGCAACATTCAGGATGGGGGGAGCTATTTATTAAGAATACATATAAAAAGCTTTCCCACAGACTTTCGTCAAAAATAGATATTGATTAGAGGCCAGGGGAACAGGCCTTTTCAAGAAAAGGCTTAACAGGAGAAATTGAGCATTTGATACAGGAGTGTGGAGAGGAACGCTGGACCACTGCCATAGGGGCTGGCAGCTGAGGAGAGAGCAGAACAGTGTGGGGTAGTGCAAAGAGATCAAAGTAGCAAAAAAATAGAGTCCAAAGGGAAATTTTGGTGTATGAAGACAGAGACTGGACAAAGGACTGCAAACGCCTCCTGGGCAAGAGCTCTGCACTGACAGGGGGATGGATGCATGTCTGTCAGCTCAGATACCACAAGCAGAGACACAGGATTCGTCATGAGCTACTGACTTCCACATGGCAATCCCAGGAGGCTGCAGCACTGACACTGCCCGTTATAAATCTCCTGGGAAGAAGCAAGGTACCCGAGAAAGATGTTAGCACACAGACAAAGAGACGGAAGACCCGACTTCCGTGTATCTCAATACCACATCCTTCCTGGTTGTCTTATTTGCTCAGATGCCGAGTTTCCTCTGGAGACACTTAATTCCAGGGAGGCATCTCAATTATGTAGATCAGCAAATCACAGCTGCTTCTCAAACCAGATGTTAGAAACTGCCTCTGGCAAGCTTCTCCCAGGAGCTGAGTCGCTTGTGGTCTGCCGCGCAGGCAGCTCCTCCTCTGCCCTTTTCCCTCTCCCACCAGACCTGAAAGCCAGTCCCCCATGCTCCTTGGTGCCGCCCCACCAGGCTGGTTGTTGTTACAAGTCAGGATAGGTAAGCTTCAGTCTCACATTTCAGAGCTGTCGCTGAAAGAGAACCGATCACTCTGGAGCTATGTGTCTTTTCAGATTGGTAAGTAATGTTTTCATTGCAGATGAGCATGCTCGGGCAGTAAGTAAGTTATCAGAGCTGTCTTCACTTCCAGTTTCTGGATCCAGGCCGTGCTGTGTTTCCAGATTGACGTTAGACACCAGTGTGCATCAGCCAGCCATCTCCCCTGTCCACCCAACCCTGACATGGCTGCACAACCCACACTGCCTGCACAACCGGGGGACTGGCACCTAGGATGTGTGCGTAGATGCAAGCTAAAACACACACGGGGAAGCATGGTGTGATGTCTCACGTTGCGATACTTGCCACAAAAACTTTCACTAATTGGGTGATGAGCCCAAGGGAGATGAGAACAGCTGTAGAAACTGCACAGGAACTCATCTGCAGTTTGAGTTTGAGAGCCATAGCTCCAGGGGAAACTGTCCGGCCGCTGTTCTGCATTACCAAATAAAAGGGCTCCTGTCCTCTCCTGCCTCAGTGACATTCCTCCATTAAGGGCTTAATTGTCTCCTTGGCTGCCACTGTCTGAAGGAGACGGATATAGTGGAAAAAGGGTCTTAGGAAACCTGGTGGAAAACAAAGTATCTGGCTAGTACTTTTAATTCAGTAGCTAAAAAGGGTTTGAATTCTTAAATGCCTTGTGTGCATCTGACCTGGACTTACATTCAGAGTTTAGGTTTATTTTCTTCAAGATCAAGTAACATTTAAGATTTACTATACAGAGTTGCAACCTACAGTTTCCTAATAGTAAAGCAGATCCTTCCATTAAATGACATTTTAAAGAGTGAATAATACCCATACTTTTACCTAATAAATGCATATAATAATATTTCTTGCTCACCCTCTAACAAAGGAATTTGACACTGGATTGCCTTCTGTTATTACATGGGTTGAGTATTTTCACTACATCTGAGGAAACAAACCAGACAAGGATCACTTATTCTGCAAAGTATACTTCAAAATGTTTGTTTGGCACCTTTGAACTATTTATTTCATTTCACTGCCATTACAGAAAAATACGGTTTCATACTTAATAAACATCAGTGAGAAGCTTTCTATTCTTGTTTAAACAGAAGTAAACTTGAAGACCGTGTCAAAATAAGTAGGTTAAGCTTGACTAATCAGCCTGGACTCTTTCTATTAATAGCGAAGCTGGCATCATCATTTCATTAAGCTTTGCCTGGAATATTGGGTGCAGGTACATATATCCATACAGAAGAGGTTAAACCAGATGAGCCTTTCCAAAATGAAATCAGAATAACTGTCATTTATTCTATATTTCTTCAGTCTGGTTGAACAAAACAGAACCCATGAAATGGAGACTTTTTCAGAAAACTTTGTTATTTTGCTTTCTTCAAGGGGACATTTGCTTTGTTTTGGCTTGGTTAGGTGGAGTCTGAAGTGATATTCTCTTTCTCATGAAATATGATCATATCTGTAGCCAAACTATGTGCATTGCTTATCCTGTATGAAGTCCTTACCAGACAAATAATGTCTCAGCTGGGATGTTAAATGGAATCTGATGAAATGAAGATAATCAGGAAACAAAGAAGCACTTTTGATTTCCGTCAGTCTCATGGTAAAAGGATATAAAATTGAAAAAGAGGTAAAATCAGGCTTTATATTTTCAGATTAAGTAAATGCAAATTTATCAACTACATCCAAACTATGATTGATTACCTGGGAGCTCACATTCTGTTGCTATTCACCATTTCCTTCATCCCTAACATGAACCATTTGATCCAACAGTGCCTCATGTAAAGAAGCTAAGTCAGTACTAGGGCATCCACTGACAGCATTTGGGTTTAGTTTTCTTTTTTGTGACAGATTCCTCTCCAACTCTGACCGAAGTGTTGTCTAGGGCTCTCAAGAGGGAGTTGAACTGTAGATATTTCTGTGAATAGCTTGTCTAAGTGATCATCCACAGTACTGAAAAACCCAGGCACTTACTCATGAAAACTTCCCCAGCAGCCATTTCTCCCCCTCAGCTCTCCCAGGAAAATGTTTCCATCTCCGAATCTTTAGTCCAACAAACAAAAATGCAACAAAATCTTTACCTAAGAGAAAAGGCCGGAGACTGATGTTTAGGCATTGCTTTTAGCCACCAGCTGGGGCAACAAACTGCAACTGAGAGCTACTATCTGTATACTGCTGAAACCACAAAGATAAGCAACTAGGACAAGCATCCCAAGGTCCCAAGTATCTGGGGTTTAGGTAAGAGCTGTGGAAGCCAACTAGAATGCAGGGGCATAAGAGAAAAGCCTGTATTTTAGCCTGCTTACCTCCAAAAAATTAACGCTGAATATCACTGAAACATTTTCTCATGTTAGGAACGTGGAAGCATCAAATGGACAAAAGATCCCCGTCTCCCCAACAACTGTCATAATGTTGTGGAGCTATAGGGCACTTAGATCTCAGTGTTTCAATAAAATAATTTAATAATCTTTGCCACAGTCCTTTGTTGCCGTCTCATGGCATCTATACTTTCCCTTTAGTAGTATAATAATTTGTTGCAATGGTTTCTTGCGGGTGTAAATTTCCATGACTTGAGACCTTGAGGAGATCAGATCCATCACATAATTTATAGGAACATTAATGAGAAAAAAATAGACTACAATTCCTCATCTGCCTGAAATGTTTATGTTAAAAGAGCTGTATGTGTAAGGGCACAGTGGATTAATGAGAGATACTATCACGTAAGTAAGTAGTAGGGGCTCCCTACTTTTCTTACAGGTGATTGTGTTAACAAAGGACTTACCACTGTTGAAATCACAGCCAACCTCTGTTCTCACTATGCATGACAAGTACTGTTGTGTCTAAATCAGGCTTCAGTTCTCACATATGCAAACAGATCTAGGGTTTTTTCGGTCACTGAAGAACTGTACACACTCATATGTAATTCAGAATGAAACAGCTACCAAAGAAATTATAATAAACAGTAATGCTCTGTGACACACAGCAGCATCAGAGAATAGCAGCTGTTCTAAATGTCAAATTGTGTCCAAAGTTCACTTCCAGTTTTCTTGAAGAACGGAAGTGGTTTTAGAAATGAAAGGTATATACTTCATTTTGCAGCATGTTCAGAGATATGAACATGTTCAGACAAAGTACTCTCTTAGATGTTTTCATTATTTAAGCATAAAAATACAATATTTCAATTTTTAAAAGTTTCTTGCTTTCATACCCACAATTGCTGATAGCTACTGTCTTTATTTGCTCTTTCCTTTAAATTTTGTATGGGGAAGTTCTCTTCCCATTCCCTTCAGCTGAAGGAAGAGCTTCTTTCCTGTTCTAGCTTCAGAGCTAATGGATGGTATTTCTTTTTTGTTCAAAGAAATTAGTTTAGAGACATTTTGACAGAAACTTCTTCAACAAAATGCACCTCTGGCAATCCAGCAAACATTAGTTAGGACTGGGATAGTCATATAAAGTGCTCACTTATCCTTCGTGTGTCTTGACTTATAACTGTTGCCAGAGTAGGGAGCAGTTTAGAGAATAAAACCTTACCATCTACTTATTTCAACGCTGGCCAATATTAAAGAGAAATGTACATCAACAGTCTTCCAAGTGGGAGTAGCCAAGCAGTTGCATTCACTCTATTATGTGCATTTAAAGCAGTTGCTCTTTGCACCCCCCACCCCCCCACCCCCCGTGTAAACTTTACTCAACTTATGTTTGTAATGTTTGCTTGCAATTAAGTAGCATTTGCTAAGCTTAAGCTTTGGTGTTTGGACTTACTGCAAAAATAGAAAAGGAATTTTTCATGTCATGGAGAAAACAGAAAAATTAAATTTTGTCAACAACTCACAACATTTATCCATATCATGTGAAAAGTCCACTTAAATGTGGACATTTGCCAGAAATACCAAGTCTATATCCTTAGCACATAGTTTTTCTATTTCTTACTTTTCAGTTGGGTCCTCTAAGGTCTTGCTCTTCCATTTCTTATTCGCTGTGTTCCAAGTAGCCCAGAAACTGATGGTAAAATTAAAGAGATTTACTGACAGACATCTCCCATTTTGTGATTATAGGAAAACCATATTTGCGTATGCAACTGGAGGCAATTATAGTAGGAATCCAGTTCATTATGTGGCTGTGTTTGCCAATGCAGATTTTGCAAGATATCCTCATAGCCTCGCCAATCAAAAGTTTTCCTCAAATGTTCCCTATAAATCATCTTGCAGCTTCACTGGAAGGATGATTCACACCACAAGCTGCAGCTAATCCCTCCAGGCCAAAGGAAGCTGTGCTGATCATGTCCGTATGGCAAAGATAGGACTGCCTGGGGAGGTAGACTTCCCTGGAGAAATCCTGGGGCTGGGAGAAGTGCTCGTGAGATCTCCTACCTTTTATAGCCCTTATAAAATGCTCTGAGTCAAGGTGGCAGTATGGTATTGAATGGTATTGGGCTGCAATAGCTGTATTACCCGCTGGGTGAGAGACCGTGCTATGCTCCTGCCCATGAAGGAGCAGTCTTGTCTTCACAAGGGATGAGGAGTTTTGACCAGATGCCATTATACAGGTAAACAAACCCTCCTTGCCTAGCTCTTCTGGTTTCTTCCATGGAACAAAGTGTTTTCTTCACCGTCCTGCCTCTAAATGCTTTCATGTTGATGCTAGCACACTGCAATGGCTGCATATTGCTGATATGACCACAATAAGGTAGATGTTTTCTATTCCTCTAAAGCACTTGGTGCACTTTATTGCATTTTATTTTTGTTTAATCCTACACAAGCAAAACACCAAGCACAACAAGTCTCAGTAAGGACTAGAGGAATTCAGCCCACCAGTAAGCACCTATTAAAACTAAATACCTGTTCCTATCTGATAACGTACCGAGCCTAAACTTGAGAAATACAAAGGCATTCATTGGGTTGTCTAGCTTTTTGTTAGCTCTTCTTCAAGTTACCCAGAGTATTTGTAGAACCCTGACCTGCTCTTCTTTGCCTGGAGTATAGGCCATAATACAGCAATAACTGCTTAGCATACCCAAGTCATACTTAATTTTAGCTTCTTCCAGGTTAGTCAGGACAGGAATACTTACACTGCCTAACTTTCCAGAAATAAAGGTATTTCTGTTCATTGTCACATTTTCCATAACTCCAAGTTTAAGGCCACCTGCTTCACTGCTTTCTTCATCATATTTTCTAAGTGTGCTTGCTTTCTGTCTCTTTGGATCATGGAGGTAACATATTTTGGCTGAAAACTTTTGAGCTGCTTCTCCAAAAAAGCAAAACCTCCTTTTTCATTTTTTCAGCGTATATCTCTTAAACTAGAGTAACCTCGCAGGGAAGTCATAAGGGACTTTAATCCTAATGCCTCTGTAACCAGTTGTACAAAAGGAAATATTTAGAGATGGAAAGTACCTATTCTCCAGGCTTAAGCTTGGATTTCAATATATTGAGCAGAGAACATTATCAGTCCACTGTCTGGGGAATCTCCTGCTGGAGATTTCTGTGGAAATCATGTGAAACCATAGGGTTGCACAAAAGTAGCCCTGCTATAAAAGGGCTGGTGTTTGCAGAGGGGTGGCTTACTTGCTGACAGATAACCCGCTTTCTTAGGGGAAATAGACCTCCTGCCCACTAAAGGAAAAAGCAGAGGTGGTAAGTTCGGTCCTTGGATGAGTTGGTTGATATTTCCACTGAGGAAAGCAAAGGCAGTCCCACAGACAAGCCTTGGGGAGAAAACTTGGCTTGCAGGGTACATCCCGTAGGAGCGCCTAATCCCAAGCAGTGGCCTCCCAAAGAAACCTGAGATGCTGCTCTTTGGTTTGGTCACAAACTAAATGGTGTTATTTCTGGATAACTTTGCTTCCTTTTTTTTCAGTCTGAGAATTTTGTGAGATTTTGCTAGCTCCTTGTTATCCTCTGAACATATGTCAAAACTACTTGGTGTCTATTAGCTTTTTATTCTGCACATGCAGACGGAAGCGAGCAAGATTGTTTTGCTGCTGTCCCAAGCAGTCCTTGCAAAAACAGCTGCTATGATGTCAAAAGAAACATTAAATCTCTGGCATAGCAAAAGAGAATCGAAGTGACTTACAAAAAAATGTTAAAGTGGTGTTAGTTTCCCAACATACACACTCAACAGTGTTGTAGAAAATTCCTTAAGCAACAGAAATGGTAAGAGAAACAAAGTTTAACATTTCGGTGTCTTACTCAGCAAAGTTTTCTGAGGAAAACAGATCAGCTGAAATAGTACACTTTGTTAGTTTTTCCATATTCTTTATTCAAATAAAGATATGTGAGCTACATATGTTCCTGTTTAATTTGAAGATTTTATTCTAAATGTCTTTGATGTGCATTAACTTGATATTTTTATTTAATTGTTATTGAAAAGAGTGACACATGAGGATAATGTTGAATGTGCTGTAAGTCAGTGCAATATTTAGTTTGTAGAGATTTAATCAGAAAAGCAAGATTTGTAGAGGGAGGAAATATCTTTTATTAGCCTAGCTGCCATAGCTGAAAATCTAAAAGCTTTGCTCATTTTTCCAATTAAGTCATTCAGTCTAATAAAAAATAGTACCTTTCTTTGTGCCCTTAAACCACAAAAGCTACAGCAGCAACAGTATGACGATACCAAAGATTAATTTGTGCAGACATGGCCATGAAGCTATGTGACCTCATTGTCTGCATCTTACCCTCTGTCCAGAATATAAAATATGGTTATTGCACTCACAGCTAATGGTTTAGTTAGAAAAGGACAGGCTGTAGTTGATGCATTTCACGAGGGAAATGATTTTAGTCAGATGAGACTAGCTTGTCTCAGCCTCATGTAGCAGGCGGGAGGATGGTGTGTGCAGGACAGCTGTGGTACAGCACAGCACATACCACCAGGAGCAAATTCTCTCTCTGTCTCAAACCCTGAGCACTCACTACAAAAAAACCTAAAACCCAGCTCAGTGATCCTTGGTTAAGTATTGCTGAGGTTCATGAAAAGATAAAGGATTGAGTTTGAGTGACAAGTTTAGCCTCCTCTTAGGGCAAAGGTTGGAAATTCCTTTACCTAATGAGTAATTGTATCATACCACCCCTGCTGAGCTGCTAATAGCAAATGAGAGACATTTGGGGACAGAAGGAAACTAGGAGTCCTTTCTAATTAAGTGTGCCCCTCTCTGAGTCGCTAGATAAACGCCACAATCTTTTTAGCCCATACTTGCATACCACACCTTCTTCGCTGATTTTCCTGCCTGCTCTATCCACTGCTCTTCCAGGGAGAGAATTCCACTCAAATTCCTTTTGTGTCTGGTCATTCCATAGATTAAACCGGAGCCCCTTCGTTTATTATTAGGAATGCAATAATCTCCGCTATTGACATGTCTCTGGACCTTTCCTATTTCTATTTCCACCCTTAAGGTTCCTTCGAGTCTTTTATTTTATAAAGTCAAAAGCCCTATTTCTTTAACCTTCTTAAACTACAATCTGTGAATTTATGCCTCATCTGGTTTATCTCCAGCACCTTGTCTTGCCAAGAAATACACAGAGTGTCATGAAGCGTGCTCAGTTCTGCTCTCCGTGTATCGTCCCTTCTCTCAGAGTTCAGCCAGATGTGTGCAAGGTCACGCTGAGCCCGGGAGCCCGGCAGTGGCTAAGGTGCTCTGTAAGGGCTGGAAGTGGCTTGTCACAGACTTGTACCCCATAGCCTCTATGCTTGTCAGTGAATCATCCCATTTCTTCTTTGTGTCTTCATGAACAAGCCATTCTGCCCTGTGCCTTCAGTTCCTATCATGTCCCACATGCTTCTCACCATTGCAATATGGATAACCCCCTCAACTGTCCTTCAGTGCCCCTAAATCTTCTGGGCAGCACAACTGTGGCTGGCTGGGACGTGCCTGCATGCCAGGCGGCCAGCTAATGTGCACGTGGGGCCGGGCCGGGTGGCCACTTTCAGACCGAACAAAGACTGAGCTCTGTCTGCATTCCCTTGAGGAACAGATGCTCCTCTGGCTCTTGTTTCTCTATGTGGACAAATGCTTCAATCCAGCATTTGGGAACTGAACAACTCTGAGCCCTGTGCCATTCTGCCGAATCTGATTGAAACTGCTGAATTGCATTGCAGAGTCCTTAAGGAAAGAGTGACAGAAGACACACAGATCAGTGTTCAAACAGGCTGCAAAAATCATGTAGGAATAATTTTCTTAAGAAATAAGGCTGAAAACTAAAAGCCTGGGTGGAGAATGACATCAGGGAAGCCGGATTTGGCTTCCTGATTCTGAGACTCAGCCTGTGCCTTGCCATAAATAACGTTGCTGACAGGCAGTTTTAAATTGCACAACAAATGGACCAGGGCAGGGCTACTCGATGGAACAGAGCAAAACACATCCCCTGTTCTTTCCTGCTTTTCTGCTCCCTTGCTGCCAGATGCCTCCTCCTCCCCCTTCCCTTACACAACAAAGTGTAAAGAAGAGTATCTGCACTAGCAGGCTTCTCCTGTCCTGAAGGGAAAATAAGTCCTGATGGTTATTGTACCCCCAGGTCCCCTCACGCAAGATACAGCTGACTTGTACGAGCGGATCTCGGGCAGGTTGCAGCAGTGTTGATCCCCTCTCGTCTACAGCCAGCTCTGGTGCTGGTCTGGGTCTGGTTCTTGTGTGTGGTTTAGTTCTGGTGCACCTAAAACTTCACATGCTCGAGGTGGTGTAAATCCCTGTGGTAGACAGCAGCTACTTGCAAATTTTTAAAGCACAGATACCGAAGTAGTGAAGGAACAAATTGAATAAATGGGCAAGACTAGCAAGACAGTATGCCTGTGAAGGAAATTTCATAGTGTATAGGTCCTTTGCAACAATTTGAACAGAAACTAGCAATTTTCTGGGGTCTTTGTTTTATTCCATCTTCCTGGCACCTCCTCCATGATGTGAAATGGAGCTGTTTTGGCACTGGAATTTTGTCACTCTTCAGATATTCTAATTATCTGCCCTAACAGGAGCCTGGTTTCCTAGTTCACTGTTTCTTTTTCCTCCCTTGAGACTATTTCTGGCATCTGTTTCCACATCATTATGTGAACACTGAGTGCAAAAATGTCTTTAATGTTTTACCAAGACTCTGCCTAGCTTATCAAGTAAATATGAATCTGTAAATCTGTAAGAAAATCTGCTGTCTTTTTCACTGACACTTTTTCCCTTTAGGATGAACTTGACAAGCAGCTTGTAACATGTATGAAAAACTTCTGATTTCCTCTCCCTTTTTTGCCTCCTTACCTGACACACCTGATGTGAAGCACCCCTGGCTGATACTTCATTTATCTGCTGCCGTCCATTTAGAGCCCAGTCCTCGCTGATGGTAATGGGTATTGTAAGGCAGGGAATGTGGTACCTCACAGAATTCCTCCCTAAGAGGCAAACCAGAAATACTGAAGAGATCTTGAAGTTAGATTTTAAGTCTCAGGGAAATTTTGAAAAGACCAAGTTAAACACATTGGGATATTGTAAACAGGCTTCAGGGGTTTCAAAGACTATTTTTAATTAAGCTGAAGAATAGTGGCAAGTCCCAGAATATTGCTCATATTTGCAGCTTCTCATACAATGGTTACAGACTCCTTATTCTGCAGAAAAAAATAAAGAATGGTGGTATGAGTAGATAGACAACATACTAGTTAAGTAATTTAAAATATTTTCTTTGATGACCTTCCCCTTCAAACTTTGCATCCCTGTAAGATTATCTACATCCCACCCAGAGATGCAGAGCTCCCCCCCCCAACTCATACCGACATTTCCTACCCCACACCTTTAGCTGTTTCATGCAAATATATGGTGCCAAGCAGAGGTGCTGAGGGCTTTGCATGGCTGCCACAGTAAAGAGAGGCCGGGAACGGTCCCAAAGAGGAGGCAGGAGGAGCAGGGCTGGCTTGGTGAGCAGGGGGATAGCAGAGCGGCTGCTCCTGTGTAACCAGAGGTGAGCAGGGGTCTCGCCGGGGCTCCCTGGGAGGTCTGCCCCTGCCAAAACTGCCGCCTCGGAGGCTGCAGCAGAAGCAGCAGCGAGTCTGTTTGTCCTGAGCTGTGGCCCAGGTGAGGGAGGCAGGCAGGTCAGTCATTTTGCCGTGCAGATGCTCTGCCCCAGCAGCAATCTGCTTCGCCAACTGCTGCTTTCCCTGGCACAGGCAAAGAGCTGTTCCACGTCTGCTTTGCCCTCGCTCTGTCGGGTTGCGCTAAACCAAAAGCCAGCCTCCAAATGTGTGCGTAAAAGATGTCCAAACACCCATTTTTGAACTCCCAAGTGGGCTTTATAGCTTCTCTGCTGTCCCTGCCCTGCTTTAAAAGTATGTGCTGAACTACACTGTGTCCACAAAGAGAAACATGCCAATTTAGTAAAGAAGATAATTAAGATTTTATTGAAAACATACACCAGGAAGAATGTCTACTTAAAAACTGCCTCCTCACACATAAGTACAAGCTCTACCTTTTGCTTGCAGCTCAGGAACGAGTGAACCACGCATCAAGGATTTACAAGGAATGCTTATTAAGAAACAGCAGTTTCAAAGAAGGGTCCAAACTGCAGCATGCAGAAATACTAATGGCGTCATGAAGCAGACCGGAGTTGCAAACAGACTAACTGCCTTTTTGTGTTCAGAAGTTTCACTCCTGGCAGCTGCTACTAGCTGATTCCTTGTTCTGCCCTGCCCAAGAGGTGCGTATGTGTATATGTACACATATGTCAAAGGAAAAAAAAAGAAAGAATGGAAAATACTTTGTTCTTAATGGGAAAATGTCTATCTCACAATGTTTAAAACAGAGAAATCACTATGTGCTTTTTCCTCACAAAAGAGAAACCCTTTAAAATGCAGATACGTGTAGAATAAGCCCCCCCAAAAAACTTTAAAGAACAAATTAGTTCTGTGGCATCTCACCAGGCTGTGGAATTTATGAAAACCACATTCCTTGGATTCTAAAACACTGGCCATCCCGCTGCTCTTTCAAATAATGTTGATTTTGCTGACTAGTCTCTCTGAGAGCCAGCACAGTTGTCTAATTGTAAGTAAATAATCTTGGAACAAATCCATGTTTGACATACTGTCATACTAACATTTACTGTTTTGCAAAAGGGATTTACTTCAAGGATATTGAAAAATTCCATTGGTGTTTAAGAGGAGTAGCAACTGTGACCCTCTATAAATTAAAATGCCTGACCCTGCTATATGATATAGATGATCTGAAGTATTTCACATGTGCAGATCAGTAAAGGCAGAAAACAAACTTCCTTATGAAGGTGTGGTATTATGTTCACACAAACATCCACAAGGGCTATGAGGGTTTACAAGGGTTAGCTATTTAAAGCTGAGACTCTTCAGCTCACATGTAGCCCTGATAGCTTCTTTGGGAATGTATAAGGTTGATTGTAAAGGTCTACCCTTGCAGATCGTATTGCTAGGAAAGGACATGTGGGGCCACATTCAGAGACACTATTAAAATAGCGCTTAAGAAGGACACCAGTGCCACTGTGATGTCAAAGTTCAAGAGCTTCATGAGCCCTTTGGACCCCCTACAACCTGAAGGTGCCAAATCCTAGCATCCTATATATTCAAGGGAAGAAGGAGTCATGAAACCTAGGCTAAAAGCCTGGAGTGGACAGCCTGAGCGTGGCCCATCACTGCTCTTCTGAGACCCTTGCAGGGCAGGCTGGGGTCATACGGGGACCCACGGTCCAGCAGTCCCACTGCTCTTAAATGTAATGCCATAGTAGTGGTGGCACCTAAGACAAGTGCCTGTAGCAAAGGGTTTGCTTAGCTGAGATGTCGCAGCTCTCTTTCTCTGTCAGTATAAACCAGGACCTAGCAGTCTGGCATACCAGCAAGCTCTGAAGAGCTCGTCATGCTCTTGAATGAGGACACCATGGCAGCAACATAGGCACAGCAGTCTGCATGGTCCACGGTGCCTGGGAGCCCTAGCTCTGCAAACCTCTGAGCCTTGCAGAGGACCAACTAGCATCCAGGACAAGGCAGATGACGTGGTGTATCTGAAGTGCAGGTCACCTCCAGGGATTACAAACCCATGGACATAGATTGCATATCGTGGCCAGTAATAGAAAGGGTGCTGGACTGGGGAAGGATGGTACTTGAATTCTCTTACTGTTTGAATGAATGTAAGAAGCTACTTTCTGTGTTGGTTTTTACCATTACCAGCATGAAGATACAGATCCGTACCTCCCTTTGTGAAACTCTTTAAGAGCTGACATTTATGAAGTCATCATCGTAGTTGCTGTTTTCATTTCCATTGGCACTGCTTACCGTAGCTCTTGTTTAACATAACCATGGAAAGAATACATCCTTTTCAAGCATGGCCACTGTAATATCACAGTCACTGTACAACCTGCTTGAAAAGGGGTGCAGAGCTCATACAAGTTCCAGTGTTGCAAAAGGCAAACCTGCGAGTAGAGTTACCCCAGCAAGATGCTCCATTAAACCAGTTCACCTTATTCAGGCACAGACCAAATTCTGAGCATGATGCAAAACTCCCAAAGATGTGTGCTTTGGCTTGTTAGACGTAGGCTGATGTTTGGGCGGTTTTAAGAAGAAAGCTTGCCAGGTTCTTTCAGCCTTAGTCCCAGTGCTGAGTCCAATGTGCCTCGTACCTTTAAGTGTAAGAAGGCAAAAAGGTGACAGAACTTTGCTACCGACTTCAGACCAAGAACAATTTGGGATCTAAGTTTTCACATTGTATTTTCACATGGCTGAATATTTTTTTCTTTTTACTGTGCGTTTACTGTACATAGAGGGGAGAGCTTTTTCCTGTGACATATTTTAGTTCTAAACCCTTTAATGTTCCCATTATAAAGAAGTGGCAAAAATGGCTTACTGTGAACAAATTTAATAGAAATATTCATAAGTAACAACAACAATGTTCTGCGACTAATGAAAGCATTTAAATTAGCTATCCAGATGTCTAATCGGTCCTGCTAATAACAAGTTTGCATTTGTCTGAAAACTGAAACTATTGAAGTACAGTCAGTGTGATGGAGGTGTATGAAGTTTTATTTAAATTCTTGGCTCCTACAGGGAAAAACTGTCTCTTTGGATTTGAGTACATCTGTTTCTATCTGAAACTAAAATCCAAAGAAACAGGAGCGGGAACAGTTTTTGGTGTTGATTCAAGTGGCGCATGAAAAATCAGGTCAGTTCTCACTGGATCACTACCAATTTCACTATTTCCAGTCAAAAAAGTTATGATGCTTGTTATTAGAATGTTCTTGAATGGGACCGCGTAAAAAGCTCCAGTGTGTCAAGCCAGTTCTTTTGGACTTGTGTGCTACCCATGGAGAGATCACTCATAAATGCTGCTAACAAATTTGCCCTTTGCGACCTCATGCTGTGAAGTTACTGCAATAATTAAAAGAGTTCCTATATCAAATAACAAAGCCCTTTTTTTGACAGTGGAATGTGTAATGTTTGTAGATTTTCCTCTCCAGTAAGCTGTCAATGTTTCCAAACGAAAACCGGAAGACGTCTAGTGGGGAGATCACAAGGTAGGGAGTCAGGAGGTCTAGGTTTATTCCTGGCCCTGTCACCATCACCCTACGTGATGCACGGCTCCTCTCTGCTTCGCTTTCATCGTCTGCCACCCGACAGCGCTGCTCCTTATGGACTTTGTCTGGGCTGTGCGCTGGGTGCCGGGCCCATTGGGGAAGCGCCGGTAGCGGGAGATATTCACAGTCATCCAGAGCCCCTGGGCACCTCCAGCAGTGTGAATTTTCAGAAAACATCGACTGCCTCTGAAAAAAACGGTGCAGTTTTTTGCTTCTCTGAAAAGTTCAGCTGCTTTGCAGGGAATATTAACCACTTCCCCATGAATGCATGTACTAGCCACGAAGGTGCCATTGTAATAGTTGTCATTTAATCCAATGTTTGTCTTAAGCAATAAATTTTCAGCAACAATCCAATAATATTTCCATGGGATCCCAAATGGCTTCTTTTCTTTTCTTTTCTTTTTTTTGAGGCTGAATTAACAGTTACGTAATATGAGGAGTTTTTTTTCTTTTGCTTCATAAATGATTTTTTGTTAGGCACAGTGGAAAAAGAACACCATATAACAATTCAAAATGAAGCCATCTGGCTTTGTGTCCATCGAACAATGTTAACAAATATCCCACATAGAAAAGAAGTATGAAGCACTATTTCTGTGGTGTGTTCACTTACTTTACTTTGAAGGAGCCTAGCACATACATACATATTTTAAATTAAGCACATATTTCTTCATTTTTTTTCATGACATTTCATTGCTTCTCTGCCTGTGTTTCAGCGATCTTGCCCTCTGCTGTGGTGAGCCTTAAAAAATCAGAAACAAATTCTCACAGCCATGACCTTACTGTGCAGTACCTCGGTGTGGGCTCCTACCTTGCAGCCCGCAGAAGGCAGGTTGCCCCGTTGTGGCTGCAGGTAAACTACTTCACATGAAGGGAAAAATGGAAGGGAACAGCAGTTATCACCAGGACGCAGCTATGCTGTAAGTTCATGCCCTTAATTTACCTCAAAGTAACTTGTTGGCTTGTCCCGTACCCTGATGGGTTTACACTTCCAGCGTGCGAGCACATTGGATGATGCAGGATAAACACGCTCCCATATAAAAAATGTCTCTCTGTCTGTTGGCATTTTGATATTGCTTGTGGGAAGAGAAAGAAAAGAGCAGAAGGGATTTCAAGCTTAAATTCATGCTACTAGGAAAGTCTTACAATTAGTCGACACCCAGTGTTCCTTGATGTGTGGTCTCCAAGACATCAGAAGGGAGACTGTGAAACAATTGCGAAAAAATTAAAACAACACAGGCATGCAGACATATTCCCACAGATGCAAACAAGCAAGCACGCAAAAGGGGAGAAAATAAAATTAATCAATGTGTTTTTGAAGCCGAGCCTTGTATTTGGTTGTAGTGAAAACTATCTTGGCAACACTGTGCAAGGTGATCCTTGGACTTCTTTTTTTGCCCCCCAACCCATTAGGCGGTTCTTCAGTAAGGAGGACTGATAAACACTGGCAAACACCTTTAGTGAAGACACAACTTCCACCAATAAATGGAGTTTTGTGCTCACACAGTAAAAGGACTTCACAGAAAAACATCACAAATACGCACAGAGTTTGTGGGGATAAATCTGTCAGTTTGGGAGAGCTTATTTTTATGTTCCTTTCTGATAAGACGTAAGAACTTCACAGAATGACTGGCCTTCCACCATGAGGAGGTAGGCCACCTTTGACGAAAAAGCTCTGCTAGGAAGTGAAGGTGGGCAACTGTGGCTGCAACTGTATTTTGGTTTGGAAGGAGTTCCGTTCCTCTTGGGTTCTCCTCCAGGAGTTAGCACCTGCCTGGTATATTACGTAGTGAACAGCCCCTCATGTGAGCACAGAAGAGATGGGCAATGTCCAAGGACCTCCATCCCTCCTCTCCCACCTCTGAAGGAAACTGCAGGTGCCCCATAGTAGGAAATACAAAAAAGCTTCTACAGGGCAGCTGCCTCGCTCTCTGCTCCTCTTCAGGCCCAGGACTGACACAACTGAGCAAGCAGAAGTCGGTAGGGCAGCCAAGCTTTAAGTCAAATAAATAAGTAAATGAATGAAATGTTTATATATCCAACTCCTAATTTATAGATAGCATTGACTTACAGAAACACTTCTGAAAATTATCATTTGAGCCACTCAAAGAATGAGAACTGTTTGGCATATACATTAGCAATCGCAATTTGTTGTCCCTGTTCATGAAAAAAGGAGAAAGAGTCCAAGGAGCCTCCTGCCTTCAAAGGCAGGGCCAGGGGCAGCCACTGGCAGCGGTGGGACTCCAGCAGATGTGAATGAGCTCTGTACCAGGCTACAGGCTCTTGTTCTGGGGATCCCGATGTTTGCATGCGCACGCACACATGCTTAGCTGATGCAACTCTGCTGTTACTATCAACAGCTTTTCTTCTTCTTTTTCATGACCATCTGCAATTTTGACTCATTTATTCCAAAACTACACAGCTAACTCCGCCCAGCTATCTAAAATTATAGATCTTAGCTGATCTTAGCTGGCTTTTCCTTTTCCTTGGTTTTTTTTTCCCCTACTGTAGCTTCATCAAATTCTGTCCTCCTTTCTGCTCTTGTGACAGAAAGGAGCTCATGCAGGTGTCCTAAGACAGGGGAGAAGAGCCCAGAAGTCCTGTATGGTGTCATCACCATGTAGGCTAACGTGCCTGAGAGAGCATTGAAATCTTCTGTGTCTCTGCCGGAGACTTTCTCTTTCCCTCAACTGCGGTGACACAAGTGTTTTCTTTGCCATTAGCTCACCATGTGGGAATCAGTGGCTTAACATGCATAAGAGTCCAGAAAAAGTTTAGAATATGCTACAAAGCTTAATGACAAAAATATGTGTAGAATCAAATAAATCAAAATCTTACTTTTGGACTGGTTTTTGTGGGTGGAAGGTTGTTCTTGCGTTTCATTTTGAAGCCTTCATTCATTCCTGCAAAAGAAAGCTATCTGTTTTGTTTCTAATTTGGTCAACTTCAAAGAGTGCTTCACATGCAACAGTCTATAAAAGGCAAAACTACACTAACCATTAGACAATAGATTTAAGAGACCTCTTTACTATCTTGTTCCTTTATCCGACATCTTTTTTAAAAGTATGTGATGTTTACAGCTTGACAGAAAGTAATGTCTTTTACTCATCTTAGAGGGCTTAGCACCAGGGGGCCCCATCAAATTGGTTTCTCTTAATCACACAGCCAAGCAGTTAAGCTGAAAAAGATCATTCTTTTTAACATAAACTCACAAAAATATGTCTTGTTGAGGCCTCCCAATATGATGTAATACAAAATATATATAAACACAGGAATTATTCAGTGAAGTTTTGCAATCTTGACAAACTATCCATTGTAAGATGGATCTTTTTCCTGAGAGGGAAAGTTAATCTTAGTATCAGAACAGAGCCACTTTCAAAGTAAAATAAGTGAAAAGGGGGCTGTATTTGTTCACAAGTAGCTCAAATTTGTATAGACCTTGAAAAAGTTGCAAAACAAAGTCTGTTGAATCTTGCATCAACATGCAGAGAACTGCAGTAGAAACACGAGGACTGGTATGAATGGAGCAGGAGTGGGAAGGTGAGGGTGGGCGACCACCTGAAGAAGCAGCAAGGGAAGGTTTATGAGCGCAACAGCTGCTGACGGTGCCTGGATTAGCAGCCCATGAAGACCCCAGCTGATCTGCGTGTGGCTTCCCGGGACACCCAGACTGGGAGACACAGAGGTGGGCCAGGCTGGCGTAACTAATGACTCTCAACTTCTAGATGGTACGAAAGAAGCAGATGCAAAACCAGGTCACTGTCACCAACCTAAGAAGAAACCAGATGAGGGGAGGACGTCATAGATGGCATCCCTTGTCCTACCTGCAAAGGAGTCTCAATCAGACCACCTGGGTACTGACATCTGGGTGCCTGAATGCATCTGTTTGGGTATATACCCCTCCTGCTCCTTGTCAGCATCAGTGTATGGTCACAAGAGTGTGAGTATGAGTGAAATTTGTTCCATTTTTAAAATAAAATCACCTTCCCCTCTATATAGCTTTGCCTTGATCTTTGCTAGATCATTGCTAGCATTGCAACATTATTTCCTACAGAGGTATGGGAAATTCTGGCTTTCAAACAACTTTGCGTGTTGTTATGAGTCAGCGATCACTCTGCTGCCTGCTTGCAATGAGCACAGGCAGGTTCCAGCACAATTTGCCTCTAATACACATACAAAGAGGAGTTATACATCCAAACCCATCGTATGTTTGTTTAACTGTATTGGATTTTCACGGCTTTCCTTTCTGCCAATAAAATACAAAAAAAAAGTAATCCTCTGAACATGCAGTGAAATCCTGGCTCTGATGAAACCAGTGGCAGATATCCCATTGACTTCAGAAGGGCCAAGATTTCAGTGATGGCTTCTGGTCTTCCAAGCTGTTGAATGTGAAAGTTTAAAGTAAAGGATGTCTGTAAAGGTGCCGCCTTACCAGGCTGTCTAGAGCAAGCACCATCAGAAAGAGCAAAAGTAGTAAAACTGCTCTATAAAGAGCATCTTCAAAGAGTAGTTGAAGTTCAAGCAGATATTTAATAGCTTTTAAAGAACTAAACAGTAGGATCTTTTCTGTTGACTTTAATGGTAGCTCAGACCATCTCTCAGGAAACGAGCAGCAATATCAACATCCACGTCTGCGTATGTCCTTTAAATGTGTTCATTTCCTTCATGCACAGGTTTTAATAAACTGCCATCCCATCTTAGAACAGTGCCTAAAATACTGGCTGACTTTTGCATCAAAATATTTTCCAATGCAATAGTACTCTTTTCATCAAAATTAAAACATTTTAAAACATGTTGATACAAGTGAACTCCACCTCCAAAGGCTTTCAGCACAAGCATTGACTATTTCAAGAAAATAAAATTCATCATACATTACGAAATTTCATTTCAGCATTCTGAAATTATGTTCCTATTTGTCTTAAAATCATTTCTGTAACTTACAGCACGTTGTACACTACTGCAGTTGGCATATGACAACATAGCATAATGTAATACAAACTAACATCATAGCTAAAATATTTTACTCCCTTACTGGGTGGTACTATCTTTTAAAATCATTACTGTGCGCTGCTTTCTATCACTGAATGAAAACTCTTTTCTTGATCACAGTGTCTCCTGTTTTTTGCAAAGAACTGGTATGTCACTCCTGCCCAAGTATTTCCTGTTTGTATTGGAACTGAACAGTCTGATAAACTGTTTCAACCCAAGAGAAACAGGGGACAGTTACACTGAGAAGATAAAATGCTTTCTTGAGTAGTAAACAGAAGCCAAACTTAATGATTTTTTCAGATAACAGAATAAAACATACTCCCACTGAAGTCATAAACTGATTTCAAAATACTAAAACAAGCATCAAGTAATATCAAGATAAAAATGTAAAAACATAAAACAAGAAATACAGCAAACATTTAAAAATTTTAAACCAAAATTTCAAGCTCCAAAACAAAATTTACAGTTTTCTAAATAGACAGTCTTTTTTAAATTTCTGTACCATGGGATGCAGGGAAAATAGGTTTCAAACATCATTTCTCTTTTGATTAAGAATTAAAACAAATTTTCAATGGCAAAATTTATTGAACACATAAATTCCATGTTTTGATCAGGACTGGTATTTACACAAACAAGTTAGAAGAAAAATTCTCCTTCCAAAATGTGCCACATGGCTATAAACCAGCATGATTCTGAGCAAGCATTTAATCAAAATTGTTTAAATTCAGAATGGTATTAATAACCATGAAGGAATTCAGTCATTGTTCCAATATCAATTCATATATCATCACCATGTACAGTGTGAGATTATATATAGATTTCTTAATAGCCAAAAATGCTGCCCATCAGCATAATCAGGAAGCACAAGTGAAAGTAAAGCCGTATAATTATATACAAATGATTTCAGTTCACTCTTGCCAAGAAAAACATTAACAAAAGTATTGGCTGCATGACAAATTAATTCCTGCCGAAGGCTTAGCGCATCGGACCATGAACGAGGCTCTTCACCTGCGATCCTCAAGCTCCCCGGCCCCATGCTGGCTGCATATCTGTCCAGGCTTGGGTGTAAATGAGATCAGACATTGGTTGCTGACAGTTTATAGGACAGTTAAAGATGTTCAGTTACCAGAAAACCCACACTCACAGACTATCAGCAACAGCAGGACTATCTCTAAAGTTGTAATGGGTTTACATGGCAAGGTTTTGGTAGCCGGGTGGGG
>JAVKLA010000027.1:1697853-1712147 GCA_034782735.1 Sagittarius serpentarius
GAAGGTGTTTTAAGATTTGGTTTTATTTTCTCATTACCCTACTCTGGTTTGATTGGCCATAAATTAAATTCATTTTCCCAAAATCGAGTCTGTTTTGCCCATGACAGTAATTGGTTAAGTGGTCTCTCCCTGTCCTTATCTCGAGCCATAAGCCTTTCACTATATTCTCCCTCTCCTATCCAGTGAGGAGGGGGAGTGATAGAGTGGCTTTGGTGGGCACCTGGCGTCTAGGCAGAGTCAACCCACCACAGAAGTCATTCAGCAGATTCCATATTGCCAGGGTCTACAACCGAGTGAATACACCTGAATATATCAGTTGTAAGGGTGTTTTGCATGACCAGCATAAAGTTGCCATAAAACTACCAAAACCAGAGACTTTAATTTATAATTTAAAATGTCACAAAATGATTCACTCAATAGGGTTCACCTGGACACATACAGGTTATGAGCTTTCAGCTTTCATGTTCATTCTTCGCAGTTACTGGCTGCAGTCTTGTTTTCACAAGACTCTTCAGATTCAGAGTCACCTTTTGGTAAGAGCAACCCATTAGCAGAACTGCCACCACCTTGAAAAAAGTTTCCAGTGGTATAACATGCTGCGGCCTACTTGGTTAGCAGAGCAGATCATATCCAAATGCTGTATTCTTCACATTTTGACCCTGCCATGTAAGAAATCCATTTCAACATTTCTTGTCTGGTGTCAGATGCCCTCTTATCATCTCCTGCATTATCACCTCCTACAGCAGCTGTGTTTCTGGGGCAACTACCGAAGTCAGCAAAGAAGCTCCAAAGTGCAGAAAACGGAGGGCTCACAGGGACAGTCTGCTTCTAGCTCAATGGAAGAACCTGGATCATGGCTATGCCACGTAACACAGGACTACGTATTGTACCTGGTATCAGTGCAGAGAGGATTTTAATGTTTCATGGATTTAAAGTTGAATTGGGACTGGAATCCATTCTGAGAAGACATAAAAATGTTACAAACTCTGTATTTTACCAAATAACTTATGTCAAACTCATGTTCGTGATTTAGCTTAGCTCTAATAGTTCCTCACAGGCAACCAGTATGCACAGCAAATGCATTGCAATCAGTGGAAACTGGACTGTTACTGACTTCAGTAGGACCAAGATGATGTTAGTGCTCTGCCATCTTTCTAAATGGGTAACTCTCCTCACCCACATGAATACCTCAAACACTGTAACAAGATCATTTATTTTGAATAAACGGAAAAGTGGGGCTTTACTGTAATTACTTCCTTTTTTTAAAGCTTGGAGCTATGATTTTAAGGAATGGGGTACATGGCAAGGCCAGATAAGCACCCAACTATACCGCTAAAAAGACTGGCATCAGGGTCCCCTTGTTACTTGGGACATTTGTCAAGTACCACTCTCTGAATGCTTATACATGTTTAGAGCCTGGCCGTCCGTCAATTCATCACAGTTGTCACTTCTTCTGGAAGACGCTGAACACTTTTTCTGAAATCAGAGGTTGCACTTCCATGTCCTTTCCTCCACCCCAAGGCTGTGAAAAGGTCCAAGGCATCACAAAGGGTGACCAGAAAGCACTGTCAGGCAGAAGGAGCTCACTCCCTGCAGGAGGGGGAAATGAGAGGTGGCTGCAGTTATGGCCAAGGCTCTGCTAGCTGACTCCATTTGCTGGCAGCAGCTCAGTTCCTCTCAGGCAAGGTAATGTTCGTTCCTGTAGCCAGCACATACAGCCAGTTCTCACCCTTGTCCCGGGAGGCACCAAGCTGCTGCTGCATCAGGGTTACACAAAGATGAATGAGCCAAATGGGAAGGGGCAGGGAAGTGGAAACAGCTCACACTCATAAAATGAGAAATACAGAGTTAGAAGAATTACAGAAATGACAAAATCCATCTGCATTTTGGAAGGTCCTTCTATCAGCAGAGCCTGGGAAGCCCTTTCTCCCCAGTAATTCCTCTTCGATGTCATCCAAACCTCAAATTCCTCTCTGGAAATGAATGTGGATGGGGCTATATTTCCCTGTGGCTATTGCTGAATGACTTAAAACCTCTCCCTCCCTTTTCCTGTGGAATCAAGGGGCTACATCAACCACCAGCAAAATTTTGCATTCTGTGTTTTAGTTCTGCGAAAGAAGTAGCATCTGGGCCAAGAGGACATGACAATGGCTTACAAGTTTCAGCTTTCTTTAATTGCAAACACAAATACTATCAATATGTAAAATACAGTACAATAACATAAAGTTAAGCTCTTTGGCTGGGTTGAGGGAGGCTTGCAGCAGTAAACAGAAAGTGTATGGCTCCACAGCAGAATCACTCAGATGTACCGTCTTTACTACAACATTTACTACTGCTTCTATGATCTGGGCCAAAGCAAACTTTCCTCAAAGCATCCTTGCTGTATTGCCACAAACACCCCACACCTAATGTACATTAACCTGGGCGTATGTCCACCAGGTTCTTCTCAGGACTTGTCCGGTAAGGTCAAGGGAGAGAAGACCACTGTCAGGAGCACCTTGTAGTCTACCAGCTGCACCCACTGCTGGATGTAGCAGCGCCAGCAGATGCAAGGCTGAGCAATGACTTTTTTGCCTTGATCTTCACCAACAAGGTCTCTCAGGCCTTTGTGCCTAGCAGTAATGGTCATGGAGAACGGAAACTCAAAAAAGGGGCAAAGAATTGAGTCAGTGGTTTCTTGGGAAACCCTGATGTATACAAGTCCATGCAACTCGATAGGGTTTGCCCAAGGGTCCCAAAAGAGCCAGTTTATTTCTTTGCAATATGTAATTGCAAGTCATCTTTTTCATCTCTGAAAGGTCACGGAGACTGGGGGAGGTTGCCAATGACTGGAGAAAGACAACTGTTGCACCTATCTTCAAAAAGGGCGAGAAGGACAAGCTCGGAAACTACAGGCCAGTAAGCTTCATTTCGGTCTCTGGGAAGATCCTTGAGCAAGTCTCATTGCCTTCTGGGCAGATGAAGGAGAAGGTGGTGACTGGGAACCAAGAGTATATCATGCCTGACTAACTTCAGTGCCTTGCGATGAAATGACTGGACCTAAGGATGAGGGAACAGCAGTCAGTGTCATTTACCTCAATTTCAGGAATGCTTTCGATGCAGTCTTCCACAGCATATTTGTATCCAAGATGGGGTGTTATGGTTGAGATACAAAAACTGGCTGGATCATCAGGCTCAAAGGGTAGTGGTTAATGGTTCCCCCCGCCCCCGCCTTGTCTAGAGACTAGTAACAAATGAGGTCTATCCTCTTTTATCCTTTATTACTAACCCGAAGGAGGTGATGGGGTATGCTTGCATGAAGTCTGAAGGTGAAACCAAACTGGGGAGTGTTGTCGCTGTGCTTGGGAGCAGTGCTGGGATCTAGGCAGGCTGGAGGAGTGGGCCAACAGAAATGTTTTGAAATTCAAGGACAAGTACAAATTTCTGCTCCTGGGATGGTCTAACCTACTGCAATGGGACAGGCTGGGTACGGGGTGCCTGGGGAGCAGCTCTGCAGGAAGGGCCCTGGGGGCTGTGGAGGGCAGCGAGATGAACGGGAGGCAGCAGTGCACCCCGGCAGCTTGGCAGGTAGTAGCAGCTTCCTACGGGGAGGCTGGGGAGAACGTGGAGCTGGGCTCTTCACAGTGGTCCATGGTGGGAGAACGAGAGACAACAGGCATGCGTTGAAACAAGAGAGGTTCAGACAGGATATACAGAGAAACTTTTTCAGCCTGAGTACATCCAGGCGGGGGCACAGATTGCCTGGGGAGGCTGTGCAGTCTCCGTCCTTGGAGGTTTTCAGGACCCAACTGGGCAAAGCACTGAACAACCTAGTCTGATCTCACAGCTGACCCTACTTGGAACAGGAGGCTAGACCAGAGACGTCTTGAGTTTCCCTCCAACATCAATGACTCTGTGTTATAATTTTGCTATCCAAGTGATTTTTGTTCTCTGATACTTCTACAAATATTTGGATATTTGTTTGACAACATCCATTTAACAAACAAAAAAAATAGAACTTTATTACATAGGCAAGTATCTCAAGGGGAAAAAAAGAACATTATGAGCAGACCAGCTGCCTGTTACCAATTTTAAACTGTACTTTTAAAAGTCTAATGCAATACAAAACTAGTAACCCTTCTAAACTCAGAAAATTAAATGGCAACAGAAGAACCAAACCCCTCCATACTTAAACCTATAAACAGACTCCAGGAAGAGAGGTCAGGTGGTGCCTCTGGTGCCTTGTCTTGTTTTCCTTCCCTTGGGAAATGTTTCCTGCTTGCATTGCATATGGCACACGGGCTGAACACAGTGTCTACTGCTGTGCTGTGCTTCACACTCCTCTCTGCTCTTGTGGTTCTCCATTGCCCAAGAAACCCCAGAAATCTCCAGATCATAAGGGAAAAGTTTGAATGAACAGGTGTTCATATACTTGCTTGCAGTTCATGCTGATTTTGGCACTTTTTGACCAAAAATTGCTGTCAACAAGCATACTTGGTCTCTTTCCATGCAGGAAACAGTGTTACAAATGACAGCATGAAAACTTTGCACTTCAAAGTTTTATTTTATAAATGTGTAGCAGAATCCTTACCTCTCCGTCCCAACTGTCTCTGCAGTAACAACAGAGCCAGTGAACAATATGGAGCTCTGCTCTTGGTCTATGCGCTTTTGCCTCTCTGGGAGGCAGAGAGCTGGCGGCCTCGCTGCGCTCTGTCAGCAGCAGCAGATGTGTTGTTGCCAGAGCATGAGGGAGTTTTTTCAATCCCAATACTCCGCTGTAGCACCTGCATTGAAGTGGGCTAGTAACAGCACTTGTTTGCTGAACTTTAAACCAAAATGCCTGGAATATCCTTTACACAAGATCCTGCAAGCCAGCTGCATGCTGAGCAGTCATCTTCCAAGTAGAGAAAAGGATTGTCTGTGTTCTGCCTGGGGGGGTCTGAGTGGCTAATGCTGAGCCTGGAAGCACCAGCTGAAGGCTGTAACTCATTGCTCAGGTAGGCTTGTAGGTAATTTTACGTGGGTGTCAGAAAGATATGGATGCACATATCTCATTTCTCATAAACTTCTCAAGTAGAGAAAACTGACTTTTCTATTGGGGGAGAAAGCTTTATAGGGCTTTTAGAAAACCTGACAGCCTGGAGTGACAAAAGGAAGGTCAAAATCGGCTTGGTCCCTTGTGTCCTCTTCATAGGTATCTCCAAACACATTTTGGGTTATATCTTCCCTTTACAGAGTTGCATGATAGATGGAAGATTAAAATCACTGGCCACCATGGTCATTCTTTCTTCATTCCTCAACTGGTTTTGGCCTTTCACTAAAGTTACCCAATACTTTCCATTGTAAGGATCTTAAAGCTTTGCCAAAGTTCAGTCATTCTAGCTGTAATTTCTCCTGCTGGCTGAATGCCTCTGGCTGATTTTGTTTGGACTTCTTTTGATAATTTTTTTGGAAAATTTTCAGTCATTTCCAAGAAAGAACCTAGGGGAAAATGTATATATTGTTGTCTATGTCAAAAACTTGTAGATGTTCTCTTTTAAAAACTCTCATTTCCCAGGCTTTGGAGCACAGTCCTGAAATCTGGTGGGTAGATGATCTTTGCGCCTGGAATGGCCTTTTCTCTTTCCCAGTGGAAATCTGCACAGCGTAGAAGCAAGATGTCAGCCACAGATTTGTACAGTGAAGAAAACTTTAAGTCTTTTAAGAGTTCTGCCTCACTTCTTGTAAAGGTCAGAGAAGAGGCAGGGGAGAAAAGAAATTCTTATTTTCAAAGCTGGTAGACTCAGTGCAGGAGAACAAGACTGACTCTGCCAGGCAGTGCCTATGTGATGTGAGCAACCACGCTGGGTCTGGTTGCGGTGGAGTTCGTTTTCTTCACTGCAGCCCGTACAGTGTTGTGTTTTAGATTTGTGACCAAAACAGCGTTGGTAACACTTTTGCTATTGCTGAGCAGTGCTTGTACAGCATCAAGGCCTTCTCTGTTTCTCACTCTGCTGCCCCAGAGAGTAGGCTGGGAGTAGGCAAGAGGCTGGGAGGGGACAGCTGACCCAAACCGACCAGAGAGATATTCCACACCATATAACATCATACTCAGCAATAAAACAGAGACGGGGTTTTTTCCAAAGTAGCTGCTGCTCGGAGACCGGCTGGGCATCGTTCTGCTGGTGGGAGGTGATGAATGATTGCCTTTGCATCAGTTGGTTGTTTTTTTTCTCCCCCCTCCGCCCCGTTCATTTATTAAACTGCCTTCATCTCAACCCACAAGTTTTTCTCACTTTTGCCCTTCCAATTCTCTCCCCCGTCCATTCGGGGGAAGGTGAGTGAGCAACTGAGTGAGGGCTGAGCTGCCACCGGCTGGCCTCAACCCACCCCAGCAACTCACCAACATCCAGCTCATCCTGCTTTATCACTATCCATGTTTTTCTCAACAGCCCTGATAGGAACCCTACGGTATCATTTGCAGAAGCGCCGAGTACTCACCCCTGCCATGGAAGTCAATGGGATCTAGCCTTCAAGCGTGCAAATTACTGTGCGTGACTGTAGCTACATCACAGGGTTTGTGCTGTCAGCACCCAACGTCCTGATCTCTCAATCATCCACATGCGGGATGTGGCTCAGAGTATGCCAGGGTTGCTCTTTGCAGGTTTCACATATGTGGAAAGCAGGCAGAGGAAGGGCAGAGGCAGCATCATGGGTACCCGCGTCTTGTGGGGCTGTGACTAGGACTTTTAGCCAGGCTTGCAACGCGGAAAGTGGAAGGTGCCCTTGGGTGTGTAGTGTAAACATTGACTGTCACACCAGGTACCCTGAGAAATCACAGCACTTCAGCTGATTCACTTCTTGTTAGAGGATAACATTTAACTTTAATCTTACTGTGGGTCAGTCCTATAAAATGGAGGTAATAATACTCCTTACTGCTTGCAAAGTTTAATTAACATTTGTGAAATATATAAACGCTACCCTGACAACAGGCATAGAGAAAATCGCTAATTTTATCTTCAGAGCAGAGCATGAATGTTGCCGTGAATGGGACCTAGAGGAACAATGAAGAGAAGATAAAACATTGAATGGGTGCTCACTAAATAAGTTCTCTGTACCAAATAAATGGAGATACTGGAGAAAAATTAACACATTATTATAAACTAATATCCATATCAATACTTTTTATCAGTAGGAATAAATATGTCTTGTCAATAATTCCGAACATATGCAGGTAAGTTAAGGTCCCACGGAAAATCTTTCTCCTGGCATTTCCTAGCTTGTGAGTGCTTGATTTCACCACCTCAGTAATGTGCTTTGACAACAATTATTTGTGTGTGGTATTTGTGAAGTCTGACAAAGTGAAAAAGACATGGGATCTCTCCAAAGCTTTCATTAATATTTTCAGTTAATATCTAATGCCCTGTATTCTACCTGAAAGAAGACAGAAATACTGCATCAGAAGCAACTGCTGATAATATGATCTCAGAAGCAATATACAAGGACTATTTATCACTACCTGTCTTTTGGTTCATTTGTTCCTTTTGAAGTCCGTTAACTCTAAAAAGCAAGACCAATGTTAACCTGGTAAATATGACTAAAAAAACTTACTAGAGTTGCTATCTTTTATTGTCGTTATGCCCCAACAAGCAAAACTTCAAAGGTTCAACATTCTCCATAAACAGTAATTTACATAAATTACAGATGTATTCTACATAGTGAGCAAAATACTTTACAGTTGCAATCATAATGCTCCCCGATTTTCAAAGGTTTTTTCTGTACTTTTGGGGCCAAATTCAGAGCTGAAGAATTGTAATTTGATATTCCCCTCGATCTACTTACACCCACTTGTTGAAGCATCAGGGAGTCCTGGTGGGTGTAACTCACAGGCTGAAGAGCCAAAATACATTGCAATAATGTTAACTTAATGCAGGGAGGATTCACTGTCTTTTTATTTGCTTTTCTTGCTGTGCTCCTCTCCCGTGGCCAAGCAGTACACAAGCCATACTCACTTAGCCTCTGTTTGACTCTGAGCTCTGCACTGCAGGGCAAGAGGTCAGGAAGACCGTAGATGATGCATTTGGACTTGCCATGTGGATCTATATTGACATAACCAGCAAATCTGGGGAGCAGACGCACCTGAACCAAGCCGTGTCGGTGTCTGTAAGTAGGTTACACCGGCTTCCACCCCCTCTAGTGCTGGATGGCCTTACGGAGACACCTCTGTCCGTCACCTTACCCCTGGGAGAAGTCACACAGCCAGACAGGACCGTGCGGGACACACGCAGCTGTCCCTGAACCTCAGACGAAATGTGGGGCATGTAACAACAGCAGAAGGATGCTTCTCTGGGCTGACAGAGACCAATTCTGGGTTCCTGCTTGCTGGCTCCCACTGAAGATAACTGGAAGCTGAATGTCATTGGCACTTGGACAGTCTCAAAACATGACAAGATCTTTACCTCCTTCCATCAACGTGAACCAAACACTGGCCAGTATCGTTTTGATATACTCCAGCCAAAGAGCTCACCTGGTTAGACCTCAGGCAATAGGAAACCATTTCTGAGGAAACTAGAATTATTTTACTGTGTGTGCTGAAAGAAACACGCACTATGAGCAAACAAAATGTTGTTACTAATGTATACAAATCTAGTTCTGCAAACATTCTAATAAAATTTGGCACTAATTATTTGGTCTTGGTTTTGCTGTCTTCAACATTCAAGGACTCTAGCAGTAATGGAATTACTTTTCATTATGTGAAATTTTGGAGCATGAAAGTAAAATATTTTATTGGTTTAAATATTTAGCAGACACAACAGCTACAATTGTTTTAGGCAATTTTGACAAAATACTGTGCAAGAAAATTGGTCTATAAATTGCCAGAATAAAATTTCCCAAACTTTCTGAAGCAGAAATAATCACTCTTCATTCAAAATATGAATAAACCCCATAATCATGCATTTCATCAAATATCAAAACCATGAAATGGCGGTCCCTAAATATCATCTGCAGGTAATCGTAATAGCTGTACTTTTAATCACATTCCAGCATTTTGCTTTTCTTTAAATTTGGGGCAATGTGACCGTCCAGCCTATTCTAGAGCTGTCTTGTGTTTTCCTTCCAAGAAATCCAGTTTCTAGAAGAAAAAGGTCACAGCAATTGAAAGACAAGAGAACTGGCACACGGACCTTTGCCTGATCAACATCCAAACCATATCTAGAACAAGTCTGTTTCTCTGAGTAACTCTGGCATACTGAAAAGAGAGCCAGGTGTTTTGCGGCTTTGAGAGTCTCCTTCAGTTTCCCAGTTAATAAAAAAATAGGAAAGGAAAAACAGAAACCAACCTCACTTGTCAGAGACAAGTCTACATCTACATAACTAAATACTTTCAAATGATGATGCTAATTACCCAGATTAAGAAAAGGCTCATCTGCAGATTTAACAAAATTATTAGTAAATAACTTCACCATTTGTTCCGGATCATTTACAAACTCATTACCCAGATCCAGGGATAATGTCTTCACTCTGGGCACAGGTCCAAAATGGTCATTAACAACAATATGAAATTGTTGTGGAGAACAAGATTTATCATTAAAATATGTTATAATACTCAACTCTTACTTTTCAAATGCACATGTTGTATCGAACCCAAATGGTACTTACTTCAGACAAATGATCTTCCACATATGGTTCCCGTGTCACATGCAGTTCTCCTCAATGATTCATGCAATTCTTCTTCAGATTTTTTTATTTAATTATTGTTCTTTGTATTGCATGTGAGCTCAGGCAATGAGAAGGCTGCCAGTCAAAAGAGAATGCCACACATACAGCCATGTGCATAGACCAAGGCTTCCAGCATCTCCAAGACTTGCCAAATAGCCAAAGAGCTTGTGGTTGGAGAAGAGAGGAGCGATGCTGAAAAAATTTTGTAGGCTGTGGGAAAGAGCCAGGTGAGGGAAATGGTCCGTTGTGAAACGGTATCAAAGTGAACAGGAACTGAGCACATTACCTCTGGTTTTAGAGCACTTCAGCGAAGTCTGCACAATTTATTCTAAAGTGCATACAGGGACACTAAATTTGTATCTTTTTCTTTTGGATTACTGCCAAATTTGAACACATTGTGCAGAGTAAAAGTGAGTGTGAACCATTATAAATGAACAGAGAAGACTGTAGCAAGGAAAAAATGAAGAACACACACGTAGTTGCTAAGTGCTTAAAGTCACGCTATGCCACAGCAACTGCAAAGCGCTCGCTTGGGTAGCTTATTTCAGCATTTGATGAATAAATTGTAATAGTTCCATGTAAACAAGCCACATTAGGCCAATATGTAAACATTTCTAAACAGGGATGATTTCTTTAGATCCTCTAGACCTTCTCTGAGTCTGAATCTGGCTGCAAAGTGGGATCACTTCATGACAGGCAGCCCACTGCGGTAGTAAGCTGTTGTTGCATTATTATTATTGGATGAAAAAAACAAGCCTCATAATTTATGTCCTGAACTAGAGTAACGAAAATGTCCCTAAAATGAAATGTTTCTGGAAATTAGATTTCTCTAGAACACAGCCTAAAGTTTCCTAAAAATAAAAGAATATGAAAATATGCTTGAAACTTTCTGAGAAGATCAGTGGTTTTAACCAGATAGGCACTATAATTGTGTTTGGCAGATTTCACCATAGCTTCAAATGAAACTCAAAAAATATAAAAGAATGTATAAAAAGTTCAAGCTTGTGAAGGCTCAGGACTGGCCAATGCTAGTCACATATTGCACCCCGTATTATGTACTATATTGCACCCTAAATATGTACGTATTCCGTGGTTTACCTAGCTAGTAGCAATGAGGGTGCTGAAACACTGGCACAGGTTGCCCAGAGAGGTGGTGGAAGCCCCATCCCTGGGAACACTCAAGGCCAGGCTGGACGGGGCTCTGAGCAACCTGATCTAGTTGAAGGTGTCCCTGCTCACCGCAGGGGGGTTGGACTAGATGACCTTTGATGGTCCCTTCCAGCCCAAGCCATTCTATGATTCTGTGATTCTATGAATAACTCTTGATCCCATGTAGTAAGAAATGGAGACAAAGTTTAAATCCTGGGAGGTCCAATTTCATGGGGAGCTCGCACCTAAGCAGAAATAAGTGGGGGAGTCTGAAAGTAGCACGGGATTTGGTTGTTCAGGGTCAGCATCTGTCTGAAACCCAGGCAGTGGAGGGATGCCGGAGAGAGGCTGCTCGTTACCTGAAATCAAGGATGCTGGGGTATCTGCACAGTAGCTAGCGATGAAATTTGGGAGGACTGAGCTCAGTTTCTTTTCAGGCTGCAGGTTGTGCCTCTGGGTGATCCCCAGTGTCCTCGCGCCTGACTGTCCTTGTGGGCAGAGCTCTCAGGGCATGGGAAGAGAAAGGGAGAGGTGCTCAAACCACAGGACAACCACACTGTCTAGCTCTGAGCAACCCCAGTAAAGCCGTGCAGTTTCACCCAGAATAAGAAATGGTTCAAACTTTGGGACCTGTGATGCCACTTCCAACATAATATTCTCGGCAGGTTGGCTGGAAGAAGTGCCATGGGGACTGCCGTGTCCCTGTCGGCATTGCCCGCTGCAGCGCCGTCCCCCTGTACCTTCACCGTAGCCTGCCCCAGGGGACACCAGCAGCCCTACAAAGGGCTGCACCCCACAACCCACCTCCTGCAGTTTGGAAGGGGTGTTGGAAGCCAGGCTAAACATAAGGCAGGTCTCCTCTGGACACAATGGCTCAGGCCATCATTTTCAGAGTGCTCATCCAACACGACCTGGAAATTTGGGGAGCTGTTCATACAGGCAACTGAAACAGAGACAATGGAGAGGAGACTGGAGAGCTGAATCCATTTATGGATGGAAAGGGACATGCTCTCGCTGATTTTTAAAGCCAGTATTTCTAAACTATGCCACTCCGTGGTTGGGGTGGGGGTTTGGGGGATCTAGAATTCTCCTGTTTAATCAAACTGGTTTTGATGAAGAGAGTATATGCTCCATAATATCAATAATCCACTGATACTCAGCTCATTAAGTTAGCTTGCTCAATTACCCCATCTCCATGAACCATCAACAATCCGCCTTACCCTTCATTAATCTCAGGGTTGATAAGGGTGGTGACAGTGTCCAACAGCCATACCTTCCTCGGGTGGATGGAGATGGGTCAGCAGGAAGAAAAAAGGAATGCTTACTTCAGAGCCCAAAACACAAAAAACTTGGTTTTAGAGGAAAGACTTGACATCAAACAGTTCACGAGTTTCCTGAATGTCTTTACTAACACTAGATTTAAATATATAAAGAAATGCAATGTGGAATACAACTTACATGATTAAAAGAGAATATAGAAACTTACTTCAGAAACATGAGGTGTCCCACTATGTCCACAAATTAAAAATTATGTTGAAGTCACAAGAATGGAAGTATATCTCTGGCCTAATGAATCAACCACAAACTCTATATGAATTCAAAAAACTGATTATTTTTCTTTCAATTAGGAAGGAAGATGTTTTCCTCAGACACAGCAGTTGACTCATCAGTCTCTGAAATTTTTGGTTGCTATCCTTCAGTTCACTAAGGTTACTGTCTGAAGAATTACAAAAGTCTTATCAGTTACTGCTTTTGAGGAATTTTCTAAATCCCTGCACAGTCCTGCTCCTTGCACATTCCCTGATGACACAGGTTTAAAGTCATGTTCTTCTTTCTTCTTCTTTTTCTAAAGCATTCCTTCAGTGCTCTGTTTTCGACCAGAAGTACTTTCTCTTTGGAGAAATGGAGCTTCGCTATTGGTTTCACCCAGTCTATGAGAATTAATGGAAAGATTTCTTCTTGGAAACATACTCATGGGCTTTGGATCAGACTCTAGATAGCTTTTAGTTTGGGAAACTGAATGACATTGATTCTTCAAAACAAAAACCATGAGTTAATTTAGGATTCAAAACAAATCACACAACTGACCAAGCATTAATCAGTTTTATAAACACTGCAAGAGCTGTTGTCCTAATCCAACACAGCAGTACAGGGCATCCACAATTACCTAATGACTGTATTCAGATTTAAGTGTTTTACTCACGACTTGTACCGAAAATAGATATTCCAGTCAACTACCAGAGCGTAAACTAAAATCTGAGTCACGCCTCTTTGATATCCGAGCCCTGCTTTAAAGCAGCAAATGGCTACTGCAGCTGGTGTTCAAGTATTTTCGGCAATCCCAAACTGAAGGTGCTGCCTCCGAGCTAGCGAAATGCACTCAAGCAGATGTCAACTCAAGTCATCAGACCCGCTGAAGGAATTAAAATTTCTGTTCTTTATCTTTTGCTCTACGATGATTACTTTTTGTGGATGTAATCCTTCATTCCTTGCTCAGGCAAGATCATACCTGATAGGCTTCCAATGCTTTTTGACCTGCTGTTAAACTAACGCCGTGAGACTGCACCGTGACCTTTCTGGTACGCTATGATCCTTATGGGAGCTGTAGGCCCCCTGAAAAGACCACGCAGCATGATCATTTCTTTGGGCATCCCCTCATTCAGCAGGCTGCGATACCAATGATGGCAAAGGCAAAATCGTGTGCGTCTCCTCTCTGCGGTGGGGAGCGCTCTCTGACGCCTCTGCTGCGCTGTTTGCCCCCAGAACAAACTGGTGCACATTGCACTAGCCCTGCTTCATCCACGCTGATGTGAATAGTCAAAATGGGATCATCTTATCACCATCTTCAACGGCCTAAATCTGGGCAGGTTTGCAGAAAATCGAAGGGCACCTTTCATGAAAACGAGAGCCTGGAAACGATCCATTGATCCTGGTAACATCCAGAACTAGAGAAATAAAAGACGACTGGCCCGTGTCTCTCTAATCCCACACAGGCTGACACGCATTCTCCAGCGCGTGCGCTGCGCGCGGTCCCGTTGACTCCAACGGGACGACTCCCGGCGCTCCGTTCAGCGCCGGGGTGAACTTCGCACGTCCGGCAGCCCCTTCCCAGCCGACGGATAGGCACCCACGGCTCCGGAATCTCTCGTTCGGCGCACCAGGGTGCGAGGCACGCTGCTGGCGTGGCGAGCCTGGGTGGTGTGACGCTCACGAAGGCGCTTCAGCCGAAAGCCCCCCGGGTGCCTGCCAGGCGCGTGGGGAGGGCGGGGAAAGGGCCGTTCTCCCTCCCGCCGACACCGCGTCCCACTCAAGCTCCCCGGTCACCGGTGGGTCCCCTGCGAGTCCTGCCCCGGGCGACGCCCCACAGGCAGCCGCTGCTGCCCGCGGCCCCGCACCCCGGGGAACCGACCCCACGTTCCCGCGGGGCGCGGCGGGGCGGCGCGCGCGACGCCCCCAGCCCCGGCCGC
>JAVKLA010000027.1:1713193-1773055 GCA_034782735.1 Sagittarius serpentarius
CGCCCCCCTCGCCGCCACCACCCCCACCCCCCCACACCACCCCCCCCGTCACGCTTTCTCTCGGCACCCAGCTTTGATCTCCCCCCTCCCCGCCGTCCCGAGAAGACGACTTTTACTTCTCCCTAATTTATTTGGTTTTTGGTTTGTGGTTTTTTTTTTTTTTTGCCAGCGTTTTGCGATGTTCTTGGTGTTGCTTCTAAACATCTGGCAGTGATTAGGTGCCAGTAGAGGCTTAACTGGCTTGTGAAATGTATTTGGCGTATTTCTACTCAACATCCACCGACTGGAAAATATTTGGTCTTTGCTTTGCATCTGTTAAAGCTGAAACTTCGTTTCTTTTCCTTTTTCTCTCTTTTTTTCCCTTCCCTCTCTTTTTCTTTTAAACGGGTGAAACATGCCACTTCTACCGGTTGAGTCCGTCCTGCAAAGTTGTGACTGGGAGGTATTAGATAATACACTTTTCAAATCAAATAAAGCGGCAGATTGCCAAATTGCTACACTGTAACCTGGTAAAGCTGTGTTGGGGGGTTGCAAGAAAGCCTTCTGTTTACGAAAATTGATAGCCTTACAGCAAAAAGCAGAGACTTTACACGCTGGGGAATAGTTACAATGAAAACATCAAAGGACATTGTAGAAAGTTTAGGAAGTAGTTGGGAGTTTGTGAGAGTTGAACCTAGTTTTTCTTCAGAGGCAAAAATAAACTTGAAGGGTGGGAAGGGAAAAAAACATACACACAAGAAAATTGCTTTTGGGCACCAATGTGCCTCTGCTTGGTTTGCAGAGTTTGATTCCAGATGCCAGGAGGCCAGTAAACGTTGTGATAGTTACACGTAGTTTCCAGAGTCTGGGACACCAAATGATGTGATTATTTATTCACTTGCCAGAGTAGCTGCCTGAAGGGAGGAGAAGCTTTTTTGGGGGGGTTATTTTTGCAAGCCCACACATGCTATTTGAGTTACTTCTGGCACTGTGACATGGTGTCTGTACAGGGCCATGCAACATATTAAAAATAATGTATTTACAATGTTCTTTATTTATAGGGTACTCGTGCCAAAAGTTTTGTCATCAGCTTGTCATTATCAGCATAAGTGCAATGGCAGGAACAAACCAAAACAAAGGGAATCCAGTAATATAAACCCATGTCTGTTATCACTGAAAGCCTTACGCTCTTTTTTTGTTTGGGCTGAAACTGCACCGGTTTTGGGGGGAGGCGGGATGGAAGGGACCGAGAACAGCAATAACATTTTTGGGTGGCCGCATGCTGTGATGGCACTGGGAACCAGATTTTGAACCCACTGAAGCCAGCAAGCATTTTGCTGTAGTTTTAAGTGGGTATAGGACATGGCCTGGTATAATGCGACTTGCGTCTGCTTCGTTCTGCCTCCATCACTCTTCTTTGCAAAGCGGAGAAGTGGCATTTGGAGGGAAGATGTTACTCCTGCTGGGGGCACATGTTGGTGGCCCACACTCCGGCAAGAGAGAGGTGTTTCACTCTGGTTGCTAGTCCTTACCATTCATCTTCCCTAAGAGCGATCACAGCCATCTTTTTCTTTCCCCTGCAGAGTTACAGAAATCAGTAATAAAACATGCAAAGAAGAAGCCTTAAATAACTGTGCTAATAACATGAGAAAAGAGAGACTTCAAACAAATCATCACATCAAGTGCCATTGCCAGTGTTGTGGAAGTCAGAGAGCCAAACCAAGTTTTGACTGTATGATTTCCTTTTCTGGGTACAGACTTGGTTTTTCATATTTTCTCTTTAAACTTGATGGTGGTGATAATTGTAGGACTGTAGAACTTGGTGTAGTTACACATTTTTCTCAATAGCAACAAAATGATCTGTTGATTGCAGCTGTATCTACCCTCTCTGGAGAATGGAGGAATATCTAAATAATTACATCACTAAATATCTGTAAGGAATAAATTATATTTTCCATTGCTGGTATTCGTAATGTGTTATGTTTTAAATCAGTAAAACAAATTGAAGTTTATGTTTAATATGCTGGCAGTTTTATTTCCAGCAAACTACACTAACTTCACAAACTCCGTGATACTTTTTAGTAATAATTCATGTGATTTATAAAGGGACTTGACTGCTTTAGGGTCAGATGTATCTTTATCAAGTGATACTTGTAAGTTGTGGTTATTTATTGGGGTATGAAGGAGTATTTGCTGCCTGGGAAACAAATGAAAACAGCTTCCTCATTGTCAAATGCCACCACATGTTCAAAAACATTGGCCCTAATTTAAGACAGGGACAAGCGTTGTTAAAACTGAGAACTTCTTCCTATAGATCTGTGATATATTTTGTAATTATTACTTTAAACTGTATTTTTAATCACCACTGTCATGGCGGTTCTGGTGATAAGTATTTTCGTCTGAAATGTGAATATTTTTTGGATAACAACTTAACACTAATGCCCAAAATCGGGCAATGACAAAGTCAAGGTGGTCATTTTGGGACTCTTGCTCCAGAATGACAGAGGAGCTCTTCATTACGATACCCAAGGTAGCTCAGCTGCTTCTTTCCACTGATCCTCCTCCTCCTCCTCCTCCTTCTCCTTCCTTTCTGCCGTCGCAGGCACCTTGCTGTGTACCGCTTGTATAGCAATGGTGCTGGAGGATGGAACAGCTGGTGTCTTGTGCTTGAGAACTGGAATGTGACCAAATACCCTGTCCTGTGTAGTTCCTCTCATTTAAAAAAAAAAAACAAAAAAAAACAAAGATGCATGGAGTGAAACAAGAGGAGAGGTTCATCCTTGGCTGTGCTCCTGACTGAAAATCAGCGAAGCCGGCACTGCCTCAGGAAGAGTCTAGTCTCAATGCCCAGCTTTCTTGGCATCATCCAGTTTGCCTCAAAGGCAGCTCGAGGTACTTTATGCACAGAGTTTTCAGTACACAGAGTACATTGAGCTTTCACGGGATACACCAGCTCAGTTTACGTTAAGTTTCCCTTATACAGTGCACACTTTAACAGACAGTATCAGACAGTATCAGCCCGTATTGCTAAAATCATCCCTTCTGTGTTTTAACTTGGAGCCTGGATGTAATCTGCAGGTAAAGCCTCCATTTGCAAAAGCTGAGCGTGCATGCAAATTCAGTTGCTCTTTCTTGGCTGCCTTGAAAAGTCTTAAATAATGTATTTATATGAGCTCTACCTTCTTGACAGATTCCATCTTTCTCTCTAACTATTTTGATGCCACCGCTATTTTTAAAGAATAAAGGAATAAAGCTAATTTTCTATTAGTGGAGAAAAGTGTCCTCTCTCTCTCTCTCCCTCTGTAATCGCCTTATGCACAAAATCAAATGAACAGTCATCTGCAAATAGGTCTTTCCTGGATAGAGACTTCAAACTGCGAATTTAAAAAAACAATCCAGTCCAGAGCATTTTGCAGAAGCCAGAAAGCATCTGAAAACCAAGGATTAGAAGTGGAGTGATCCAGTAACCTTTACTTAGTCCAGTTATAACAGAGCTTATATGAATATAGTGACATAAACATGAAACATGTGCAGGAGCTCTGAGTGGTGTGTGTTAGACATGTCACAGGACCCTACCACAGAAGTTCAAAGGCATGAGCAGTTATAATAAATGTGTGATACAACGCAGAACAAATCCCGAGCAATGCTACTATACAGTCAGCGTGTATCCTCAATTGGTTGGTAGCACAGAGGATTTCAAACATATGGATGAGAAAGATGATCATGCATGCATGTGTCAAAGGATATTCTTATTAACACTATAGAGTAAAGCAGAGTGTTAGAAGCTGTGAAAATACAAGAGAAATCTGTTATTGCACAGATAGAAATATTACTCTACAGCTGTAGTGGATATTGAGCAGAATTAGCATATAAGTGACTTATGACAGGAGTATTTTTGGTAAGAAGTTTTAATTATTCATCTTCGCTTTCAATATTCTACTTTTCCCAGCCACGTAGGACTAAGAATAGCACTGGTGAGCCTATCCCTGTGAAGAAGGGAGTTGTTTAAAATCTCTTGTGTCTCTTTCTTCTCCTACTTTGGATAACATAAATTTATTCTAGACTGATTTTGCTGCAGCTGAGAGCTGAACAGAGCCCTTTTTTGTTACAACCGCTGAACAGTTTGCTTAGATCCGTACTCAAAGACCATTGTGCCCAGAGGTTCAGACACCTTTGCCTGCTAGGATAAGGAGGGAAAGGTAATCTTGCAGAGAGATAGAGCTGATCAGGCCTTGCAGAGCAAAACCAGAGTAAAATAAAGAAAGGGAGCTAGAAGAAATGTCAAGGATGAAAGCAATTCAGTGCTGCGAAGGATGTGTGCCCAGTTATCTTCCGCTTCACAAAACATTCCTTATCCTGAGGTTCTGTGTGTCAGAACAGAGATTCCCCCCTTCCAGCCCTCCCCCTTGGAAAGCAAAATAAAGACGCTTTTTACCAGGCACTGAAAGTGAACCTGATCCTCCTAATAATGTGAGCATGGTCTGTATGAGTGAGGGATCAACTTAAGATGAATTGTCTTTGGGGTTTGATGGCTTCCACCTAAAACTGCAATCCCCTTCGGTGCATAAATTTGAGGTGAAGACTGGGACGTGGCTGGGGAGCGAAGTGGATGAGTTATGGGAGGTAAGAGAGACATGTGTTGTTAGGAATGTGTATGCCCTTTTAATGCTGTTGTTAATTGCCTCCTCTAACATACAGACAGGGAGGCACGATTTTTCAGTGCTCTAATGAGAACAGATCTGTTTGCTCTTAAATCATTATGCTGAAATATGATATGATTTAAACTTTTAACTTCTAAGGTCGACCCTCCGCACCATGCAGCTGGTCCGGACCCCGGTACACTAGCAATGCTCTGCGGCACTTACGGGATAAGTTTTGTTCAAGAAACACTCCTATTTACTGTCTTCATTTTGTGCCTAAAAAGCAAAACGAGAGCCATCATTCTTATGCCTCTGAATTTCTTAATCTTCTGTCTTTTTTTGGTGTTCTTAATGTGAGCTCTCACGTTTTTTGGGCATAGCAGTGGGGGAGTAGATCGAGACCAGAATATTGAAATGCACCCATTTCCTATGATTCTTTGTTTTGTTTGTTTTATGCGTGTTAGGTGATGAGAGACACAATCTGAGTCTTAGGTTATGTGTCAAGAGAGGATCTCTCGTCTGGGACCTTGCCTTTTGCTTTCTTGTGATACTGAAAGCCGATAAATTCCCCGATCGGCAGCCTGAACGCTAGAGGTGGGGAAAAGCCTCAGTCTTATTGCCAGAATCCAGGCTCAGATGACATCCCAAAGGATGCTTTGGCATGCGGGGAGGTGGGCTGTCTTCTAGGACTGCCTCAGCTGAACCTGTGCCATGGCTCCCCTAAAGACCATGTACTCTGGAAATGCAGAATCCATGTAGTCCCCATCCAAAGGAGCTTACTGCGTGACAAGTCGGGCAAAGGACGGGGTGGAAAATACGGGCACAACCCACACAGCCAACAACAGTAACATTGTGAGTGTGACATGTCAGCTTGGGACCTCGTCAATAGGGAAGAGTTTTAAGCGTGGGGTAGGTTTTTACGAGGGAGGGCTTATCAAAATAGAAGCAGAGAGAGTTGAATACGAAAAGGGGCTATAAGGAAGAAGTAGCAGAGAAAGGCGGAAGAAGAGGACAAGTGAAATGAAGCATCTGTGAATACAGAGGGGAATGAGCAGCCTGTTAGCACAAGCAGGAGACTGCCCAGAATAAAAGCTATGAAAACCAGTGGAAACCAATTAGACTGATGAAGTCATCAACATCTGAAGGACGCAGCTGCTTGCTGTGCTTCTGCTGGCTCAGTTTCACCTCTAGGTCAGCACTTTGAATGTAGACCCGGTTAATAGTGACCAGAAATGCATATAAATCTGGTGGCTGCTCAGAAAGCTTTTGAAATGTGATATGAGAAAGATATTGGTGTTCACTGTTCTCGTCTGTCTGAACAGTTGTTAATATTACAGAAACCTCACAAGTGGACAAGTTTTGCTTTTCCGTGAGAGGGCTGAGATGGAGAGAGCAGCAGGCAGAAGTAGCTTTTTGACACTGCAAGCAGTCCCTCATGAAGGAGGTGCACTTGTTACACGGTTCTGAGCAGAGTTCTGCGTCCATGCTGGTTTATGGATTAAAGAGAGGAATATCATCATTTTCAACTAATGGGCACAGCGTCTTTCCAAATGGTACCAAAAAAAAATCTGTTCTTGATAATATTAACATGAATTTTACAGAGTTGCACTGGGATATAACTCTGTAGTTCGCATTAAGTCAGTGGGAGAGGCAGGGCCCTAACTATTAAATAAGCTCTTTGAGAGACAGATTTATTTTAAAGGAAACTCTTACACTGGATGTCATTGTTACTACAAATTAGTCTTATAGTCCTGAGTTCCCAGCGTGGTACTTAGGGGTAAGTTCTAATGTACTGTAAATCCAGTTTTCAGGGGGATTATAAAGTAGCTTCTAAAATCTCAGTTGAAACTCGGCGTGATGATTTTCAGCCCAGATGCTTCATTCTCTCCTGAAATAGATTTCCCCAGATTTTGAAATGCAGTGTAGAATATTGGTGTCTTTTCTTAATTCAAGACTTCAAAAAAAGTCTTTAAACAAAGACTTTAAACCCGTGTTTACTGCACACGAAAGTTCTAGAAATGATTGGATACCAATGTGTCTGCAGCCACCGTACAACCCAGCATCTCTAATGGTTCTGAGATCTAGTTTGCTTCATTAGTTATATATGTTTAAATGGCTGAGCGGGGTGTACTGTTAAAAGGTGACAGCTGGACGTGTACATCGGCAGCTTTCTGGAACACCTTCCGTATGCCAACAATGACACCCACAAAAGGAAGGGGAAAAAATTGGAAACAGTTTCCCTAAAATCACCTTGCAACGAAGGCTCCTCAGATCTGGTGGTGTTCCAGCGAAGGGACCGAGTGGTGCAGCGGCTGTAGGCCCTACATAGTCCCGGGGCAGATTTGGCATCCTTTTAGGCTCCAGGCCAGCTCTTTTTCACTTGACCTCAGAATGACTCGTAAGTGGTCCGTGATTAATTTATTTAAGATCTAAGAACAAGAACTAGAAATTATACAGTTCTACTCCACAGATTTTTGCTTTGCCTCTGGCAAATTAATCAAATGAGAGTCTAATTTGTTTTAGATTAAATGAATTCCCTCTGTTTGCTGTGTTAATCCCCAGCTGAACTGCCTTTTTATAATTTCCACTCCCTTGAAGCATTGTACTGTAACTTATTTAACTCTACAACTGAATTTATTAGAGGTGTTGCAGTAATAATTTATAACTGGAGGGCAAGCAGAATTTGGCATTGCTACTCAGTGGGGTGTGGATATTGCCAAAATATCTCAAAGCTTTTCTTTTGGACCATAGCTCTTGCTTTGTACTGGCTCCCTGAAATATCTGATGTACTGCTGTTCAGCTACGGTGAGCCGCCCATTTTCCGCGGTTTGCTGTAAGCTCCACATGACAATCTGTTGTAGCCTCCAAGGAGACTCTTGTAAACCTGATGAAACAGCGGATCTCCGGTGGTCCTTCCCCTACATGGTTAAATAAAATTGGTTGCTCACATGTGTTTCTGTTCTGCCCAAAGTTCACCTTTTTTGTGGACCTTCCTTCTGCCAGAGCTCAGTAGAAGTCAGTGGAGTAAGAAATCCCATTTTAACCAGCTTTTCATGTTTCTTCATCTTTCTTATTCTGGATTCCCTGTCTTTCAGCTCACAGCTGAGAGCTCGGTAGAGCAGCTTATAACTAAATTATGGCTGGTCTTCCCATCACTAAAGAGTTAATTCTTCCAGCTGGGACATAACAACGGGTTCTGCTTTATAGTCTGCTTCAAGGAGGAGTCTGTCCTTCATATTTTTCACCCAGGAAAATAAGCCTTGCCTATATATAACTGTATATGTATGTAACGGAAATATTGCATTCATTCCAGTCCTCTTTGTAACCGAGAAGGGTTGGATTTAAACTAAAGAAAAATATTTCTAACTTAACGGCTTTCACGATGTCAAACAAAACCCTCTTACACCAGTTGCAGCCCCAGTCAAGTGTATGGGCACCACTGATGTAAAGATGCAAAATTTCCTTTTGTAATATCGGCCACTGGTGCTCAAAACGCATGAATTCCTTCCACTCTGATTTCTGATACTACCTTTAAAAGCATAAGGCATGAAAACATGCTGGAGGTTTTCTTACTATTTGCTTTCCTACTTGGTGTGTATTTTCATAACCTCTGTAATTCATCACAGATCACATTTTCATAGTTTTCTCTAGTAAAGCTGTTCCCTTTTCAATGAAAACTTAGGTTCTCTTGTATTTTCCTGAGTCAAAGACATCATGAAGCTTTGAGATTTTTTTAAAGCTTGTGACAAAACTTTAATATTTTCAGCACTGGAACAGGGGGCTGAGGGCTAAGTTTCGGCTGCCTCCAGTGAGCACAATACTGCCCGAAAGGCATGGGAGGAGCAGGCCGGCTTTGCCTCGGGACCTAAGTTTATAGACTTGTTTGTCAACTTCATTTTTAATATTTGACACACAGATTTATTTTGAAGTAGGACTTTCAACCCATCCTAGTCTCTTTTTCCAAAGGGCACAATGCCGTTCATTTCTGAACATTTAGTCTAACCTTGTTTTATTCATTTCTTCTTCTCGTCTTTATTTTCCTTAAACTTGTTACATTACAGTTAATATTGTAAAATATTACATTTGCACACGATTTGAGCAAAGTGCCTAAGTGGCAGTTTGTCACTGAAAGACCGCTGAGCTTAATCTGTTAAATAATTTAAATAGACTTCCCCTAAAACACATGGCTGCCTGTTGCTAGATCAACTCGCAGAGATTAAAAAAGGGTTTATCTGATGTTTTAGATTTTAGTGAGCAGGGAGCCAGGTCACCAGTTGACAAAACTCTCCTTGCCCATCTCTACTTCTTTGTTTCAAATGGCACAAGCACTCTTCAAAATTAGGAGATTAATGAATAATTATAAAGTATTCAAATCTTAAAAAAAAATCATCCCTAGCAAGCACAGGATGCAGTGTTGCAAATACTAAAAAGTATATATGTATTTTAAAGTATATAAGTGTGTATATAAGTATATGTAATATATATATGTATATAAAATGTGTGTGTGTATATATATATAGCCAATATTAAAAAGTCCAAAGAAACAAAAATATTATTATAAATGCGTGGCCGGAGGGCAATGCTGTTGGGCTAAGCGTGAAAAACCAAACGACTAGGGAAGAGGCTAGCAGCCCGGGAGGAAGGTCTTGGAGATGTGGTGTAGGATGAAGCCGCAGGATTTAAACACGGCCTGGCTGCATCTGTCAGATACAGATCAGATAAGCCAGGTTACACTCCTGAGAAACAAAGGAGGCAGTTGTGTTACAGCCCCGATAGCAGGAGAGGGCAGGAAGCTGAGGGCTCTGGAGCTGATATCTTTTTTTGTGCAGCGTTTTATCTCCTGTGCAAAAGGGAGGATTTTTCCTGAGTAGTTCACTGCTGGGATGAGAAGCTTGGCTGTTGACAGTTTAGGGTTTGTTAGTATTTGTCATGTTTTGTCGGGTGACCTTGTCTTCAGATAACATTTGATACAATTGTTTTTTTAGAGGTTTCTTTCTGCCTTCAAAACCAGGATGTGTTTGTTTTGCCTAAGGAGTGTCCATTGGTTCTTCCATTTCTTAAATGCACCTTTGAACTGGGAGGTCTAGCTTAAGATACGGACAGGAGCGCCTCTGGCAGTGAGCAGTATTTGTGTCACCTGGTGAAGAATATGAGTTCTGAGCTGTTTTATCAAAAGTGCTGTCTGAGTAAAGGGTGAAGTTCTGCAGAATGATGCATTTCACAGACTCCGTTGCTGCTTCAGGCAACATCTCCCTCAGACTTCAGTGCAGGGCACCTCGCAGGTCAGAAGGAGGTGCAGGTCAGTTTTGTTGCGGGACATGCACGCAAATGGTTTATACTGTGCTGAGCCGGGATGAGGACCGTATCTTTACGTCACCTTTGAATACATCCCCCCAAGGCTCTGTTGTGGCCCGAGCTAGCTGCGGCACCAGTTAGCCCAGTCTCATGATGCAGAGCAGTCTGTTCACGTGCAGTAAGTCTGTGGACAGCAAAGGTCTAACCGAGCACAGGCCTCTCACTCCGTCACGCCTGTTTGAGCTTGCTTTCCCACCGCCACTCATTAAATGTTCCCTTCTGGTGAATCCCTTGACTGGCCTTTGAGCTTCTGTTTCCTTCTCCCCTGGCGTCAGGGAAAGGCCTGGATGGAGAGGTTGCAAGTGAGTGAGCTTCTTCAGCATCTCGTGCTGGAAGGGTGGCGCAAGGTGGCGAGCAGCCACCGAAGCTCCCCGGGGTGCTGAGTCTGCCTCCCCGCCACCGCAATGCGAACGAAAGCCCAGGAGCACCCAGGTTTCGGAGAGCAGGGATTGCTGTAAGTCCCTGGCGGTGTTTTTCGCAGCGTGGAGGCAGGCTTGCCTGCGCACTTCTGCTTGGAAGTGCAGCAAAGGCAATGCGGTTCCCCCGCGGAGCGGTGGGCTGTGAACTGCCGGCCGCCTCTTGGGAAGCTGTGTCCTGGGTCCTGCGTAAAGAGAGCCCTGCAGAGTCTTCCCCTCCGCGTGAAAAGGTGCTTCTGGGTGGGGGAATGGGTCTACTCCGCTCCCCCCGGGAAACAGGGAAGCAGGAGATGAGCAGCCTGGGCTGTGTGCCCCTCCCTGGCAGTCGCCTGGTGCAAAGGCTGGTGCTGGTGATAAGGCAGGGCTCTTGCCTTCCTGACTCAGCAGAAAGAGGGGTTGTGTTGGTAGCGAGGAGGCTGAACGCACAAACACAAACATATTCTTCTTTTTATAAAGAAGTCGTGGGTGTATTTCTTCTGCTGATGCCAGCCTTTTCCATTGCTGCTGGAAGGAAGTGGAGAGAAATTAAGCTTCTGACAAAATAAAATTGTGATTATTAGCATTTTACTCCTGGCTAGCTAGTGAAGATGAGAACAAAAGGGCTTAAATGGTTTTTATTTTTCTCATCTGTTTGAGTTTGTCAGTTCTGTTTCCCATTTTTTATTGGATGGCCTCTTCAGGCCAAGCTAGTGCTTGTGGGAGGTGGTGGGTGGACAGACAGCCATCCCTTCTGACTCCTCTTGCATTACTCGGCATAGCTATGCGTAGCACTTCGTGCAAATGGCCCAGCTGGTGCCTGTATAACCTCAGCCCACCTGCCTGCACGGCGCAGGCAGCGGGCTGGAGCGAGTGCCGTGGTCCAGGAGAGCCTGCCCAAGCGGCACGCTGGTGACAATTGTGGCTGTCATCGTGGTGAGGGACACATATCTGCTCTGGTCTATACTTAGGTGGCCAAGCAGGCCTCAGGATAGCTGCCAGGTGATAAACCATTTGTACTCTGGATTTCTGCTGGGGATACTGGTTGGGAGAAAGGCTCTGAACTGCCTTTTCTACCTGGGTACAGAGGTAGGATATAAGCAGTGGAGGAGAAGATCAGTAACATGCATTACAAATCTATTAAATGTTCAAGGACATTAATTTATGAACGTGCACCTGTAAAAACTTCTTCCCATCTTTTTCCAGTGGTAGTTGTAATAATCTGTTGCTGTCTTTCTTTCTTTCTCCAGACGATTTTGCAGAGGAGGAGGAGGTGCAGTCCTTCGGCTACAAGAGGTTTGGTAAGTGTAGCAGGTCTTTCAGCTTGCTATCGCGTAGTGCTTAGGGTAAGTCAGACACTTGCGATGAAAACCTGCCTTACTGGCAGCATCAAAACACAGAGGTACAGTCCTGTTATCCACTTCAGTGTAATATCTGCCCAGAGGAAGGTGTGATTTTTAGACTTGGTTTATTTTCTTGGCAATCGTAACGCTTCAGAAATAGTCCTGATCAGAAAAAGAAGCGGTTGGTTTCATTATTTGATCATTAGCATTATGAAAATGAAGCCCACACCTGAACAGAAATGAATGTGCTGGCTGTAAAAAAGGGTCGACACCTCTTACATGTCCTCTGCCCAGCTGGGCTTTCCTTCGGCCCACAGACCGACGTGCAGCAAGCTTTGAAGGTGTTCCCGAGAGCGGTGGCGTGGGACCTCCTGTAGACTCACAGGAGCTGAGCCAGGACGTATACTGTGCACTCCTCTCAAAAAAGAAGTAAAAGTGTATGGTGTGAATGCATTCTGATGTCAAAAATTATTAAAACGAGGTCGGCCACTTTCTTTCCTTTTTCCACTTTCTTTCCTTTTTTCACTTTCTTTCCTTTTTTTGATGTTTATTCACTGAAAATGGCCTTCTCGTGTGAAGAAGGCAGTGCCACACGTCTCTGCACAGGGGTCAGCAGCCTCAGAGGCTCCTCTTTCCAAGGCTCTTGTGCTCTCTTTCCCTCGGGGAAACGTTTCAGTGTCTGCAGCCGACAGCTTCGCCCAGGGCAGGCTGACTCCTATCCTTGCGGCCACGGGGAGGTGACGCCGTGGCCTCTGAGCTCCCACAGGGCCAACTCTGTCTCGGAGCACCCAACGGGCCTCGTCATCCAAGCTGCCAGCTGCCTTTTCAACTGTAAGCCATCAGGATAAAAGTTCACCTGACTTTTTTTCTCTCCTGGGAAAGTGGCTGCAACAAGAGTCACTTTCAACAACCCCACTTGGCAAACGGATAGGAAAGGCAGGCTGAAAATAAAAAGTAAGTCAACAATTTGCTCCATCCCAAAAGGAGCAGGGGGAGGCAGCATAAGGAGATGGGGCGTTCGGGAGGTGGGGATCACATTCGCATGACCTCTTCTACCCCCTGAACTGCTCCACCACTCCCTGCTGTTGAGCTTTATTTTGGATAGGTCAGCCAACCACAGAGCCAGCATCTGCGGCTTGGAAAGTCCTGCCATAAGGCTGCACACAGGGTTTTTTCCTACTCTCTTTGTGTGTGTGTGTGTGTGTGTGTGTGTGTGTGTATTAGGCCCTGGAATAGCAAAAAAGAAAAAAAATATTCAGAAATGGGAAGAAATGTTAACTGTTCATTTCTGTCACCTCCAGCTGAGCAAAAAATATTAGGATTCATTAACACCTATAAAAATAGCTTCCCTCCGTGTTGCCCACTACCTAGCTATCCCTGGTTAGCATGCTCTCACAGTAAACTGAAAGGTTTTAGCAAGGACCAGGTACCCCGCTATGCTTACTATCCCAATAGTAAGTGAACTGTTGTGACATGATGGCATTTTTGCGTGTTATCTTGCTTTCAATTCTTTCTCCTGGGTAATGTGGTGCTACCAATGTGAGTTTTTTCTCCCCTTAGAAATGCGAGGTTTATCTGAGCATTTCCAGAAATGCTTGTGCTGTTGCACTTGGTGGGGCAGTGGGGAGGGAGGAGAGGGCCAGCAGTGGCAGGAAAAGGAGATTTCACCACAGAAGGAGGAGACAGGGTAGTTCCACCCATAGGAAATGGCCATAACCCCCTTCTTCTTCATGAAAACAACATCACTGTGGTCAGGGAGGTGTCCCACATGTCTGCAGTACAGAAGAAGAACCTCGACTAAAGGGGGAATGGGGTCATGAAGCCATAGCATTGGCACTGGTGAGAGTTGTGTAATTCAGTAGTGTCCTGATCTAAGCAGCCTTCTTTTTCGATACTATTTTTGAGCCCAAACTTCCTCCCATAGCCCCTTCCTCATCTTTCCCAGCGTCGTGGGGCAGCACAGGGACGAGCTAGGCTCACCTGGTTTCCATACACCGCCGCACCGGCACGCGTGCTGTTTTCCTGCAAGTGCTCATGTTTTTTGGCCCCTAAAGGGATTACTTCCCCTCCCTCAGAAAACCCGAGTCGGTGCGTTCCCGTTTCTGCAGGCCCTGCTGCCTTTCCAGGCAGCCTCTGAGCAACCTCTGGAGGGAGTGGGAGCCACGTGCCTTCAGCAGCGCTGGCTGCTTCACCTGGCACCGGGCTTCTCCGTTCAGGAAGGTAACATGCACGTCTTTTAAAAACTCCAAATTCACTGGCCAGCTGGGCTGGCATTTCTAGTGAAGCACCAGAGGTTGCTCTTGGGGCTGAAATGCAGCCGAGTAGTTCAAGCTCTTGCCTGACCAGCAGGAAATGTTATGCCTGCTGTCCCAGCTGGTGTTCCCTCTTGGCCCGGTGTCCTCACTGGTAAAAGAAGGCAGTGTGGGGGAAGCCTAAGGCAAGAACCAAGTTTTTTACACAAACCCTTGATAAAAGGTAATTTTTAAAGGAGTCCTGTCCTGTCTGTTGGCTGGCGCTGTAGAAATCCCAGCACTGTCCACGTACAGCCTGCTGGAGTGGGCAGCGATAAAAGCAGCAGTGGGTTTTTTGTTTCAGGAGCCATGGTGTAAGAGCAGTTGTGTTAACATATTGTGACCGGAGTAGTCCCTGTATGCCCCGCTGACATGAGACACAGTAGGAGGACCGTGACTCAAGTGCCTTTGACTCCATCATTTGGAAGTGTGAGGCTTTGTCCGGAGCAAAACGTGGTCCGAGGGGGAGATGGCTAAAGCACGACTGGTTTGTAAAAAACATGGCTTGCAGTGAGTCACTGCTGGCAGCTGGGAACACGTGTTGGTCAGCACTTGGCAGGCAAAGCCCTGACCAAACTGCTTTCCTAGAGTTCAGCTGAAGAGTTTATTATTAGCTGCCTTGTTGCTGGAGCCTGTAGTCTGGTTCAAGGAAGGAAGAGATCTGCAGAGGGAGGGAGGGAGGGAGAGAGGCATTCTCCAGCAATTCTACTGCACTGCTTCCCCTTTTTCTGAATCTTTCTGTCCCTCCTCCTCAGATAAGCTAATTTCAGAGAATTCATCATGCTACTTTATTTTTTAGTTGGCAGAACACTAACTGGTCATATTAAGCCAAACATACTAAGAAAAACACACTAACATATTAAGTAACAATTAATACAGATGCAGACAACTCCAAGAGGCTAGGAAAATACACACCAGCATTTTTTCTTTTTTGAGCTTGGGACAAATTTGCTGCAGGGGGTCAGGGAGGCTGAGGAAAGTGCTCTTTCCGGCTGACTGATGCTGTTTATTTCTTCTCAATGGATGCTACAGATGTGCAGGGACGCTGCCAGAAGTGCGATGCTCAGCTGCAATGCCTCTAGATTGCTGCAGTGAGAAAGCACGTGAGGAAGCGTGTTTATCACCATTACTTCATAATCAGCCACTGCTCAGGCTGCTTTGAAGTTATCTGCTCCAGATAACAAGCTATGCCTTTGCACTGGTTTTCCTCTACCAGATTGCCATCGATGTTAACTCTTTTGTCAATCAGTGTCATTGGCTTGCACCACCCCCCACACACCCCACTTCGGGAAAGAATGAATGAGGAAAAGGCTAAGCTTGCTTTTCAATATTACACACTTTTGGGATGCTAAATCTCAGGCTTGAGAGCTCAGACTAATTTCTAGATGGTAGATAGCAGGATGAGATCTCTTTGCAGCAGGATTTTGACTCTTTCCTCTGAGACTCGGGCTCTGGGCATAGCCGCAGGCAAGGGAATTGAAGGGAACTAATGGACTCTGAAGTGGCAGATCTGATCTTCCTAACTGGTGGCATTCCCAGGTAATGGATATAGAGATCATTGTGAATTTTGTTTCTTTATGTTAATGTTTCAGAACGTAAAATACGCATTTTACTGAATAGAGTATTTGATGTAGAAATTTCAGTGTGAAATTATTCATTGCATAGTTTGAAGCTACAGTACAGTGTGGAACAGCTGAAAGCAAAGGGGATGGTCTTTGAGCTGTCAAAGAGGATGGTCTTTGAACTGTTGCAAAGCCCATTTGTAATGTTTTCGAGAACAGGCTTTGAAGAAACTAGCTGAAAGCCCTGCTGATGAAGAGAAACCTCCCAAGGAATCAAAAGATAGGGCCAGTACAGCACACTGTAGATAAGTAGAAGACTAAACAGCTTGTGTAAGATAATTACCCTTTGCCCTTGGCAGACACAGCCAGAACTGGAGGCTGTAAGCCTGTCCTCCGTAGCAGGACCCATCTCGGTCACCCCCATGCTCTAGATCATGAGTCAGGATCCTCCCCGCCTTCACCTTCCCGCTCCCCTGCCATGGGGCTGAGCCGTCAGTAGGGGACAGTCCCTTGTGTCCCCAGGTATCTCCTGTGCGCTAAGGCACTGGTCCTCCGGTCTCCCCCACGCCCCGTAGGTCAACAGCTGACAGGAAAGGAGGGATAAAAATTACTTGAGGGACCCCTCAAGTAACATAGGTACCTTTTTAGGTATCTTCCATAGGGTATGGAAGAGATGACTGGGTCAGAATGTCCCTTCTGTGTGGTTATGACAATCTAGCTCCTGAGCATCATTCCAGGTGTAAGAATTAAATCTAGGAATTTCCGGACCAGAAATGGATGAATCATCCTGCCACACGGTAATGAAACCTGGTGTACTGAAAAGAGGTAAGGGGGAAAAAAAATCCTGGTTTAAAAACATATTTGGAAAATAGGATTTTTTTCCCTGATGAGTGGCTTGGGAGCAGCTGAACTAGATCCATTTAATAACTGTTTTCTCACTATATATTTTTTATAGTATTTTATACAGTAAGAAGCTATATAGTATTTCTCCACCTTTGATAGGATACAACTGGGGAGTTTTAAGAGTGAAACAATTGATAAAAGCCTTGTGAATGGTTTACAGTGAAAAATGAAAACTAAGAAAACTTTCTCATAAAAGTGTTTAAAAAAATAAAGTTTTTTTCTGCCTATAAATAACAGTTCAGTCATGATTATGGTAAGCAAAACTCACAGCTTGGAATTTTGTGACAGTTCAGGAAATAGTATTTATTCATTAACACTGCACAGATGGAATAATTTTAGTCCTTATCTCTGGATAAATCCAGGCCATTGTTCACATCTATAATAACATGCACAAAAAAAATGTCTGGCATCAGTCTGGTGGTGTGCTATGTCCACACAAACCTTAAACCCCTAACAACAAAAAAAATAATTCTAAGCTTTAGGAATTTGTCAACTTTTCTTTATGGTTTGTAAATGACCAATGAGGGATTTCAGGTGCCACAAGCCACATCCCTCCCTGGGCATTCTTTCACACGTATGCCTGCAGCGTGTAATCATACGGCTTAATAAAAAGTCACGGGGTCACCAATACTCACAAAGCCAGAGGAAAGTCGGGCACGTCGCTTCCAGTTCACTGATCTGGCCGTATTTATCAGATGCAGATTTTGCGTCCTGGGGTAACTAAATCCCCACTGAATGGCGGTGCCCGTGTGGCTGTTCATGTCAGGCCAAGAAATTTCATTTGGAGGGACCCTTTTAATTGCCATGGCCAGTAAGGTGGAAGAGGGCCGAGCCTGCCCTCTCCTGGGGTGAGCCCTGAGCGGCAGAGAGAGCCCAGCGGCCTCGGGGGTCCTGGGTTTGTGTGGGGGCTGCAGTCCCATGCATCGGGGGCTGCGTGCAGAGGGACCGCCTGTGTAAGGGTTTCTTTGTCGTTCTTTTCTTTTCCAGTACGTACTCAGAGTACTGGGGCAGTTGGCAGGGAATTGAAGTCTCGATAAATAAATAAACGCTGACATGTGTGCAGTATTGCCATTGCAGAGGGACGTCAAGGTGCTCACGAGCTGTCAGGGTGCCTGCGTGCTGCCAGCGTGTCCCTCTTTTGTCAGTAGCTTCTCTCTCTTGTGATGTAGAAGGCACGGGTGACAAATGGATTATTGCTGATATATCCAAACCACAAATTTAAAACCGCCAGTCTGCCTAAAGGTGGAAAATAGTTGGTGCACCCTGATAAATCCATCAGTGTCAGGCAGTAATAGTGAGATCCAGAAAGTTATCAGATCTGTGTGTCCTGTGCTAACTTACTGAGGAGCTGTAGGAGCCGTTCAGGTCTGTGAGTTTGGAGCTGCCCCTCTCCAACCTGTCCCGCTGTGCCTGGCTAAAGGCACTTCTCCTTCTAATCCAAACCCATAAAGAGGCCTCTTAGCAGTGCTGTGGGGACTAAAGTCATTCCAGCTGTGTGCTCTTATGTAGGCAATCTATTTTCTCTTAGTTACGGGTATTTCCTATCTAGTACAATTAAAATTCTTGACATGTTTCTTCATACATTGCCTTTGCATGCTTGGAGCAATACCTGTTTGATCAATCTCTGTCTTTTACAGAGGTGCGTTGAAAGGTGGTGTGGTCACTGTTATGTGTGGATTTTGCTCTCTTTTTCATTAGAGCTATAAAATAGGTGTGTGGGCTGAACAGCCCATTGCATTTACAAATGGAATGAAAAACATTGGCTACACTGTAAGCAACACCTGGGGGTTTTGTATTTGTTTCCCTGTAAACTAGCTGGACAAATAGTGATGTTTGGTAACATCAGCTTGCTGCCAAAACACCTAGGCTGCATTATGGGCTATTCAGCTTCATAACAAAATCACCTGTGAGACTAATGTCTTGGAAGGAAACTAAGCATTGTATTTTCAGCACTTGGTACTGTTATGTTTCCAAGCAAAGGAATAACATGGGAAAACTGTGGGAGAAATGAAAATTTCCAATAAGAAGCCATCACAAGAAAAAGGAAGAAAAAGGAAGAAAAAATAGAAATACCTGTTAGTGGACTCTCCCAGCACCGCTGTGGGATTGTAGGACACACCAGCATTATTCCGGAGTTCCTCTTAAGCTCTATTCAAAATACAAGTCTGCATCTGTAGCCAGCTGCTACTCTGCTCTTTACTGCGTGCTGTTAACTATAAGGTTGCAGGTGCTCAAATGTGTCTAATAGATTTGGCTTTTCTGTACCTGCTTCGGTTATTTGCCATCAGAAAGCTGCTGCACTGTGCTTACTGCCAGCGACACAGACACACAGGTGTCTCGTGAGAAAGGGAGTGCTATTTTCACTGGAGCATATGTTGTTAGATATATCTAACAATATGTGCAAATAGAACACGTACCTGTCGGGTGCTGCTTACATTGGTATCCTAGATTCCTTTTATTTCTTGGGAATTTCCTCAAAACATCCTGGAGCTCTAACACCCACGTTAAGTGACACGGCAGAGGCGACATCCCCGCATCTGATTCTGCGGGGCACTGAGCCCTTCGCAAACGCTGCTCAGCATCCCATTGAGTCAGGCCCCCAAATGTGCCGGCAGCATGATGCAGTGCTGCTGCCATTACTTTGTCAGCTATTTATGAACAAGTACGCCAACAGCGAAGAGAGCTGTGCGTTTTAATTAGCAGCTACCAAGACACATAGTTGGTACAGGTCAGCTTGACAGAGGTGTTGATAGACGCAAGCACTGCCTCATACAATAAGCCCCTAGCTGTCAGATTAGAAGCCCCTCTGCCTTTGGCTGCCTTGCTCAAAAGCCCCTGTAGTCATTCCTGCTTGCTACAGTTAAAGGAGCGGTCGTGTCTCCTGCGGTCCACTTCAGCAGCGCCCCGGGGAAGGGGAAAGATCAGATTAAGTTGTTAGTGTGGCGTTTTGTCTGCTGCACTCTCAGAAGCATTGGAACGAAAGTGCCGTGATGTTTTGACATAAGATGCTGTTTGATGTTACATCAACCTTCCCTGCCTCTGCGTGGCTGGTGCCTGGTTTCCCACACTCCTGGGGGAGCCGCTGCGAGGAAGGTGTGAAACCTCACCAGCTTGGCCCAGACCTGAACCCAAACCTGGACCTAGACCCAGACCCGGACGCAGACCCAGCAGTCGCTGCTGTCCCCCACCATCACACTCAGCAGCACTGTGCCCAGCCACTGTCGCAGGACAGGTGGCACCACAAATGCGGTACATCACGTTGTTGTGCTTGGCAAATTTCTTGATGATTTTCAGAGAGAAAATTTTATATCTGAAGACTGACTTCCATATGAAATCTGAATATAGTGCTTAGGGTGGGAGTCATTTCACCTACTTTTAGGGAGCCTAGATATCTACCTCTTTAAAGATACCCGTCCTTAAAATGGCAGCAGCAAGGAGAGGCTAATCCTGCATGAAGGGACCTCCGTGCTGAGCAAAAGCATCACGCTCCTGGGCATTTTGAGTTACTACATAGAGATCTTCAACTCCAGATCTGTGTCTTATGTCCTTTATAAATGCGGGGGAAAGCATATAAATGCCTGAAGAAGCCTGTGAGAAAGAACAGTAATAGGCATAGCGCAAGTAAAGAATCTATAAGTATTGTAGGCTGGTTCTGCCTGTTGCAGACACTAATAAGGAACAGTATGTTGCCTTGCTAAGTCAAAACCAATTCGAACTCCACTGTGCTGCAGTACAACAGATTAGCCAAAGGAAAGCTGGAATAAAATTTTACCCAGTCCCGATTAACTTTTTGCATATGGGTAAACCTAAGTGAAGCAGCCAAGAGCCAAGAAATTTCCGTTTGTCCTGTTTCAGCCTGGGTTAAGTGAGTGGGCTGAGATTCTGGAAAGCAGAGAGGGGTTGGGAGGGAGGCGTGAGCGGGAAAGTTTTGCTCCGTGCCTGGAGCCAGCATGGACAAGTGTTGCGCAACGGGTGCATGGAGAGGTTTGTGTCCTGCAGATACTCTTCAGCTCGGTCAGGAATGCACCTGGAAAATCCACCCAGCCAGAGAGAGACATTGATGCCTTAAATAAAATGTGAATGTGTTTTTTTGTGGTTCAGCTTGTGACTCAATGGAGGCAGCTGGAGTTCTTGTAGGAGATGGAGTACAAGACACAGGAGTCCACTTCTCTTCAGCCCAGCTAAGGCTCGTAAGATTTTGTGTTAAAAGTCTTGTGCAGACATTCTGGCCTAGTGTAACAGGACTTCATAGCATCTTTTCTGACAGCCATTTCGTAATGCTACGAAGATGCAGGGAGGATCGGTTTTCTTTTAAGGATGTCTGGGCACTAGGGTGTGCTTAACAGGGTTTCGCTGCATATCTTTCAAAATGTGAAATTTTAAAAGTCTGGAAAATATTGATTAATTTGCTTTAGGTAGTGTGTATCTGTGTGCTTGTTACCAAGGTCTTGGCCAGGAACATGGAAAACTCTACTGAGTTTTATGTTTTGAATTAGCCCAGGAATGGGCACGAATGCTTTTACTTGCCAGGCTTGTTAAAGTCAATATACCCTGCATTCGGTAGTGCTCAATGGCAGAAAAAGTACTTGCCTTTTATATTTTGCTAAGAGGTTAAGGTATGATTTCAGACCATCTGTGTATGTAGTGACAACTGGTAATTGAAAGATTCCTTACATACATTTCTGCTTTATCATGTAATGGAAGACAATCTAGTTACAAAAAATAATACTACATAGAGACAAGGGATATTTTTCTTTTTTCCTTCCTTCCTTCCTTCCTTCCTTCCTTCCTTCCTTCCTTCCTTCCTTCCTTCCTTCCTTCCTTCCTTCCTTCCTTCTCCCTAGAAATTTATTGCTTCAGGTGGAAATACAGCGTATAAAGCCCCACGTAACTGATGATCTCATTTTATATCTGACCTGTAAGACTCATGTTTGGAGTGGGAGAGCTTTTGTCCTTAATTAACATTTTGCACAGTCTGAAGCCGGAATAATGCGAACACCCACTGTCAAGGTGTCAACACAGCATCTGTGCACAGCTAAATTCACCTGTCCCCAGAAGTTATTGCATGTCACTGCTTGTGTGCACAGATGTTTGTATTTAAACCTATATGTGCTCTGTCTCTTATGAATACATCCAAACTGGATTTGGGTCAGTGTGTTGGACTACCTAACAGCATGACTTCAAATATACGAAAAACAGACCCAGGGACTAGATTGCATGTAGGTTCCATCTGGAAATTTGCACTCCAAACATGTTCTGGGCATATTGCTCTCTAGGTCTGCAAAGCCAAAAATCTGAGAGGTGGTTCTTGTCCTCACCCCGTTCCAAGTCCCCAGTCACAAGTCCTCTTGCTACCTCAAACAGGCCAACTAATCATTGCTCTGTAACTTACTTGTCTCCTTAAGAAAACAGGTTTCTGCTTGATTAATGATACTACATGTTTAACCTCTTTTACAAATTTATAAAAATGATCATATGCATGTGTTATGCAAAAGTTCTTTACTAAGTGCCTTTGCTAAGAAAGCAGCAGATGTGAGGACTGGAGAATACACAGCGTGGCTCAGTTTTAAGGGGAAGCAAACAAACCAACATCTGGTTCTTCTGCTTATTGCAGAGGAGCTGAAAAAGCTTTCCAAAATATTGAAAACTTTAAAACTGATGCCTTTTTAAATAGCTGATCAAGGTTAGCTAAAATTAGGAGAAAACTTTGAGGTGTCAAAGTAACAAGTTTGGTGTGTGTGAGGGTCTGAATCATCTGAAATACTGCAGGAGGAGGAGGAGGAGGAGACATGTCTTCATTGTGTGTCTCTCAGGTCATCAAACAGAAATGAAGTAAAGATCATTTTTCAGAGACCCATAATTCCACTCCTCTTTTTCCATCCCTGCTGGTCCCGGATCAGACACATCCTTTCTGCAGGGTCCAAAACAGCGCATGAAGCCACGTCCGTGGAAGATCCCTCTGCTTTGTGTGGTGTTCACAGTTCAAGTTTTAGATCACTGAGGTGCAGAAAACAACGTGCTTTGTGGAGATGCTGGTCTGTGGTGCCATAAGGGAACCCCATGTTCTGCTTTTTTTTTTTTTTAAGAGGAAGCAGGAGCAAAGCAGACGTGGCTCCTGTCCTTTTTCTGTTTAGCTGGAAGTCTATCCCTTATTCCCCCCATTCCCTCTGTCCATACAGGTTAGGTCTGGAGTAGTCCTGCAGGAGGTAAAAAGCATGTCTCAGCCTCAGGATCAGTACTGAGCCCTCCAAGAGGACGCAGCAGGGAAAGGTGGTAGGTGCAGGAAATGCCCGCCATTGTCAGAGGGTGATTGGCACCCCGTAAACCCTGTAAACTTCACAGCTCACCTCTTGCTTCAGCAAACCTTGACTCAGGGCCAGGAACAGATGAAGAGATGGCAGGAGTTGTAACCCCTTTGCCCAGCGTGTTACCGCCATGCGTGCTGACACGCAGGACGGGAGGGTGTTAGCTGGGGCCCACCTTTGCAACAATAGCCACATCTGCTCCTCTGTTGCAGCTCCGCATCCCGACTCCTGAGAAACTCATATTCTTGGCAAGCTGCTTTGTGAAATACAGCACGGTGGAGCTGTTTTTATTCTCAGTCGTTTATGCAAGAGGTTACTGTGAGTAGCTCTGTGCTTTAATAAAGAGAAACGGAGCTGTGTTCCCCACAACAAGCCCTTTTTATTACACTTGGTTTGAATAGCAATTGAGCCTCTAATCATGTCTCCAATGGAAAGAAGACCCTTTGTGAAAGCCTTTCATTTACTGCAGAGAATGAATTTTTACATGCATGAAACCAGATTACCAAAAGAACCCCACAAAATAACCAAAAGAGCTACCAATACCATATGTATATGTCCAGTGGGTGTTCAAGGTGGCCTAGAAGAGACTAAGTGGAAGTGTCTTTGTAAAAAGAAGCAGAAGAGCCGTCTGTGAAATTAAAAAACATCTTACGTCAAAGGAATACATACGTCACTGTAGTCTTCATTTTGAGCTTGCTGATTGCACTGATGTGGCACTATAATAATTTTATTTTATTTTTCTCCCTTCTGGGAGGTTTCTAAAACAGTATTTTAGAAAGAAAAATAAATAACATCTAATGTCTTTTCAGTTTTTCTTTTGGGAAAACTTGTGGTGAGTTGAAAATACTCAGTGAAGCTGTGAATGGGAGACATTTCCAGGGTGGGTGTGTTCTGAGGTTTGTTTGGGTTTTTATAATACTCCACTCCTATGTCTTATTTTTTTAAAATAGTTTTCATATGCTTTTAATACAGTGGAAACTGAATTAAGAAACTCCTCCTTATTCCACCAGTTACGGGAGCTTTGCAGGGTGATATGTTCTAGGACTATCACCACCTTTGCAGACGAGCCCCTCGGACAGTTCTGCTGGAAGGAAGCTGTGGTCCTGCTCTAGTCCTCCAGCCTTCACTTGGGCAAATTCCCAGCAAGGATTTTTTGGCAGGCACTTGTCTCTCCTTTTCCTATCGGATTTGTATATTAAATGGATTTGTAACCTCTAAGCGACCACGTTTCACCTTTTGAGATTGCTGTATCCAGAACATCAGAGTTCCCAGCGAGGACCGAGGATAGTGCTGTGCTCATTACGGTCTCGTGAGGAATGTCCTCTTCTCCCCAGCACCTTCAGTTTGGAGATCACATGGCTTGCTCCCCCTCTTCCCCATACTGAGCAACACTTCACATCAGAGGTAGGACTTGTTCCTAAAGCATTCTGCCGCAAAGTGAAAAACCGACACCTAAAAGCAAATGAGTACTTGGGGGAATCGGTGATTTCTTTACACAACTTCCTTCGAGCTATTTTAAATTAGATACTCACAGTCCTGCAGAGATGATCTGTTTTATGAAAGACATCCCCTCTCTGATGGATACATTGCATTAACTCAGCCACCAAAATTAAACAGTTGAGGGCACAACTGGTTTTTTGGCGCTGGCGTTAATAAAGCTGCGTGAGGTCAGCCAGGGTTTTCCTCCTGCCCCGTGCTGGAAGTGCAGCGCTGAGAGCAGCAAAAAATGGGGAGCCAGGCTGCAAGGTGACGGAGAAGCTCTGCGGCTGTGGGAATGCTCGAGCCCTGGCAGCAGCCTGGCAAAACCACGCAGAGCCGGCAGGGAACAGCGGGGAGAGGGTCGTCCCAAAGCTCAGCCGAGGGGCTCCCGCCGTGACCGTTGGGTTACTATTATTTGGACACCGTTCAGCAGGGCTCGTATTTCCCAGCCCATTCATAGAAAGCGATGTAAAACCCTTCGGACTGCTCCGACTGGTGTCTGTTGGGGCCGTTCCTCCGCTGCCTTGAATTGCTTTTGGTTTATGTACCAGGCTCAAATTCATCAGAGCGGAGCATGCCACACGGGTGCGTTTCAGGACAGGGTTAAAACCATCTGTAGTCTGGAAACCGGCAGGGTCCCCAGAGAGGGTGTTAAACCCAGAGAGTGCTGATCTGTTTCCTGCCTTTGTTATGATTTCTGCCTTGTAACCCAATCTTGCCGGCGAACCAGCCCGAGCCCGGCCCAGCTGTGTCAGCAGGGCATGGACTGCTGCTGCCGCTGCCGCCGCTCACGTCGGCATGGCCAGCCTCCAAAATCCTGGCGGAGCGTTTAGCAATTTGCAGGTTAAGCCGTGCCGAGTTTGCCCCGAAATCAGGGGGTGCTCGCTGACTTTGCCTGCGAGCTCGGGAAAGCAGAGCAGAGAGGAGGAGGGTGGGTGGTGAAGCGGGTGCTTACCAGTCAGCTGCAGTTGTGTGCCTGTCTAGAAGGGATATACAGGGCTATAAACATAATTCATTGCTTTTCATATGGATCTCAACACGGTCCTTTGGGAAAACCGCATAGAAAATGAGTATGGCATTTAAGACTCTGAGTGGGATGTCTTTTTCTGTGTTCACCTCCAAGGCTTTTAGAAGACCTCATGTTCTTTAAGGAGAAAGAGCATTATCTGCATGCTTTTGCACATTTTTAGCGCAGTGCAGCCCATGTAGTATTGCAAATGCAAACGAATAAAATGGCACGTGGTGCCATGAGAGCAGGGAGGGCGAGCTGTGCCATGACCGCACGGTGCTCGCACTCAGCACGGCCCCACAGTGCTTCACCTCCCACCCCCAGAGACAGCCGGGCCCTACATGTACATCAGTTACCCGCCTGCGAGAAGGTGCCACCGTCACCCTGAACCCTGTCAGCGTTCGATAGTCGAGGTAAACCAGTGCCCAGGCTTGCTCCCCTTCCCCAGGAGTGGCAGCCCAGCGAGGAGGAGCGCTGCGAGGAAAAGCCCAGCTGCTGTCAGAACAGAGTCCGATGAATCGATCTGGGGAGAGGGATGGGGCGGAGGTGGACGGTGCGGTCCCCCTCGCTCTGCAGGTCCAGGCCCCGTGGCAGAGATGCTGCACTGTGCCCGGGAGCCCTCGCATGTAGGTGGGTAGCGTGGGGTGATGCATAGCAAGAAAAAATCATCTTCTCTGTTTGTTTGTTTTCTGCTCTTTCTTGCGAGACTGATGTGAGCTGGCCCTGCCATCTGATCCGCTTTTGATCTTTTTCTAGCACGGCCTGTGTGGTTTTTAAAGCATTTCGCTGCCAGAGTTGACCACTACTAAGAGGGAGAAAAAGCAGTCAGCAAACTTCCCCGTTTAAAAATATGCTGGTTTAAAGCTTTCCAGATTACTTTGCTTGTTTTTCAACCAACTCATAAGGACTTTGCCAGCAGATTTCCAGTAAACTAGACATTTAAGTCAAAGTGGCTTCTTTGAAACATTTGAACAGTGGCATGAGGAAGGTTTCGGTGAACGATGGGGTGGAGGGGAGGACAATCTGTAATTTGTCTGCAGCTCTGCCTGGTGCAGGTGAGATGCCCACAGCAGAGCATCGTTCTCTTCAGGTTACGGTTTGTTATGAGGATTCAGGATTTTCCATGCTAATTTCCCAGGCTTTAAAATACTGATTACTCATTTCAGCTGCAGTAAAGTAGGCAAAGAAATGGTTTTTTTCTGAGATTTCTTGCTTCAGCCTTTTTTTGAAATTCACGGGAGCTGTCTATAACATCATTTCCTCATAATAATTTTAAATGGCTTTCAGAAATCTGAGGAGAGCAGAGAATTTTCTGACTATTTATCACAAATTACATTCCTAGGTCACAGACAAATCTGCTGTAAATAGGTACAACTCTGCTGATTAAAGCAGCGTTGTCCCTGCCAGTGTTGAAGTGTGAAACGACTTGACTAGATTTGTGTCATCCCACTGTTGGAAAGCAGGGTGTTAAACGATACTTGTGCAGCCAGCTGAAAGGCCTAAATAAGTACGTTGCTTTAAATCACGGTAAGACTCATCATTTATTTTCATTGTATTTAGCGAATTAGAAACCCGCTTTCGGTGAACAGGACTAGTTTCCTCTGTAATTGCACGCATCGTGCTGTCCATTAACACTTGTCAGAGGAGCTTGGGGTGCCTCCTGCAGAAACTAAGGCATCAAAGTATGTTTTAAGATCTTAAATACCTTTGTGGATCTGTACTTGGGCATTTTAGTTTTGCAACCTTGGTTTTTTTTCTACTTACTCTAAAAATGAGGATAGTTCACATTATTCTGATATTATATCTAGTAGGTCACATAGAGTCCTCTCTCCCCACCCCCTAGTTCTGGAACATGATATAAATTCATGAGCAAGAGTTTGCTAAAACCTGAATAGCATCAATGAATAGCATTGCATCTCACTGTGAAAGTTTTAAAGTTTTGCAATAGTAAGGTTAAACCTGTCATGGAATTTTGCATGAGGTCGGTATGGGATTTATAAAAACAAATAACGTTTTGTTCAGTACTAGATCTTTTCAACAATCAATAGTATTGAGAGTCTGTTTCACTTTACTTACCTAATAAGTTGGTATTTACTACAAGCTGATTTGATACGGATGTTCCTACATTCTCATTGTTGTATTATTCTTTTTTAATCAATGAGAGGTGTTGAATGTGGTCCTAGATGACTGGGTGATAAAAGGCCTAACAGTTAAACTCGGTTTTATGATATTTTGCGTTTCCAAACTATATCCATCTCCTTCTGTAATATATATTAACCCACTCTGTATGTTTGTGGTATTTTTGTAGCTTTTATTGGGGAAAAGGTTACAAGAAACCAGCTGGATAACTCAGAGTTTGCCACCTTGCAGCTCTGTTCTCCAACTGTTTTTATTTCTTGCTGTGTATCGAGGAACCATGTTAGTTACTTCTTGTTATGCCCCAACTGACTTGCAAATAAATACCAAAGGAGAAATAGCAAGGACCAGGCTTATCTTACTTCCTCTATTTTGCTAAAAAAAGCATCAATATTCACTCAGCTCCCTTGAAGCAGTCCTCTGTCCTTGTCTTGATTTTAGAAAAATGTTTGTTGCTGCTTTTATGTAACAGGCCCGCTGGGCCATGTGCACATCCCTGCTCAGCAGATGAGCTGCTGCAGCCACGTTCACGCTCCCATCCGAGCGGCAGTACCCCTCTCGCTCTGCAAGGGTGGGCTGTGAGCACAACATGGCGGACCTTGGGGTTTCGTTCGTAAGATTACTTGGAGCGCTGCCCAAAATACATAGGCAAAAAATGGAGAGCTGAGCAAAACAAGAAGGCTAAGCCATGCTTCTAACACAAATGTGGTCTTGAGTATCACCAGCCTCTGTGAATCGTAAGCTCAAGCCCATTCCCTCGATGGCATTTCCATTGCAAGCAGAGGGAGCGCGCTGTGAAGAGACAAAGCACCTGCTTTGTCCCCGGTGCTGCTCGTTGCAGGATCGCTGTGGTCTGGCCTAATCAGAACCGACAGCAATTAAGAGTAATTGAGGTAGTCTTTCTAGCTCAGTGATTTCCCTGTAGCTTTTAATAAGGAGAAATCAGAAGGAAAAACAAGTGCTGTTGTTCACTAAGCTCTCACGAGCCGTTTCTGATTGTCTTGGGATTCAACAACTCATTAGATGGAGAATTGGCAGTGCTTGGTTTGAGTAACACCAGTTTTCTGCGTGTCTGTGCGATGACATTTTTGTTTACATTCTTTAAACATGTGGGATGTTAATTTTTCAGTATTTTTTTTGGTCTTGGTATGGGGTTCTTGGGTTATTTTGAGCCTGAGCTTGTTTTCCTCTATTATGTAAGAAGTCAAGATAATAGCAAGTGTGATGTACTTTCCTCTCGTGATACTGCAATTAAAGGAACTTCGAAGGCAGGACTGGCCAAACAGGATCCGTGTCACAGACTTCTGGTCACAAGAAATCACTGCCTTTGGAAAACATATTAATAATATGATTTTCTTTGTTTTATAATATTGTCTGTGTTTAGCATGATGAGGACAAATAAGTACGAAATAGATTGCAAAAGCGAAACGTGTTGTTGGTGGTGATAGCCCTGGCTGAACAGCTGCCTCACCTGCAGCCTGTGTGCTGGGCAGTCTCCGCTGGGACCACGTCTGACATACCAGACCTGTGAGCAGTGTCCGGTGGCTGCCAATGAAAAGAGAAAATGTCTAGAGAATTTTTTTTCTCTTATCCCCTTGTCCCAAAATGTGGATTTTTTTTTTCTCCCCATTTGTTTTGGCCTAAGTTCAGGACCCCAGAGCAAGAATTGCAAATGGCTGGTGAGAGGGGGCAAGGAAGGATCCATGTCAACTGCTCATCCTGCTGCCTACATAGCAGAGAGCTCCTCATGCTCACTGGTCTGAGGATGCCCTTGCCACACCGTACCTGTGGGAAGACCTTCGTATTCATGCATACCTACGAACTGGGGTCCCCAGTAGCCTCTATTCATAAAGTGCAACTAAACTGGCGAATCCTATACCAAGTTCTCCTCTTAAACACCAAACTTTTTTTACAATCAAGCCATTCAAGCATAACTTGGGGTCAGTGACGAATTGTGGTAGAGAGTACTGTAACAAAGGGGATAACTGCTGGGAAAATTGTACTAGTAAATGCATAAGCTTTTCAGATACAAGAAGGAGGCAGCTGCCGATAAATTCTTCTTGTTTACCACAGCTTCTCCTAGAAGATTTGCATTTTTCACTTTCTTGACATCAGGGCTTCACAAATAAAGGCTTATAGGCTGGTGTCTTCATCAGGTACCCATCAGGCAACTTAGGTATTGTTTTGGAGGGTCCGTATACTCTCAGTCTATCTGTAAACAAAATACTCATGTATTTACCACGTCCTAGAGAAAGCAAACAGAATCAAAGATCTTCACCTTTGATTACCTACTACTATGAAAATACTTTCTCAAAATGCAGTTTTCATGTTTAAATAGTAAACTGTCATGTTCTTCCTTCTTATGCACCACCTGCCTCACCCAGATGTTGATGTGCGTTGTTCCTGTCATCTGTGCAGTAACCCTCATCTTTGTGTATGCATTCATTACATGCTCTAAGTTTGATTTTCCAAAGCCTGTTTACATCAGCCCTGTGGCTCCCTGTAAAACTGGAAAAATCGGAGATTCTTCTTGGCTGACATATCAAATACATGAGGAAAGCTTTAACTGGATGGTAGTTGATGGTTTAAAGCAAGTCTGGGCCCAAAAGCTAAACCTGTAGCCATGATGGCACAGAACATCCAAGTAACAGAAACCCCACTGGATCCCCACTCTCTCGGTGCTTGGGTACCTTTTTGGGTATCTAGAATCATAGAAACACAGAATCACAGAATGGTTTGGGTTGGAAGGGACCTTGAAAGATTATGTAGTCCAACCCCTCTGCCACAGGCAGGGACATCTTTTACTAGATCAGGTTGCTCAAAGCCGCATCCAACCTGACTTTGACCCTTCCAATAATAAGAAACCCACAACTTCTCTGGGTAACCTCTCCCAGTGTCTCACCACCCTCATCATAAAAAAATTTCTTCCTTACATCCGATCTAAATCTGCCTTCTTTCAGTTTAAAACTGTTGCCCCTTGTCCTGTCACTACAGGCCCTGGTAAAAACTCTCTCTCCATCTTTCTTGTAAGCTCCCTTTAAGTATTGAAAGGTCACAATAAGGTCTCCTGGAGCCTTTTCTTCTCAAGGCTGAACAACCCCAGCTCTCTCAGCCTGTCCTCATAGTGGAGGTGTTCCAGCCCTCCGACTGTTTTCACGGCCCTCCTCTGGGCGCTCTAACACGTCCATGTCTTTTTTGTACTGTGGACACTGGATGGACATCAAGAACTGGATGCAGTGTTCCATATGGGGTTTCATGAGAGCACAGTAGGTGGGGAGAATCATCTCCCTCAACTTGACCACACTTCTTTTGATGCAGCCCAGGATACGGGTGGCTTTCTGGGCTGCAAGCACACATTGCTGACTCATGTCCAGTTTTTCATCCACCAGTATCCCCAAGTCCTTCTCTGCAGGGCTACTCTCAATTCATTCATCCCCCAGTCTGTACTGATACTGGGGATTGCCCCAACCCAACGTGCTGGACCTTGCACTTGCCCTTGCTGAACTTCATGGGATTCGCATGGGCCCACTCCTTAAGCCTGTCAAGGTCCCTCTGGATGGCATCCCTTCCCTCAAGCATATCAACTGCACCACTCAGCATGGTGTCATCTGCAGACTCACTGAGGGTGCACTCAATCCCGCTATGACATTGATGAAGATATTAAATAGTATTAGTCTGAGTATGGATCCTTGAGGGACACCACTCATTGCTGGTTTCCTCTTGAACATTGAGCACTTGACTGTAATTCTTTGAACATGGCCATCCAGCCAATTCCTTATCCATCTTAACAGTCCATCCATGAAACCCGTATCTCTCCAATTTAGTGTCAAGAATGTTGTGGGGAGACTATATCAAAGGCCTTACAGAAGTCCAGGTAGATGACATCAGTAGCTCTTCCCTTGTCCAGTGATGCAGTCACTCCATTGTAGAAGGCCACTAGATTAGTCAGTCATGATATGCCCTTGGTGAAGACATGTTGGCCATCTCTAATCACCTCCCTGTCTTCCATGTGTTTCAACATAACTTCCAGGATGATCTGTTCCATGATCTTACCAGGCGTGGAGGTGAGGCTGACTGGTTGGTAGTTCTCAGGGTCCTCCTTGTTACCCTTTTTAAAAATGGGTGCAATATTGCCTTTTCCCCGTCAATGAGGACTTTGCTTGACTGCTGTGACTTTTCAAATACGATGGAGAGTGGCTTAGTGACTACATCAGACAATTCCCTCAGGACCCTGGCATGCATCTCATCGGTCTCATGGACTTGTGCATGTTCAGGTTCCTCAGGTGGTCTCAAACCTGATCTTCTTTTATGATAGGACAGACTCCATTCCCCTAGTCCCTGCCTTGAGATTCAGGGACTTGAGAGATGTGGGAAGAGTAGTTACCATTGAAAACTGAGGCAAAAAAGTTGTTGAGTATCTCATCCTTCTCCATGTCTGTTGTCACTAGTTCTCCTGTCTTATTTACCTGGGGAGGATACATCTTCTTTTACACTTCTTTCATGTCAGTGCAGAAAGTGCTGACATGCAGGCTTCACTCTGTGGGTGCTGCTCCCCTTGTTCAGCTCAATGCAAGAGTTGCCGGAGCAAACCAAAGCCTTTCCATCTAGTGCAGCGTCCTTTCGCTGAGTGCCTCTGTCACCAAGTGACCAAGTGCAACAAGGTATCATACCTTGCATTGGTGAAACATGAAATAACTTGCCCCTTCTTTGGGCTGCTGTGACTTAGATATTGGGCTCAGTGCAAAAGGAGGAAGATCCAGCGTTTCACACTGGTTGGTACAAGTAGGTGCTTCACCTGTAGACTTTTTTTCTGTACATCATCACTTTTAGCAGTGAATTCCGGAACTTAACGGAAGAGTGCATGGAAAAGGTATTGTTTCAGTCTATTTTCACCATGATTAACAGCCAATATATTTGTGATATGGAAGTTTCTAAGCACCAGATACTTCTATCATTTAAATCTCATTTGGGGGATTCCATACTGCAAATATGACTGCATTGCACAGGGCTGATTTACATCTTAAATTCCAAATATATTACTTTGGTTTTATACAGAAATACCACTGTTCAAAGAGAATGCAGTGCCGATGTATTGCTCTAATATTAGAGCTTGTCAAAAACTTTTGACTGTTTTGTCCCAGAGTAAACTCTGGTATTTTAACTTTTTGCTTTGTTGCTCTGAATAAAGACAACATGTGATTTGCCCCCCACTTCCCCCACCAAGAAGGAGCAGTTGTAGAAAGGATTGTCCTGGAAAAGCCTAGACTGCTTTATTTTGAGGTCTTTGGTTGAAGTGCAATTTCAGAATTCCTGAAAAACTGAGCTATTCCACTTTGTTCCTGTTTGATTTTAAATTTTATTTCCTTGTTTCATGGGAAAAACAGATTAGATAAATTATGCCTCAGTTTTCACCAGGAGGCTGGGCTCCCTAGCCAGAGATGCATGGGGTGTCACAGTGATTTATTCAGAAATACTGTCCAGTTATTTCCTCTTTTTGTTACCTCAAAATAAACACATTTCAATTGAGTAATGCAATTTTTCAGTTTTACAGAATGTTTTGATGACTGTACATTACAATTTGTCCAGAATCTAAACACTATCCACTGCTTATTTTAGCTTTCCTTAAAGAAAAATCTGAAAATGTTTGTAAAATTGAATCTTTCAAATGGAACTGCCTTATTCCATAGACACAATATTCTAGTGAAAACTTCCACTGGGTTTAATTTCCCCAAAAAAAGTGTCACATTCTTTGCTATGGTTTAATCAGCAGCACCCTGCTCTAAAAAACATTACAGACTGCCCGACCATTTATAGAGACTAGATATTTCATATGTGCAGAAAATCTGAGAAGTGACTAAAATGTTTCATGCTTGCAGTGAACAACTGTTCCCTTTCCAGTGTCTAAATGATGGGCTGTTGCTGTTACTCACGGTGCTTATTTCAGTAGCATCTGCTGCTAACCAAAATTCAGGCTAAGAACCGTGCAGGTACCAAAGAGCTTGTGGTCTCAGCAGTTGAGATGAGCAGAGACTGGGTAATAACCTGCAAGCCAAGGGAAGGATGTGACAGCAGCAATTAGCACACCTGCTTTGCTGGCTTCTAGGCTTGAAACCTGAACAGAGTAGGTATAAAAGGCAGTAGAGCTCGGTGAAAGTTGAGGTAGCATGTAAGGAGCATCTGTGGTTCTAGAAGAGCCTCCCACTGAATGACTGAGTCCTCAAGTCTTTATAAGCAATAAATAAATTAGTTCTTCTGTTAGCTGTCATATAAAAACATATTTTCATCTATATTGCTTTCCACAAAAACTATTGTGAACAGGCAATTGCTTCTAGGCCTATTTGTAAAGAGCCAGTAAACAGGAGGTTGAAGTATTATCCAAGCAAATTCATAAATGCTTTTACTTGTTTGGGTTCTTTCATCTAACACATCTAGGTCTGTTGGTACAGGCCAAGGACAGTCTTTATGTGTCAGTCATCGTCATCTCATTTAAACTTCATAATCTGGAACCAACACAGGGACATTTTACTAAGAGGTTTCCAGTTACTTTTTTTTTTTTTTTTTCCAGTTTGGGTATCAGAATACAATGTGAGTTTATCAAAATCCCGAAGAGAATATGTAGAAGAGCTCAAAGTATGGTTTCTAGGTGTATCTAAAATATGCCTTGGAGAATAAAAACCTCTCTAAAACTTAAAGAACAGGGCATGGAGATGGAGGGTTGGGAGGGATATAGCATTCCCATTTCTTCTGATCAGTTCAGCAAAGGTTTAGCACCAAGTGATGTGGTTGTGGCTACAAAACTGCTCAGCTTCCAAAACAGATCAGGGCTGTATTTGCCCGGAGCACTGTATGCTGCTAAAGAACTTGTTGACAGACGCCTTGCTGCAGCAGCATCATGGAAGGTATTAAGGCTAATTCAGCATGTCTCTGGCAGGGGTTGGTCAAGTTTGCTTCTACAACTGTGCTTCCACGTCAGTGTTTGTGAGAGCTAACTTGGCTCTTTATAAGCAAATGTATACAAACCAGTTCAGGTTGTACGAATTCCAGGGGTGGTACCAGCGCTCACAGCTGTGGCAAAGCAGGAGCGTGACCTGTCCAGAACAGAGGGATAGTGTTTCTCCTGAAAGTCTCTAAAGGTAGAGAAGATGGAACTTGCTGAAAACACATTTTTACTCTGATGAAAAAACAACTGTGAAGTTACTGCATTTTCTGATATTTAACCTATTCTGTTCGTCATCTGAAATGATGACACGGGCCACTTTTTATTACTGTAGTATGTGTTCACATCAAAGAACCAAGTTTCATGTGGTTAGACTGTTTTGAGCAGAAATAAACAAACTGAAATTTATTATGAATGAAGAGAGCAGCAAGTGAGATCTGACCCTCATGCGGTTCTTCCTGACAGAAATCTGTGATATTCAATTATATCTTTGTTCTGCAACTGTGGAGACAAGCAAGGTGTCTGCTGAACCTGATGAAAGACTTCCCTTGGATTATTCAGCCAGCTGAGTCCATCAGCTCTGCCTGGTTTTTTGTCTGAATTAGGTTGAATGTGATGTAGCCAGGTGTAGCAAAGGAAGCTGGACAGGTCATCCTTCTGTATGATGCATAATTTATTATACTGGTATTCAGCACTTTTTTGGAGACTTGCAGCTCATCCTGCTGGATGTTTGTAGGTGGACGCTGACTGCACTTGCTTTCTCGGAGAGGCAGCTGTGAGAGCTTCAGCTCCTCAGAGGGAGCTCAGCATCGAGGGCTCCCGTGGCACATTACAGAGCAGTCCAGGAATCGGCCGCAAATCATCGGTGAGCTGCAGCGTTATGGCTGAGGTGTTGTGCGCCCCAGCTCCCAAAACATGTAACATGAACAGAATGAGTGTTTTGCTTTTTCTGGTGAAGTCTGGAAGGAGTCTGGCTGACCTGTTGTGTTCCTCTCCAAAAGCTTTTGGATGACTTAGAGGAGCTAGGGAATCGCCAGGGGGGTCAGGGATTAAATTGCGAGGAAGGTTTTTAGAGTCAATTTAGGGTGTGCTCACTGCTGAGGTCTAATGAAGTGTAGCTGTTCTTGGCTGTGCGTGTGGTAGTAAAGGAGGGGCTGATTCACCCTTGGATAACTCAGTGGGATGGAGCTGTTCAGGGAAGAAGAGCTACCCTGGGGTGGTGGTGCTGCTCAAGCCTTTGCACCCTGGTTTCTGCCAGCGAACGTGCTGCAGGCTTGTGCCAGTGAGTAAGAAATCTCCCTACCCAGTGCGAGCACTCGCAGCTCGCTCTGGCCTCGGGGCTTGTTCCATTCCGTCTCCTCCCCAAGCCACAACAGGTTTTTTCACGGAAACTTGGTTTCTGGCTCCTGCGGCTGGCAGACTGCCCCTTGGGTGACCCTGTTCCTATGATGGCTCCCTCTTTTTTTGGAGGGGTAATACCAAGCTGCTTAGCCCATGGGTCACTTCCATGTAAATTAAACCCTTCTTGCCTCCCCCTAGGGGTGGGGGTCGGGGGGCATTGGCATGCACCATTTCCTTTTCTATTCGGAGCATTTTTGGGGTGGTCATAGCACTTCTGAGACTTGCACAGTGCATATCCAGGCAGCGTTCAGTGCATGGACCTCTTCTTTGGTCTGCCGTCTCCAGCTCTGGACAATGTGCTGACAGGGTGGGTGGCAGATTGACCGCCTCCAGCTCGACCTCAGGCCTGCAGCCGGCAGCAGGGGTCCTGGAGCCGTGCTTCTGGGTCTGTCCCCATGTTTGACCCCTAACCCTGTCAAACTGGGGAATTTTCACTTGATCCATCTCACCAGTCTAACTTACCCAGTGTCAGGCTCTTATGCCTATTGATGACTTTTGTCATGGCTAACTGAACTAAGGAGGTATTGATGAGAGAGAATTTTGTATCCTGGATCCTCCATTAACTATTACTCAAGTATGACTGTGAGCTGCAGAGGTTTTCCACTACAGACTTTTTCACAAGGATATCTCCATGATGAGATTAAATAACCTTCCTCAGGGTGCGGGAAATGGGGTGAAGGAAACAGTCATTTGGAAGAAGGATAAAGCAGTCTGGAAAGTTATGTTAACCTGGGCACTGAAAGAAACTCTGGATTCTTGAAAATGTTTTGCAGGGGCTATCCCAAAGCCCATGTAGCTTCAGTAATCCATGATCTCTTCCAGCTGTTGGCATGAATGCCACGGTATAATAATCACCTCCGTGTGCATTACTCATTCTCCGTTTTATGGTATGTCTCTCTACTTATTAGATCATTGACAGAGGGAACAAGCCATCCGTTGAAGGAGACCTGGATGTAATTATGCACAGTTCAACTGGATCCTATTAGTGTTAAACAACAAAAGATGTTACACGTAATCCGAGTTAGTAAGCTACACGGAGGAGTACGGCAGAGTCAGGAAGACAAGGACTGATGCTCGGCAGAGACTGCTGCTTGCAGAGATACAGTCCTCATGACATATTAGCCATGATGCATGTTAGCCATGGGTCATTAATTTTGGCTTAACATTCTCTCCAGGTATGAGAGAGAAAAACTGAGATTACACGGGAGTTGACTAATGACAGATAAAACCTGGCCTGGCACAGAACAGGAGACTTTTGTTGTGTATAGTGAGCACATGCCCAAAATAAGAGAAGACCGAAAATATTTCAGGCTGGTGCTTCTGCTTTGTCACAGGAATGGGTGTGAAGTTCCTGGGGAATCCTCTGGCCCTGTGTAACAGAATAGTAGGAGCCAGCCAGACCGCTATCAGCAGACCCCAACAAGGTCTCCTCATCATGCAGTTGGCTAGCCCTGCACTCACAAGTCTGCCTATGTAATGGTGACGCAATGCAGGGTCCCCAGCCCTACCAAGCACCTACACAAGTCACCGAGTTTTCTGACTGACTTGCATCCAATGTGTGGTTTGCACCTAGGCTCAGATTGCTAATAAATTTAGTCCACTGAGGTGCTCTTACAAGGGATCAGTTTTAAGCTCTGGCTAGATGCGACTCTTGCGAGTGCAACTGTGCTCAAGTACTTAATTTTGCACAGATTTCCTCTTAGCGCTTGGAGGCCTGTAAATGTGTAAGTTGAATGGTTAGGGGAGAAAATCCCTCAAAAGTGAAGCACTTGATTTGCCACTTAATGTTCTTGATATCGGTACGATACTGTGGGCCACCTGTAGCAGTTTTATTCCACCATAAAAATGATAAAAAGTATACAATTGTGCAAGCTTTCCTTGTTGATACAGTTGTTAAAAGAAGCTTCCTGATGTTTTAATAAACAAGAAACAAAATAGCTGTGGAGTTTAGTTTATACCTCACATGTTCCAACACAGTGAAACAATGTAGGAGTTAGGGCCAACAGGCACGAGTACTGAATGCAATGATGATGAAAATAGTACTAGTAGAATTAGGGAATTATTATTATTATTATTATTGTTGTTGTTGTTGTTATTGTATTATTATTATTATTATTATTATTATTATTATTATTATTATTATTATTATTATTTTATCAGAGGCCATTATCCTACAATTTTTCTTTCAGGACCAGATTTCAAAATTGATTAAGGGATTTTCTTTACTCAGCTATATTTCAGAAAATGCTATTCTCACAGCATATACCTAGAGAGGAAGATGCTCAGTTACATTTTGCACATCTGTTTGGCTTATTAAAGACATATGAAGCCAAAGAAAATTTTTGCTAGCCACTTTTTTATTAGAAAAAGAGAAATCACTCTGTCTTCAGCACCAATCTTTCGGTTTCTCCTGTGTCATGTCATTGATAAACTGTATATTCAACAACAAGGTGAGGAGAGATGAAGGCTTTTTATGAAAATCTTTTCCTCAACAACAGTAGGAATTCACTGGTCATCTCACAGTGATCATTGATCTTTTCAACAAGGGAAATATGTGTCGTCATCCTTTTGGTACAGGAGAGGAGCCTGAAACCGAGGCAAGGAATTTGCTTGCAGTGGTGGCAGATTGGCGTTCCTGAGGAACCTGTGGAACAATTAGCAATTAATTTGAGCTCTGATACAGGGCAGGAGGAGAGTCAGGACATCTTGATGATCTTCTAGCTCTAGTGGGAATGCCTGTGTTGTGCTGGGAAGTTCACTTACTGTCCATCTAAAAAGGTAAGCAGGAGAAAACACACTTTACAGCATTTGTGTGGTTCTCTGCCTCTGAGAACAGCAGACCACCGAGCTCAGGAGAAAGCGAGGCAGCTGGAGATGAAGCAAGGCTGGTGGAGCACATCTAGTTAACTTTACCCAAGTGTATCTCAGATCCATGATCCTAGCCTGGAAAAAAACCACAAAACACACTGAGCAAGTAATTTGTAACCCAAGAGATAAGTGCCAGAAGTTTTGGTATGCTTATTAAAAGTTTAGTGTCACTGTGGGAGGTTCTTAAATTGCAGCAGTGGTGGGGAATGGCACTGTTAGAGAAATTTATAGATATTTCTAGAGTTTGTAAAATCCTTCGATGAAAAGTAGCATAGCAGTGCAAATGATCTTTCATGTTCATTATCTTTCAAAACGTAGTTACAAGAAATAACTAACTATATGGCCAGCTTGTGCTGTGGCTAAGAAACTTTACAGGATTAAACATCTCATACAGGCCTTTCCAGTGTATGATCCTTAGTAAGACTCCCCAAAAGGTCCTAGGCCCCAGAGCAGAGTTTCTTGGTTGTACTGTAATTATCTCATGCAGAACAATGTATTTTAATTAAATATATAACAGTTTCTCTGGAATACATCATTTAGGAATTCTTCCCTCTTCACCATATTGTATTTAATCTGTAAGTTCAGCCCCATGTCTCAGCTGATGGCACATTCAGAAGGAGCAGATGCCAGTTGTACCAGTGCTAGAGATGAGTTGCGTCCAGCCAGAACCTGTAGGAAGGCCAAGCTCCACCGTGTTTCAGGAAGGAAAGGTCAGAGCTCAATTTTAGATCAAACTTGACTTTGTGATCCCGGTTCTCAAGCCATTTCATACCTGGGAGAAATCTATAATTTGCAAAAAGTTAAAACTTTAAAATGCTAATTGTTCTAGAGAGTTTTCTTCTATTCAAAGTAAGTGAAAATATTTTGTTGCATCAAATTAAGAACCTAATTTATTTGTCAGTGTACCAACTTCTCTAATCATCTCTGGTAGCTGTGTCTGTCTGAAGTGAAGGAAATTTTCAACTGCAGGAAGTGAGTGTAGCCCGGTTTTCTTTTTTTTTTTTTTAAATGAAACTACAGAACAACTACACATTCTGTATCGACTAAAAAAGTCTGTGAAGAAATCACCTGAGAGGAGTTTGCTGTTACTTTTCAGAAAATCCATAATGCTATTTTCAGATAAGAAGTTAGCCTGTAGGAAATAAGCACAAACCTCCCAAGCCCTGTGTTTGAAAGATATCATCCCGATTGTAGGCCAGTCTGTTAGAAGACAATTTCGTCTACCATGCAGGCCCACAGACTTTGTCCTGTACTTGTGTCTTACTTCACTTGTGGGTTGAGACAACTGGTGGCTCATGAACAGCTCCTGTTTTGTTTCCAAGCCATGTTGTAGTAAGCAAGTAAGCATTTGTGCAGACTGAGTTAGGAGCAGCGTTCAGCTGATACCTGCTGACAGACAGAAAATTACATTTGCAAATGTTTTATCAACAATATCTTATGCGGAACTTTTTGTAATGCTAACAGTGATGTATCTTGTTTACTGCAATGCTGAGTTTTTGCTACATCGCTCTGCCTCCTAACCATCGCATGCAGCCGGATTTGGAGAGGCTGATGAGTTCACCGGGGTCAGGAAGGGTTTTCTGAATCATGCTCTTACTGTAGCTATTGGTGAGGTAGAAATAATGTCTGGTAACCCACCTCCCATATTGCTAGTTTGTGCTGTTCCCCAGCCCCTTCCTGGGATCGCTGGAGCTGCCGTATCTGTAGGAGGGAAGTAGTCTAACACATGGTCTCCAGATCAGTGGAACAACCCCTCCGACCAGGTATATGCAGGACCTAGGATAGAAAAGCAGTCGCTTGAGGCAGCAAGGAAAGTGCAACTCTTCTGCTGCTGGTTGCTGAGAGAATAAAATCTGTCTTTAGACTGGCAAGGATAAGATCCAAGCTCTTTGGCTCCTCTTTGACAAGGGTAGTCCCCCTGTTTGTCAAGTGTTCAAGACTGTCCTTAACCTTGGAGAAGTGAAGAGAAACTCTGGAGGAGTGTTTTGTCTGATGAAACGCTTGCTTGCTGAGCTGGCTGAGCAACATTTCTTGCTTGTTGAGCTCAAGATATATCTTAGCACTTCATGAACAGTTGAAAAAAAATCCCTTACTGACGCTCAGCCAAGGTGGCCATGGAAAAGCAGCATGGCTTGAAGGGCTGTTGTAATTCCTAAAATTGTTCTAAACACCCTGTGCTACTGTGGGAGAAGTAATTTTTGAAACAATGCAAGTCCTTCATGGTCGTGTAACCAGGGGAGCCTGTGCCGCAAGATGCTTTGGAGGCTGCACTTCTGCTGGAGACGATCCTACGGTCTGCCAAGGCTTGGCGCTGCCGTTAGCTAAACGGGAATGTCACTGCCTGTGATGCCAACAGCGAGCCGAAGGGCTCTGTTTTCCTCTTTGAACGGAGGACCCCAGAGCAGGGATTCTCGGTTACGCAATAAAAATAATAAAAATGCTAGTTTAAATTTTGAATTATTAAAGGACTATTTTTGACTTTCTCAGAGACAGCATCTGTAAATAATCAGGCAGAAGCCTTTCCATAAAACAACACAGAAAAACCTCAAAGAGCATTTAGATTCTGCAACTTTTAAACAAGATTTTTAACTCATGGGGAAGCCAACATCAACACAATGCTTCCTGCACATAAAAGCATGGAATTTCTTAGCAGTGTGGGGGCAATAAATGACTATCACATTTCCCTCCTTTCTAAAAACTAAATATTTTTCAATGGAAATAGTAATATTGATGGAAAAAGAAAAGAGAACCGTGAGTTATGTAAGAATTGATTTAAGCACTGAACCCCCATACATTGCAGACTGTAAACTAATTAAAGAAAAACTTAAGCTGTTCAGTTTTGCTCTAATTGTCCTCCAAGCTCAAGAGATCAAATATGCTAGCTGAGATCCTTCTTGTAATCATCCACATTCATGACCCAGGTTTTGAGTTCATTCCTGCTGCTCTCAGCCAGGTCCAACCATAATGCAAACAAAAGAGGTGAATGATATACTCTTAATTATGTCCTCTACAAAGATAGGAGAACATGATGACTAACAGCTATACACATATATGTTCCTAGCAACCTCTGACCACAGTGTTTGCCCACAGTGTGTGTGAAATCAGAAATTCATCCATAACCAAGTGCATATGGATGGGTTATTTGCTAAGGAAAATTATAAACATTGTCCAGTGTAAAAAAAAAATTAATACTTTATTCGAGATTCTGTTACCTTGGTTTCTTGGCTTTTGCAGGTGGAGTGCTGTTGGCTTAAGGGGCTGCCAAATCAGGCTCTTGTGGATTTGAGTGGAAAATTGGTTATGAACAACTGGCTACATTTCTGGTCATTAGGTCGACCTGCCTGAAACCTATAGATCTCCAAGCTGTGGACAAATGAACCAGTGAATACCGAATTTGAGGGGGGATAACCAGTGCAGGCAAACAGAACTGAGAAATGTTATGATTTAATACTGCTCCATGAGCAAGCTCTGTGGTTTCACGAACCGCCCCTGGTTTGTGAACCACTGCTAGAGAAGGGCTGAATTAAGCATTTATTTCATGTGTGTGAAACTCTGGGTAAAGAAGCAAAAATCACAGTCTTGCAATTCCTGTTTACCCGTCTGGTTAGTTTTTAGCTGTTGTTCATAAGTTGTTATTTAGACTGACTAATTATCTAGCTTCCCACAAATGACGGATTTGTGTCTTTTCCCAGATGAGGCGAAGTTATGACAAGCTATATAGTAAAGGAGTCAAGATAATGGCATGACAAATGGCACCTAATCTGTTTTTCTCTGCTAAATGATTTGCTTATTTTGATATTCTGAGAGATGCCAAAACGATTTCCCCAAAAATTAGTGTTTGCTTCATCAGCAGCTTTCAGAGAAAACAAAATGTTGTGGTTGAGACATAAGAAAAGATTGTCACAGAGATACTGAGCTTACCAAAGTGCATCCCTTATAATGAATTCAGTAACGGTACAGTCAGTGTTGGTGGGACCTGGGAGCCTGGCACAGCTGTAGCTCTTGGCTGAACCACCTCTCCTGGCCTGGCACAGCTGTAGCTCTTGGCTGAACCATGTCTCCTGGCCACCTCCTGCTTTCTGGCTGCCCCAGGCAGGTAGTGCTGGAGCGCAGGCGCGTAGAGCTGTGCCCCTTCCCAGACGGTGTGTGGTCTCTCTGGACCTCAGTGCTGACATTTTGAAAGGGACAAAGGACACCTAAGCTGGTTTGCAACTTTGGAAATCCTGGTTGGGTCTACCACCACACGAAAATGTTCTGATGAAAGTAAAACATGAATGAAGAGAGAGACTCCATCTTCTGGGGCTGGAAAGGTTTTACTCTGCTCCACAGTAAGAATTTCATTCTTTTTCTTTTTTAACTCTGCCAAGCTTAGGAGAACCACAGATTGGCACACTTTGATCATGGCACCATGTGGAAACCAAAAGTTTGTGCTGTAATTACCTTCTCAGTGTAGCTTTCTTTTCAAACCAATCTAAGCTGCCATCAGAAGAACAAAAAGCCGCCATGAAGTTTGTTAACACGAGACTGACAGACCTGCAGTGATGAAAGTGTGTGTCATCCCCTATGTGTTGTCTGCACATTAGTTTGTGTGACTTGTGGCTTTTAACATTTTTCTTGGACTATAGCACTTACGATTTAAGAAAGATACACTGTAAGATTCTTTTAAGAAAGATACCCTTAAGAAAGATTCCCCTGTAAGCAGGAAGGATGCTGAGCAGAGGAGATAACTGTCAAAGGAGGGCAATCCTGCAGCTCTTCAAAGTAGAGTAAGAAAATGTCACTTAGCTGCAATGTGGTTGATGGAAAGGTTTATTAACTTGGTTAACACATGTATCTTCAATATACAATTTTTCAGGTAGTGTAAGCTGGTGGCAACAGACTTTTAGTACTTAAATTGAAGACATAAAAAGCAGGCATATTTCCCTAAGTTACTTGACTGTAATTGTCTTATGCTGCTGCATTTTCATACAGGTACTCCAACTTCTCACATTAAAAGCAGTGCCCGTGCAAGTCACAACTTCTCATGGTACTTTTCATGAGTACAGAAAGTCAAGGTAGGAACAGGGTTGATGTAGTCTTGTGGATGAAAAAAGAACGAACGAGATCATGCTGTTCAGGTATTACGAAACATTTTCCGTCATCTCAATTCAATAGGTAATGAGCACAGCATGATCAACACAGAAGTAACATTCTACAATATGGTTGTGCATTTTTTGTTCATATCTTACCCATTCATTCTCTTCATACCATGTGGGTAGCAAGCAGATGTATTACATTATACTACATTAAATCCTGTGGAGGCAATAGTCTTAAGTACTGCGTCAAATATTTGTAATGTGGAATTATTTTAGGACAGGAGCCAAGTGCAATATGGCATCCTTCATAGTGTCTCTCTTGTTTTTGTAAGAAGTGGAAGCTCAGCTACTGCCTTACAATTATGCTTCTTCTCTAACCTTCAACATCCCTTTTCATTTGTCACCATCTGAATGTTTTAATTATTATCATATATTAGAGTCTCCATTGCTTTCTTCATTGGCTTTCTCATTTAAGCTGGGAAGGACCAAGTATTCAAGAGGCCCTTTCTAGCCCTACCTCTCACCTGGGTGGGCAAGACCCCGCTCTCTTGTACCTGTGAGGTGCAGCGCACGTGCGGGGAGCGTGTGTGCCAACCCTGTGCCCTCCAGCAAGCCCACAGCTATGGATCAGGTGCTGGGAGCAGCCGGCCTGTAAGTCATCAGTGCGGGCTGGGTGCAAGGCGATGCCATAGCCCTGGCCGTGACAGGGGTCCCGGTACTCGGCTTATTGGTGCTTCTGGCCCATGGGAGAGGGTGCTGGGTGGGGGACCCAGGGGAAACGGATCAGGGCAAATAAGCCTGGCACATCCTGCCAGCTGTTTTACACTTTGTGCATTGCAGGCAGGTTATGCTTTTTGAGAGGATATTCTCTTCGGTGCACAAGACACTAATAATTTCAATAGCAAGAGGAATTTCCATTCTTAAATCTGCTTTATTTGCATAATGCTGTGTTTCTAGACAATGTCTTGCTTCTCTTTTACTTTGCAGAAATGAAGACCCTAACCATAGCAGCCTGTCCTGAAAATACTAAAATACCTGCAGCTATTTTGTCTTTAGAAAATCAGTACGTTAAATCAGTTTGTTGTTCATCTACAGCCACGTGTCTTCTATTTATGAGTCTGTTTAAATGCCAAACTTTTGCTTGCTTCTTTTACTTCCTTTGACTTCCAGTCTTATCCAAATCACTTTTTTAATTGAATTAATTTACAGGTCAAGTTAGTCCTTAGAAATTCTCTACTCAGAAATATTGGCAGTATTTTTGCTCTTTATTTAGAAATATTTGTCTCTGAACATGTTCATTACTCAACCAGCTGTATGACTGACTTCATAATTGAATTGTTCGATTCTTTTGATTGTTTTAGTAATATACCCACACATGCAGGGTGCCAGCTTCACGGTTTGACATTCAACAGGAGAACATCCTTTTGTTTGTAGGCAATTTTCTGAAGACTTAGAATGTTGCTTTCTTCATGGAGATGAAAGTTTTGGAGCATCATCCTTGCCTACAGTAATTCATAGCGTTTGAATTTGGTTGAGGCCAGAGTCCGTTGCAGTGTCTGTTTGTGGAGCCAGCTAGATGCTGACCAACGCACTCCAACAGAGTCTTCACGGAGAGCCTACAAGCCAAACACAGACTGCCCGTGTGGGGGCAAGTTCAGCCTGCCTTATTCATGCCCATTTTTCTTTGCTGCAAAGATGCAGCCTTGAATAACCTAAGTGTAGTTCGTCTTCCTCTTACCTCCTCTTTGTGGTTATGCGTTTCAATGTTTAGCATGTTGGCAGATGCATGGGAGCTCGTGGGTCAGAACTTCCAGAATAAGAACATTGCTCTTCGTAGTGTGCTGCCCTGAGCCTGATGGAGAGATTGATCCTTCCCTGTGTGCATGGCTAATGTAGCATGGACCATGCCCAGACATTTCCACAGGGTTGTAGTGAACCGCCCCAGTCTCGTGCAGGGACACATGAACAGGGTTGTTGGCTATCACTCTATCACTCGAAGTAAGACTTTACACAGATCAGCATTGGTACGTCTGTAGCTGAAATACATGGAAAAATGAGATGAGAAGAGAAGAGAAGAGAAGAGAAGAGAAGAGAAGAGAAGAGAAGAGAAGAGAAGAGAAGAGAAGAGATGGAGAGAGTGCAGAGCTGAGTGATGAGATATGGCTTTATTTTGTACGGCAAATGTGTGTCCTCTGCCAGCCGTTTTCTGAGTGGTGCCTTTTCTTACCTCTGCAGAAGAGGGCATGCATTCATTTCAGTGCTATCACTCTATTGGAAAATTTTCTCCACATCTGGGAATTTGGAGAATGTATTCAACTACATCTTGGTATTTTTATCAATATTTGCTTGCCTTAGAGCTGATTTCCAAACTAAAATCAACAGCTTCTCTTTTCTAATGATTACTGTAGTAGGAAGGGGGGCAGCTATGAGCAGTGTGTAGCAGGGAAAATGAGGACAGCCTCCAAGTTTCTCTGTAAGGGCCCTCTTTCAATACTTCCACTCCCAAATCCTAATGTGAAAGTACCTAACTCCTGTCATAGTATCTTGACAACCTTAATCCTCTCTGCTGGCACAGGCTGTAACTCACCCTTCAGACCCTTTCTCCTGTTCGAAAATGGCTTCAAGGAAAATGGAAACTACTATCTGCTGTTACTTTAAAAAGGCAATTGAAACATAAATATCTTGGCACAGAAGTCCAAGTCAATCTATTTTTTAGTTTCTCAAATTCAGTGTGGCATTTTCTCATTTCATAAGAAAGGAACACTGAGGTTTCCAGCTCCTCTGGGTGGGCTTATAAGCCAGTGAAACAGAGGGGTGGTTTCTACCAAACTTGGCTCAGGTCTTGTGTAGCAGCTCATAAACACCGTGATTTGCATAACCTCTCCAGCATCTGAGGGAAAGAGACTGTCAGTCAACACTTATGGCATGTCAGGGTCATTCTTAACACATTTGATCTGAAAGGGCACCACCAGGGTGAACTTAATCTCCTTCCACTGATGTGACCCACATACCATCCGAGATGGGGAATGATGGCTTCAATCAGGTCAAAATGAAGATGACTACAAGTTGAGACCATTCAGTCTCTGAGCCTTTTACCGATCAAACTTCATATGTGATATTCCTGAAACTGTCTAAATTTGCAGGTCTCATTGAGACATAAAATACCCAGACTCTCAGTCTGGTTTTCATTTGCAGCCCTTCCAGCTCTGCTGTAATTGAGAGCAGGGCTCATACAGTCTATCTATAGCTTCCATATACCTCTTTCAGGCCTGTGTGCTTCCTGGTTTCATACAGGGTCTGTTGGAACAGCAGTGAGAAACAACTTAGCAAAAAAAATAGAAACTGTACGGAATATATTTTGCTTTGACAGACTATTTGACTAGATCATCCTGAAGAAATTTTGCATTTTTAATTCATGCTTGATTTCAGTGTCACAAGGTGATATTTTTTGCTTGTCTTTTAATGCTTCTTTGATTTCAGCAGGATTTAGTTGTTAAGGCACTTTTTAAAGTCACAGAAGGTTTGCCTCTGCATCTTCAGATGATATAGTGCTTTTAAGAGGCTGTGCCTGCATGACTTGCTTTGAGTCCAGTAGAAGCCAATGGAAAGACATTGTCCATTCCAAGCTAACATCCTGGCTCCCAGGCTGGTTTTCCTTGGCTGTACCAAGGAAAATGTGTGAGGTACAAGAGGGCAATGGGGAAAATTTAAATTAAACTATTCACAAAAACAATTAATGAGGCAAATGACTTTGTAAAAATTGTCACATCTGGGTCTGAATCCTTCCTTAAGCCACCCAGCATTGCTTAGGGCACTTAAGAGACATTGCAGTCCCTGACTAACTGGAACTCCTGCTTTCATGCTGAGCATGTTGTTAACTGCTATGCCTCTCCTTCTCCCAGCAGGCTTGAAGGAGGGAATTCTTTTAGTCAGGCCTTCTGAGGGCTTATCCACTGTCCTATTTAATGCCTGTTGTGGGGAAAAAAATCAGCTTCATTCTTTATGTATTTCCTCACCATTTGCCTGTCATTGTTTGTTAGGGTGGTTTTCTAGTTCACTTTAGACATAGTAAGTTGTTGGATGCTCTGGTATATCTTGGTATATATTATCCCTGAAGTCCCATTTAGTGCCTAGTATTTTTCCAAAGTGTTTATTTTCAAAAGCATTCAGACTCTGCCTATGTCTTTGATAGATTTCCATCTTTCACATCCATATATGATGACAAAAGTAATATCGGAGTTGGAGATTTGTACTTTGGTCTTTTAACAATAGATGTTTGGTGACCATATATTGTTTAAAGTAGTAAATGCAGCTGTTGTCCTGCCAGTTTGTGGCCTCATCTCCTTTCCTCCATCTCCAGGGGGACAGGATGTTGTTTCCAAGGTATGGAAATGATTAATTTCTGGTATTCATTCTTATTTCCAAGTAATATTTGTACTAAGATGTCACCAAAGTTCTCATTAGATTTGTTTTATTACAAACTATTAATACTTTATTTTTGTGATGCTGAACGCTACTTAGATATTTGCATGTTGGCGATAACTGGATTATAGATCACCACACTTCTCTTTCCCCAAGAATGAAGTGCAAATTAACTAATGGAGACGCATATAGGGATATTGCCCTGGAAAGGCCCAAGGTGCTGGGCTTGGGAAGGCTAGGGAGGATGTGCACCCTTAGGGGAGTGCCCCACGCTCCCACACAAGTTTGTCCTGGCTTTATTGGGGAAACACTGTTACCCCAAAACATTTCATAAGATTAATAACAAACATTGGATCGGATGTAAGAAGAATGTGCTTGTGAAATTAAAGCCAGATCCAACTTTAGATTAGTCTTTGGTAATGCCTGCCTTTTGCAGACCTGATTGTATTAATCAGTTTAAAAAGAGACTGAAACGCCATGATGATGAACATCATCTGGAGATAAACAGTTAAAGTAGAAGGAAGTTTAAATGCACATCCTTCGTTTTCTTCATTTCAAAGAACTTATTTTGAATAAGGTCCAAATGACAAAATCAGATTAGTTTTCTGGTGCTTTTTGTCAATTGATTTTACCTCTTTTTGACAGCTGCATCCCTGTGCAAATGTAAAATCTGAGCTCCCCACTGAGCCCTGAGTCTGGAATAATTCAAACCTCATCTGAACTCTTTTTCCAAGCTTCAGCACTGCCATTCTTTGTATATATATGAAGTGCAAGCCTTTTTGTTACATGAAAACGATTGAGAGAAAGAAATTTCTTAACTGAAGGCTGGTTGAGTAATGTTTAATGTAGTTAATTCCAAACAATCAGTTCCATGTGTGATTATAAAACGCTTTGCTTTGCAAAAAAGTGGGCATCTCTTTATTACAGTTTTATAATGCCAATACATCTTTCTCTCTCCTAAGTCTTGAAGACTATATGCAGCTAGTAAGTGTACTAGAAAAGGTCCATGTATACAATGTGTGTGTGTGTGTTTGTGTGTACATACACATAAAATATACATGAGTGTTACACATATCTATGTTAAGTAGTATCCTATAGAGTTCTAGGTACATCATTTGCCACAGTTATGTTGTTTAAGATGATGGTAGGTTTCCAATCATATTCTGCATATGTCACATTGAAAAACAATGAGAGCTTTCCAAAATAGTTTAGATGCCATATAATTATTTTAGCAGCTGTGGTTTCAGTTACCTTTAATTAGTTCCCCCTGCAGCTCTAAATAAAGAGAGGCTTCTGTTAAATGCAGTTATTTTCTTCTGCAGATGGCATGGTAAAGTGTGGCTACTCATAAAAGGAGGCTGCTGAACACTACATGGCAAACTTGGGGCTCTAAAGAAATGTGATTATTAATTAAGGACAATTTCTCCATGGATTATTCATTATTTCCAGTCACTATGGTTTCATATCAGAATGGTCAGCCCTAGATTTTATGCCAGCTGACACTGCTAAAACAGTTGGCTTAGATTCTTGAGAGCTGGTGAGATAACCCTCCCCCATGGAAGCAAATGGTGTTTTGACATTGCCCTGTATTTTCCCTAATTACTTGGTTCAGTGACCCCAGCACTCCTAGAGAGTGTGGCTCAATCTCTACGAACATATGTTAAGCAGACAAAAAAGTTTCCTAAAGAGTATTTCTTTCTTTTACACACAGGACAAATTTGCAGACCCCATTCAGGCCAATATGGTTTTAAAACATTTCAGATGGAAACCGTAGGGCCGCATTCTGTTTCCATGGGATTCATTGGTACGTGCCTACTGCCATCCATAGGAGCAAACATAGGCACTACTTTCCAATAAAGATTTCATATCATCATTTCTTATAGAATCCTTCAGATATTATTTCAAGTCTATCAACTTTGTGACTCTTCAGTAGTATAAACAAAAGCCACATGAAGCAAAATAAGGCTTCATAACAACACAACTTGATTTTTAAGAGTTAATGTTTTAATTTTTTTTCTTAAAGGTAAAAATAAATATACATAAATAAATATGTCTGACTTGTATTGCTGCTGACTGACAAGGAGGGATGATACCAGAGTCATGACTTTATTCCCTGAGAGTGAGCTTCAGCCTGGAAGGCACCCTAAGATGTAGTGCAGCAGGTCTCAGTGGGTCGGAGAGCTCTGCTGGCTTCGTTCTGCAACTTCTGGATTGTTTAATTAATTAAAGAATTGTTTCTGTTGCAAGCACAAATGTTCCAGTTTGCACTGCTACCCAAGGTCAGAGCTCGCCTGACCTCCCTGGCAGAGGAAGAGAAGAGTAAGGAAATTGGAAAAAAGAGAGTAAGCAAATCACTTCAAGGAAGCCTTGTTTCCTGTACCCCCAAACCCAGCAGATCAGAAAAGGCTGAACTGAAAGGGAAAAGGGCTAAGACTGAGATTGATTAAGAGAGGTCCAGCCTGAAGAAAAGGCAAAGAATGAAACAAGTAAGACAGAGAAAAATAAACTACATTAAGAGTGAGCTCGGATGAGAGAGTCGGCCGCCGGCCAGGAGGGAGCAGCTGTGGCAGGAAGGCCCGGATCCCATTGAAACAGAAAAGGGGCCATCTCTGTGCTGGAATGAAAGGGAAACAAAAAAATAATTCACCTTTAAAGGCACAGAAATGGGATTTGAGGCTAGGGGAAGGGCAGAGAGAAATGAGAATTTGTGAATGAGACAAGTTATTTTTTTCTGAGAGCAAGGCAATGGCTGTTAAAATCCTCCCAGAGAGCTGTGTGATGCCGCAGATAAATCAGACTGGCCAGAGCGGGTGAGCCACTCTGAGCAGCTTCATGTTGCATTAGGACTCTTGAATGAATGCTGAGCATCAAGCAAATTTCCTCATTTTTACCAGGGGAGATGAGGCAGATGACATACTATACTGATGACGACATGCCTTGCTCCAGATGTGAACAAAGAGGGAAGAAAGTGTAAGATGGATATTTCACCACAAGCCAGAGTAATCCTCAATACTGAGGGGGAACATGAGGTTACAAATCTCAACACACTGAGGTTCAACAAAATAAAGGACAAAAAGAAGCAAAGCAAAACCCTGGGCAATTCTGAGCGAAAACTTCAGTTTCAGGCAATAGAGAACAGACATCTTGACTTAAATATTCGTGCCTTCTAGAAAATACACCATGCATGATAAGTGAATGTCATCAGCGTCACAACAAAAAGTTATGCTGCGCTGTGTAAACCTGGTAATTTAGGCTTAGGCTGGAGGAGAAGCAAAAGGTGTAGGGAGAGCATTTCACGTGAAAGTGTCCACAAGAAGGTTAGTTAGAAAGCTCCTGTGGTTTTGGATGTGTCAGTGCACTTAGCTGCTGTTAAAAGCAAGCAAGCTGTTGATGTCCCACTTCAAGAACTCTTTCAGTCTCATGGTACCAAAACTGTAGGTTTTAGAGCCCTGCACTGGAAGGCAAGGAAAATTTTCAAGCGTATGTTTCTAATGAATATAGAAGAGAAATATCCTTTTTAAAAGTCTGCTGGACTGCAGCTCCTAGCTATCATAGAGCTCTTCAAACTCCCCCCTCCTGAACTGTTGTATTGGTTCTTGCTGAATAAGATGGCAGACCTTTGCTTCTTCAGGTGAACTGTACTGTCTCCAACCAGACTATGAGAAGGTTGAGACTCTTTAGCTTCATTTATCAGTAAGACTGACAAATCCTGGCGAAAGGGACAATTTTGGAATATATATACACTAAAGTGTGGGAAACACATCACACAAACTCAGCTCAGGACATGTTCAGAAAGCCCATTTCAATCTGGGAAAAAAGGAAATCAGTAATACTGCTGAAAATCCTTCAGTCATGCAAATACTATGTGGGGACATAACAGGAAGGTGGTGCCACCTCCTTTTCCTTTTCTTGATCTCAGAACTTCTTATACATTTTTTCACAATGGTAGAAGTTAATTAATAGTGAACTTGTTTGAATCTCTTGGTAGTGTTTCCATCATCTTTGAAGAGGTGGTTTATCTTGTGTGCCTGATACTGCAAGAGCTCACAACTGTACCAGAAATAGCTGTTTCTCGGCACTGCATAAATTGTTCCCAGATTTATACTGACAAACTATGCAAAGACGTTTTGGAGTTTTGCAATATCATAATGCATGTTGAAGCCCTCCTATAAACTACAACATTAGGTTAAAGAATGACCGCCATTTTTGCTATTTGAATCTTTTGCAACATCTTCCCAAACTCCCCAAGTACTGTTGTAAACAAACAAACAAAGCCACAGGAATGACTACAGTTAGGCAGAGTAAACAGGCTGCTTCCAGATCAAAACAAGGGCCAGCTAAATTCAAACAGTTATGGTTACATTCTTATGCAAAAGAGGTTGGTTTGTAGTCTGAAAGACCCTATCCTTGCTTAGTTATGCCAGGCTTTCCATTACGGCGTTTACTGTTAGGAGCTGCAGTTAGGTGAACTGGAGGGTAGAGTACAGCCCTGAGAAGCTGTGCCTCAGCTTTGGCTCTCCGGTGTCCAGCACGACACCTCCCAGATAATCACCGCCTGGTACAGACTTTGCGCCATTTAAGGTGGTAACTTAACACAGTCACACCTCCATCCCTGCTCAGCCTGGTGCCTTCTCCGTGTCGTGTCCTGATTTCCCAAGGTGAGCAATGTACACGCAGCCTGAGTTACAGATCACCAGCTCCGGCTCAGTCCAGCGAGGCACAACACCGAGCAGAGCGCAGCGCAGGTAGGCAGCTCTGCAGGGGCATTCGCTTGCATGTCATCCTCCTGTGCAGGGTCCCAGCAAGGGGAGATGGTGGGAAGGCAGAGGGGCACCCGAGGAGCCTGCCGATGAGGTCTGTGCCGAAAGAGGCACCAGGATGATCCTGGAGCAAAGGAGAGGGCAGGAGCAGTGAGGTCCAGCTTTAAAAGACCTGGGAATTCACTGCGCCCAAAAGTGAGATGCTGCCTAAGCTTTGTGTGGATCAAGCCCTTGGTTTTCCAGCCTCGGCAAGCTAATGTAAAGACACCAGCTTCCCGGCGTCTCAGCTAGCCTAGATGAATGCGACTTCGAACATGAGAGATGCGCATCTGTACAGTGTGTTGAAAGAGTTGTTGTGACATGTCGCCTGTGGTGAGCAATTCCTAGCAAGTGGGAAGGCACAGTGTGCGGCAGCTATTGCCTCTGAGTGATCTTCAGGGGTAGCTCCAAGCTTGAGTGCATTGCAGTAATTACATATTGAAGAAAAACTAAATGGAAGTGGAAACCTTTGGTTAACTGTGGCAGGACGTGGGCCTGAAGTAAAGGTTGTAAAGCCTTCAGTGAAGCAAATACCATGTGGGGACCTAACCAGGAGGGTGGTGCCACTTCCAAATTATGAGCTTCTTGTGAGAGGAGAATGATAGTCTTCAATGGCAGCAGAAACAACCCCTTCCAGCCCATCACTATCTTTCCCTCCTGTATGTCAGTGATGTACACTTCCAGCATTTCATCCGAGGTCAAGCTTCAGCAAAAAGAATCAGTCCGGTCCAAGTCCCTGTGTGAGCCAGAAACTGGAGAAGTAAAGAAAACTGTACTGCACTGCTTTAATGAAGGCAGACTTAAAATACACATTTTGCCTCTGAGTAATGTGGCAGCCCCATAGCACTTACTGAACAGGACCAGTGGCACTAGGATGTGCGAAATAAATTGCAGACACATTTTTCATTTCTAATTTGATTTCTTCAAAGTCTGTTCTGTCAAACCACTGTGGAATGTTAACGAAACTTTTAATATCTGTATACATGACAGAACAGATATTTTGTATATGTACGTATTGCCTCTAGACTTTTTTCCCAGTGTCACATCACGATGCAGTTGAAACATTTTTTTAACCCAACCCCAAGTTTCCATGGTTTTCTCAAGATAAAGCCAGAAATGTTAACTGTAGTCAAATTTTATATTAGTTTCATAATAGGAACATGAGAATTGAGGCATAGTTAAGTTAAACTTAGCTTTGGTTTTGACCTATCTGTACCCAAGTGCTTTCTCTTTAAGCTTTTCCAGTTCTCTATATTATGTTATTAAAGAACATAATGCTTGTGAGTGGCTATGTAAACATCCCCCCCACAGTGTGAAATGAGGCAGCGTGCAGAACGTGTGGTTGAAGTTGTCAGCTACAGATACTTCTCCACATGAAGAAATGGAAATCTCAGTGACATTCAGCTGTTTTCAATCTGCTGAAGTATTTTGGTTTAGTTTTTCTTTTTTAATTGTTTGGGGGTTTTGGTTAAATTAAAAAGATGACAGACACCTTATAACTTCTCTATAGAATTTAGAGTAGATGTTTCTGTCTGTAATTGGTACATCACACAGATATGCTACAGTAAGTAGCTTCAGATGACTTTTCATATGCATACTGTAAGACTCAGAGTCTGGCATTGTAGGTCCCTTCTCTGTATGTCCCCCCACAGAGACATTCTCTGAATGCAGTGACAGCTGCAACACTTCCCTCTGATGCTGTTACCTTTTCAAAATATTCTTTAGCAAAACAAGACAAGGAGGCAGTCTTGGTATTCTTGATGTTTCTTGAAGTCTCACAGAGAATTTAAAAGAACTTTTTAACCTGCTGAGAAGCACTTTTAGGTTAAAAAAAAAAGCTAGAGGTGGATCACTGCTGAAAGTATTCATTGGATAGCAAAAAACATAGGGCTCTGTTTTGACTCAAAATCATGAAAAATTAAATGTAGGGCTGGCCCTGCACAGATTTTTCAAGAGAGTTAAGAAGAACAATATGAAGAGATTTCCCCTCTTTGTGCAAGGAGAAACCAATATCCTTAGCCTTTTGCTCCAGAATGGCAAAGGTCTGGATTTGATCCTGGGAATTTTCTCTTTGGTATATTAAGCAGCAGTTGCAAGCTGCATACTGGCTGTAAGATCAGACCTTTAAATGGCTTTCCTGACCATAGAAAATAATGAGCAAAGCTGCTGTCTCAGCATGGTTATCACACGGCCTGAGCTGGATCTGAGGCTCCGAGCATCAGTGGAAGCTTAGTCCTGCATCAAACTTCATGTCCCACAAAAAGTAGGCTTACTTTGAGCATCCTGTAGTGATGTAGTTATTTATCCCTGCACTAAGAGGAATACAAGGCTTGTCTGGTCATCTAAGCAGAAAGGCCCCGGAGGAATTTGTGCGCAGTGTTTTGTGAAAAGCAGACTTTGGTCTCAGGAGGACATATCATCCTTCCACATTACTAATCAATCAGCATTTTTCATTTTTAGACATGAAGACATTTGCCCAAGACCACTGGCATCTCTTCCTGGCCCCTCATTGCTTTTCATGACACATTACGATGGTAAAATGGTGCAGCTTTGAAGTTGTCTATGCAGGAAAGTGAAAGCCTTTTTATTCTCCTGAATAAGAGTAACCACATGAGGGCTTAACTTACTTTAATTCACATGCAACGTGCTTCATATGTCTAATTGATTTATCTTAGCTTTCCCACATGTCCTCACACAGGCATGCCTCAATGCAGCTTGAAAGGAGGGAGGGCAGCCTTATGGCTGAAAAAGCTGATGGTAAGTAATTAAACCTAGCAGCAGCAAGAACCCCTGAGACAAAATCTTTGGCAGTTTTCTACACCATGTAGTGAGCTTGGGTCACCAAGGGCCTGTAAATAGCATCATAATGACTGGTTCCTCAGCAGGGATAAACATGTGCTTTGAGTTTTCTAAATGATTCAGAGACGTGCTGTGAGATAACTACTGATAACAAGCAGATGTGAAGTTTGCTTTTCAAGACAGGGAGGCTGAGGGGGAAAGTCAAGTAGATTTTGGCTTATGGGCTTCTCAGGAAGCCTGATATTTGAAGATCACTAAAGCTTCTTTTTTTTTTTGCAAGGGAGGAACTCAGTTGTATCTGATGAAGGTAATGCTGTTTTAAACCAGTTCTTGTGAGGGCTAGTGAGATACTGTAGGCAAAACTTTCTGTGAGTTTGAACCTGAAGACAAAAGCGGAATGTTATTTTGCAAGATTAGGAATATTGTATAATTTCAAAATCCATTTTACGTTATGCCAGTGTCTTTCCAAAAGCTTTCTCAAAACTTGCATATGCTTAAGTCCTTTCTTATTTAAATGGTGTCTAAGTGTTGAAGGAAGCGTTTCATTGTACCGGACAGCAGGACACAAAACAAAGGTGCAGAGCTAATGTGCCCATACTGGTGCAGCAGTGCTGCTCAGCAGCATAGCTGCAGTAATGCTGTGAGTCCAAGGACAGGGTCAGTGGTAACTCGGGGCTCTCAGCACTGTGTTTCACATTAGCAAGACAGATACACAAACAGTCCTGTAGAATGATGCGTTTGCGAGGTCTCAAAGGAAATCGGTTAGTCTTCCACGTCAAAGGCTCTTACCAACAGGTCACCCGTTTTTTCTCAGGTTGGTTTGGGGTTTCACTAATACTGTACAAGTGGAGTAGAATAAATTATTTAAAAAGCCAAAGAACATGTCAATGATTTTCTCAATTACAAGAGTTCCCAGCAAACTGAAAGTTGAGGTGAAAGCTGTTTCGGTGTTCAAGGAGACAGTGAACCATTTAGTAAGAAAAGTGACTGCAGACATCACTTATCCACAGTGACTCCTCTGAAACATGGAATAGTTGTGAGGATGGATTTTTTTAAAAAGCAATTTTTCTGTATGTTGTTTAGGAGTTCCCTTCTAAATGGCTTACCCTGATGCCTCACAATATTTTAAAATGCCTTTTTCCTAAAACAGCAAAGGAAGAGGAAAAATTTCTCCCTGCACTTTTCTGAGGGACTAGACGGGGAAGAGAAATGAAAAGACATCAGCAAACCATATTGGAACTCGTCAGTTGCCATATGTGTCTGGTGCCTCTTCAGTTTCTGCTTTGTCCCAGATTTCCCAACAGAAATGCACTTACTCCTCCCGAGCAATGCCTGCCAGTCTGTACTGTGACGTTAGCTCCCTATTCGAAGGCTGAACCTCCAAGTGCCGTGGTGATACGCGCTGCCTACACAGGAGCTCGCCCCTGGTTTGAGGGTGGAAGAAGCCAGCCAGGTCTTCAGGCTGGGAGGCTCCAGCACAGGGGGGCTCTGGCGACACGCGAGTCCTGTGTGCCCGGCCAGTCTGAAAGTGACTGGCCTGACCCATGTGGCTTTGCAAACACGCGTCCCAACTCAAGGGCAGTTACTAAATGCAAGAGAGAGGTAGCCAGGCTGACTACTGGTGCAACAGGAGAACTGAGTTCAGATAAAAATCTCTCCAAATGCACAAAGGGAACAAGCATGATATATTAATATTTTCCTTTCTGATATTAATATTTTCCTCTGACCCAACATGGCTTAGGCAGCCTCTGTGCCCTCAGGGGGCCTTTTGCACAGACGTCCATGTGGTATCTATATGTTTGCTTTTGCAGTTGAGTACGTTTCCTATAAGCATAGCAGCTGGTTACTAGCTGTTGCGAGGTACCCTCTTCAGCCTCTCCATCTAGAGACTGACTCATTTTTATAGTCATATAGTTTGGTGCAATTAACTGTTTTCAAGAGCTCAGAGTGCTTTAAAAATGCATAGGCTCATAACTTTACAACTAGAGGGGACCGTTATGATCGTGCAACCTGACCTTTTGCATAATACAAGACAGAGTAATTGCTGAATGATGCCCATAAACTTTTTTCTGGCGCTAAGGCATATCTTTTAAAAAGACATCCCATCTTAATTTTAAAGCTTCATGTGACAGAGAGAATCCATTAAATGTCTTTTCCACTCTTTCCCATTGTTAATCATCTTCTCTGATAAAAATCATCAGCTTGTGTCTGCTAGGAATATGTTTAACTTCACTGTCCACTACACTGGCTCTTATCATGACTTTGTTTACTAGAAAGCCCTGTGTTATCAGAAAGGGTTTCATTTATGAACAAAGCATGAATAAGTCAGCTTAGCCTCATCTTTGATAAACTCGGTAAAATGAGCTTCTTTAGCCTGCCACTTTAAGGCAGGTTTTTATCATCCTTTCATCTGTACTGTCCAAGCCATTGCTGCATTTCAGTTTTTCAATAAGTGGATGCAAAAATGACATACATTATTCCATAGCATCACCAGACAGAGTTATGCCATGTGTCTAATCTTGCTTATACACCCAGCCATTGCATTTGCTCTCTTCTCAGTTACAGCGTTTCCTGCTGTCAGGCTCTGGTGGTTACCTGCTCTGCCTTCACTGCTTGCTGAAACACAGTCGCCTATCCCTCCTACGTGATGAGGTTCTTTGGTTTTGTATTTATTTAGCAATATTTTTTAAAAAAAGACAATATTGGCTGAGTGAAGTCAGTTGCCTCACAATCGAGCTGCTTTGTAGATCTGACTCATCTGTATTTTCCAAAGTTTATGTCCTCTGGTGGGGTTTTCAGCCATGACCCACAGACTGTGGTGAACCCTGCTGAGTACCCACCGCAGCTGCCAGATATTTTGTGTTGTACAGACATATTCTCTGTATCCTCACGTATCTTGTTGGAGATTATACTGCCATTTGAAAGGATGTGGTGCTGAAGATGGGTTTCGCATCAGGCTGTTTCTGGCTCAGTGCCTCTTTGATGTGTCCTCTTTCAAGAGCCAGGTGGGCTTGAGGTCAGTACAAAAGCCCTTCTGACAACTGCAGCCTTCAGATAACAAGTTTATCAGTGCAGTGGTAACTGTCTTTTGATATACCGTCAACATCTCTTTCTGCCACAGCCTCTTTATGTGGCATGATGTGATTTGGGGAAAGCAGATATTCTTCTGAGCCTTTGTTGAAGTGGGGTTGCCATGGAAATGGTGAATTTCTTTGTCTCCTGCCCTGTTGGGGACTGGGGGTGGGGGGATATTTGAGGGTTTGGGGTTGTTTTTTAACTAACTTTGTTCTGTAGTGTTTCAAAAAGCCCTCGCTGTCAAGACTCCAGGCGGAGTAGCTATAATACTATATTCACCAAGTCATTTATAACACACTTTAGGTTGCACCATCCAAACTGCAACATATTCACTACAGTCCCTGCCCAGAATTGCTTCCAGCTTAAAAGCAGGGATGTACATGACATGAGCAAGCCCAGAAGGCAGCAGACACTTGTGCAATGCAGCTGCTGGATCTTAAGGGCACCAGGGGCTTCTGCAGGAGAGGAGCGGGGAGGAGGAGGTGATGGAGCGGGGCTGGGGCTCTGTGCACAAGGATCGGGTGCTGCTCCGCTCATGGAAGATGGAAAGCAGACCCAGATTCCTGCTGCTTGACTGAAGTTAAAGGAGGAGGGAAAGGCCAGGGTGTAAGAAGAGAGACATTCGGAGTGGGAGTCTGGCTAGGAACGGACCTCTGGAGTGACTGGCAGGCCCATGTGTGTGTTCTGGAGATGGAGAAGGGGGACGTGGCAGAGGGATGCAGGGAAGATGATGGATAGAGGAAAAGGAGGTAGCAGCCACCTCGGAACTCTTCTGGAGGAGGTCAGAAAGAAATTTAAGGAATCTGGTGGCAAGGGGATTTTAATCGTTGAGTCCAGGGGTGGGCAACCTAGGGTCCAAAATTTTAGCAGAAAGAATGTGGAGAAAGCTCATTGTAGAAATTTTTAAAGAAAGAACCCGTATGACTTAATGACAGCTTCAGCCTGAGTTAAAAATCTGAGATTTATCCATAAACCAATGTCCTGGTTTTGGCTGGGATAGCGTTAATTGTCTTCGTAGTAGCTGGTACAGCGCTGTGTTTTCAGTTCAGTATGAGAAGAATGTTGATAACACCCTGATGTTTTCAGTTGTTG
>JAVKLA010000027.1:1773155-1786432 GCA_034782735.1 Sagittarius serpentarius
TATTGTTGTTATTAGTGTCATTGTTAGTCTCTTCCTTTCTGTTCTATTAAACTGTTCTTATCTCAACCACGAGCTTTACTTTTTTTTCCAATTCTCTCCCCCCTCCCACTGAGTAGGGGGGAATGAGTGAGTGGCTGCGTGGTGCTGAGTTGCTGGCTGGGGTTAAACCACGACAACCAGCAAGGAATGAATCGTTGATATGCACCCCTTTGAAACAACATGGAAAATTAACACATCGTTGTAAATACCTGTAGGAAGGCTTTCTGGCAGTTTTAGTCTCACATCGCACAAGGCTTTAGCTATCAAAGGGACAGCTGGAATTGCTGAGCAGGTGAGAAATATCCTGCACAGGCAGGTGGGATACCAACAGAAGTGGTGTGTAATAGCTAGCTGTATATGTATGTTCATACAGGGGAAATTAGCTGTGTGATAGGTAGTCAGTAAAGTTTTAGAGACCTGCAAGAGCTCTCAGGCTGTTTTGGAGCAGGGAGACAGGGACGTGTGAAGAATACTAAAGATAACTGAATAGTGAGTTATTGCACCTCATCTGGCTAAAATTCAGTCTGGTTTCAGACAGCTAATTTATCCCAGCCTGGTTCCTATTTCTTTGGTATCTACTGAAGTAACTAGCTAAATTAGAAGAGAGGCCTGGGACTGGAGTAGTAGGGAAGCTAGGTCAGGATGGAGGCATGTGAGCTGGGATCACATTATTCTTCAACCTCACACTTTCACAAGTACTCACTTGACTAAACAACGAGGCGTTCTGAATGCAGAGCACTTGCTAAAACTGTTAAGTGAGCCTTTAGATTTTTCTCATGTACAACTTGCATAAAGGAGGAAGATAATTTAGGTACAGGAGGCATGACAACTGTTCATGGTGATCTTGCAGAGAGACTTTACATTAATTTCTCCTGATGATATTATTCCCTAAAGCCCAGACTTTATATCACATATTTTCAGAGTCCCTGATGGTGTTGTTCATGGAAGCAGTGCCTTGACAGAGAACCAGGAGGGACTACAGAAGGATTTGGTCCTGGGAAGATATAAGCTGATTTTGAACATAATTTTTGTTCTGAATTGATGACCCCTCTGTTGAAGTCCTTTTGGCTATCCCAGAAAATATCTTAAAAGAACAAGACCAGAGCTTTTGGACACGGCTTCTAAAATTTATTTCAACAAGTAGTATCTTAAATACTTCATGCTGTTCTATTTTCACTTGTACCAAATTAAATCTAGAGTTAATACCCTGGAGTTATCCTAGATTTGTATTGATGTAAGAGTTAAGAATTCTATTCAGAAGAAAAAAAATTGCTCAGGAAGGCAGCAAATTCCGTGGAAAACTCGTGATTATGACTTTGCTTTGTGCATCTCAGCAGTAGAGGGACCAGATATTTCAAAATACTGCCTTCTGGGAGTAAATTTTTGTTCCTGTGCTATTTAAGGTGGACAGCATGACTGGCAGTCTGTATTTAAAGGACCAAAGTGTAAATACAGAGAAGCATAGTCAAAATTTCTCCAACAAACGTAACAGAATGCTGTAGATCTGGTGAATTTGGCATATTTTAGGTTTGAAAAATGGGTTATGCTAAAAATCTAAATTTGAAGCAAAATTTTTGTGACTAAAGACTTTTCTTTTGGAAAAATGTCAAAATTATAGAAAAAAGAAATTTCTTGTTTTCTGTTCTGTGGTTGCTGAATCATAGATTTTGTTCTTATGAATTCAGTGTTTTTTCCAAACATGTACATTTCTTTTTCTAAAGCTTTTGTTTCACTCTGTCTGCTTGGCCAGAATCAGGAACTCCAGTCACTTTTTGATTGACAAAAATAAGTAAGGAAGTGGGATTAGTCCAAAGTCTTCAAAACAGGGACCTTGGCTATGGAGGCGCTTGCTAAATAATAATAATAGACCAAATTTCAAAAGAGCTGAACCACCAGCAACTTCAGTTAATCTTCTCCTCATGTATTGAATGTTAAACTCTTTCTTTGATGAATGGTCCCAATTTCAATAGGAGTTGCCAGGTAATTTTGAAATGTAGGCTGTTTATTTAGTAGCTCCCCTGAACCTGGAAGTGCTTTACATTCTTCTGGCACGAGAGCATCTCTTTTTTTTCATATTCCACGTAGAGCCAGATGGTGTGTCAATACTGAAGAAATGCTTGCTCTGCTGACCAGCATGTCAGAAGCAGAGGAAGATAGATTTGAAAAACCGCAGTGAGGGCAGAACTAGAAAACCCCACTAATTTCCACTTTCTCCTCATTTTTACCAGCAGGGGTGTTTTGTGTTAGATATCCTGAAACTCTGTATTATAAAGCATCTTTAAATAATCTGTTCACTTGAAAGTCATAATACATTAATTGTGTTATCAAACAATTTGCAGATTTAGGGACAAATCCTGCCAATTTCTGAGTGCCTACAGCTGCAAGTGAGTTGGTGCATCTGCAAGGCTATGTGAATAGCAGACTTGATTTATGAGGTGAATTTACACCACACAAAATTGTCTTAACTCATGGTAATAATCTTTTAGAGCTGAGTTTCAGTCTATGATAGCTGCTAAGCAAATTCAATCTGTTTAAATTAATGTACATTCACCAAATCTTGATCAACCAAAGTAAAAATACACATTTTAGAAGCATTATCTTTGGTAGCATTCTTTGTCCTGTACAACTGAAGGACGGGCTGCCCTCTTTTTATTGAAAAAGAATTGGGAAGCAGGGAATGGGCAACAGTCAGCATACCAAATTTTGGTCCGAGTTTTATCTGTGTGATGACATTAACTCTGTGAGGCTCCACTGGAGCAGGTACAAAGATAATTTGGCCTCGCTACTGTAAGAAAGTGAAATATATTAATCTGCAACTTATCTTGAAGACGGAGTGAGCCAATGGGAACTGGCAGTGAACCCGAACACTGAGCCTTAATGAAAATTCAAGGCAATGTTTTTCACTTTGTAAGATTGCCAAGTACTATTCAGCTGAGTTAAGGAGACACAGGCCCTTAGTCTTTCTTTTTGCAACACATTAGGCATCCTTGCTGAAATGCAACACTCTTAAGACACCCTCAGTACTACAATGGCATTTTATCTGTTAATAGGTGTCAGACAGGATAACATAGTATGTCTGGGCACTCAGCTTTCCACATTCTGCTGCCTACTAGATGAAGAAGGTGAAAAAAACAGTAATAGACCTACAGGCTGCAGAAAAACTCAGCATGAATGTGAACGTCCCTCGAGCATGTGGCCCTGAAGTGGAGGTGGCCACATGCTCCCTGAAGTGACTGTCTCCCTTCAATGACAGAGTCACTGCCGTGCCACAGATTCCCAAAAGTGCCCTTACCCCTTCTCCTGGCACGGCAGAGTCATGGCTGGAAGCAGAGCACGGCCGCCCCCGGCTGTGACTAACATGGTGAATGATTCAAGTTACAGCTCACAGGGAGGCAGGTTTCTTGGCTGTACAAGATTGATGTGTTGATTACCCATTATGCTGTGAAAAGCTGACAAAAAACTGTTTTTGTCTCTGTTCTCTTGCAAGTTGCAGGAGCCATCCCAACAGATGCAGATAAAGGAAAGTTTGCAAGAAAACAGGTTTTAATGCTTAAGCTTTTATGCACAGTTTTCCAGAACTTCTAGCAACCTTCCAGTATTTCATTTATTAAATCACTCACTATACTTTTTTGGTTGTAATCAAATCATTCTGAAATGCAGCATTTAATTTTATTGCCATAAGTAAGGGGTGCAAATACAGCAGAAAGTGTGCTCGGAATAGGGACCGTAGGGACAGGTTGGGTCTCAGTAGTTTTCTGTGAATATCAAGTGAGCTCCGCTTTTAAAGAGTGCTTCAGTGAATAGCTTCTACAAGCCTGTCAAAGTTAGCACTTTCCAGTGTCCTAGAGAATGCTTCTGTTTCACATCCTGGTCCTAAATCTTTACTTTCCATACTGTGCCTTTTAGTAGTCACCAGCATTGTCATAAATTTTCATTGACTTGTGTAGTCATGATACATGAGGTTTAGTACTATTATCTTTTCCCAGTCTGTATTAATTGACTGAAAGGTTGTTCTTCCCTCATACTTTTCCGTATGCCTTGTCTACATTTCAAGGAAGAAGTTGCATTGTGGCAAAAAGAGCTTACCTCCAGAATTTGGTGAGCAGCTCTAAAGAAGTTCCTGCAGACCTTCTTTAGGACTTTGATTCAATACATTTATTTAAAGTAAAAAAAAGAAAGGCCAAGGTGGGAAATCTGTCCTTTCACCCCTAGGTAAGAGACATACACTTGCCTTGGTGGTTGTCTCTCCAAATGGATGCCTGAATGACAGGAGACCCTGGCTGAGGACAGCCAGGTCGCACACTGGAGACGGTGCCTGCTCTCAGGAAAAGCAACAGAGCGATTTCTCAGTGGTAGTGTTTAATAAACAGGACTGAAGATAAGTCACCAAAGCTCTTACAATTTTCTGGCAGTATTGCAGGACCATGATTCAACGTAATGGACTGTCCCTGAGCAGTTTCTCCCACTGTATTAATAGAAACAGGGTTTTAATTATCCTCCAGCCTTTATTCCTTTTGATTCATTCTATTGTATTTCTTGAACAAATGGACTTACTACATGTTTTATAAGGAAAAAAAAAAATCTCTGGCGTTCCAGCGTACAGAGCTGTGCTGACTGTTATCATCTGCTGTCCCTGTCCAGTGCCATAAAACATCTGGGAGGGTTATCTGCTCACTCCATGTCTTAATTCTGAGCTCAGCTGGATCCAAAAGGCATGTCCCCCTCAGGGCAGTAAGACGCCTTGTCATCACCGTTAATTTCCCCTGAAGACATATATTTTCTGTGCAACAGGCCAGAGCGGAGACACACCTATTTCCATTTGTAGGGATTAGAGCCAAAACACTTAACTACTCTGACCTCTTGTGTATGATAGGCCGTACAATTATATCCAGTTACTCCTGTACAAAGTCCAATGACTTTGTTTTTGGCTAAAGCCTATCTTTTAAATGAGGAGTCAGGCTTGATCTGAAGACATTAAAATACAGGGAATCCCCTGTGATGGTAATTTGTTCCAGTTGTAATCACCCCCACTGCCTGAATTTTTGCTTCATTTCCAAGAGACGTCTTTCTACCTCCAGCATGTAGCCAGGGTGTATGTTACTCCTTCTGCCCCTTAATGGAAGTGCCCTTTAGCGCCAGTGCTACATTAAACCACCTACGGTCTGCAGCCGGGTCTTCTGTTTTTCTTTTTTTTTTTAATGTTTTTTTTCCGAGTAAGAAAAGCATTTGGTTCAGTTTAAGCCTCTTACTGTAAACCCCAGTCCGTTGGTAAGACTGGTAGTGGGGAAGCGCCTGGTAAGACTTGCAGCCTCCCCCCTACAGATATGAGGAGCTCAACAGCAGCTCCCTCCCGTATGTGCTCCCTTGCAGCTGGTGACCCTCAAAGCTTCTGACCCCACCAGGAGCTGCCGTCGGTCACCAGCCCCAAGAAACCTTTTCTCTTGACCTTCGCATGACCAGCCTGGCCCTGAGCCGCTGAGCTTGTCCAAGGTTGCCCAGGTTCCAGGTGCTGTCTCCAGCATGAGAAGGCTGGAGAGCCACAGCAGTGGGTTGGGCTTTCTGGGTCCCTGTGTCGAGCTGGCTGCCCATCGACGCTGCGATGCCCGAGACCTGTCCAACTGCCAGCTCATTGCAGCGAGACAAGCAGGTGGATCTGCCCTTTTTGCCCTAGCATCTGTTCGTCGGTAGCTTTCTTATCATCTTGCTCCTGTTATCCTTTTTTGAGCCGCTGCTCTCCAAGCACAGCACGCAGGGTGTACGCTTTTTGTTCCCACCACACTCAGCTACATTGACATTCACTTTCTGTAAGCAGTCCCAGCTTATCCTGTGATTCAGCTTGCTTGAATGGCTGCTCTGTACTCATCGCTAGCTATGCATTACGTTTTGTGTTCCTTTGGAAACCTTACAAAGTTTGTGTCCATGGCTGAGAGAGGCCAAAGAAGGATCTCCCACAAAGCTGGATGCCATTTTCAGACAGTACAAAATATTATGGAGCAGCTAAGCAATTTAGTAACTAATGAAATAATGATTAAAACTTAAGTGCTCTTCTGTCTTCTGGCTTCTGTCCATGTACAGCAAAATTTTGACCTGAGTTTGCTCATGCACCTTGGCAGAAGACTTGGAGGAAATTTCTGTAAGTGCCTTTAACTTTTCTTTAAAAAAGCTCTCGAAAAAACATGGAGTGGAAGAGAGAAGAACCTGCATAACAAATTGAACTACCCTTACAGTTTCTACACAAGTGTAAGACTTTCGCTGGGCATGTCCTCTCTCGTCTTTTGATAAAGAGCTACCAGGACATTTATCAAGCAGTTTACTCTATTTTAGGGTTGCATTTGTATTGTGCACAACTGCGCAACATCTTCTAAAACTGTACAGATGTTGAGCTTGCTAGTAAAAATAGTATTCATGAAACAGGATATGAAGGACCTGAATCCATTCATTCACCTTAAAAACATTTTTGAAAGTTTTTTGTTTTGCAGCATTAAAGAAAGCCTTATCTAAGCTATTTAAATAGAGTTATGTATCATTCAAATGAGGAAACAGGACACTTTTCTTGTGGATCAGGCCAGAAGTGCAGAACAAAAAGAGCATGCAAAGTAGTGAAAACATTAGTCTCCTACGTGCAAAGGCTACATCTTACGTGCCCAAACATTTCTTCCTTGTGGAGGCTTGAGTAAGATTCAGTCAAAGTACCAGGAGGTGACATATGAAGTAAGCTTAGCAAACAAAATACATCTTTCATTAAAAAAGAAAGTTCTGCTCAAACTGAAAGCTCTACTTTTCATGGTCCTGTTTGTAGTGTGTGTCTTTAGCTATAGTTTATGGTTTTCAACATTTCCAACTCTGCTTTTCAGGAGTATACAGTTCAGGCACGGAAAAATTCACCCTGGCCTGAAATTTGGCATGCAAGGAACCAGCCAAGAAATAAATGTTCTAAGTCAAATAAAACTGCTGAGAAACAGACATTTTAGGAAAATATTTTTACACTTAATACATGAAAATTATTTTTCAGCCTATTATTTATAAGTCTTGGAGCAATACAGGGACTCAGTGCCTGTGGACTCTGAAGACACAAGGAGGAGTTATTTTGAAGTTTATTGGATTTTGCTTAAATATGTGTTAATTTTTTCAGTCCAAAGTTTCCACTGAGCTGCCACTTTGGCTGCTTCACCTGCCCTCCTGTTCTGTGCTCTTAGCTTGATTCAGAAGAAAAGACATTTTCCAGCTCCCTGGTTGAGTGATACACCTACAGTGATATAAATTGCATGTAACACTGTGGCAGACAGAGAGGTTATACTCGTGCAACTGAAATTGTGATAAGGAACAAGAGTGTTTAGTGCACTTTAGTGCTGAAAACATTTGACACTTGTGTTGAGCAAATAAACTATAGTGTCTCCACACTTACATTGAAAGATGGTGGGTCAAGGGTGTGATGTATTTCTCTGTTGGAGTTCAAAAGAGCAGCTGCAGAGTATGGCATAAATAACAGCCAATATTGACTTCTTTGGGAGTGAAAAAGCAAGATGTATTGACCCTGAAGTTAAATATTGACCCCAGATTTACTTCAGTCATTTTTTTTGCTTCAAGAACCAATAAATCTTGGTATTTGGCAAAAAATGGGAGTTGAAAAGCAAATTCAGGCTTGCCACAAATGTGTGCAATTTTATTAACTTTCTAAGTGTCTGCCACCTTTTACAATAAGTACAGAAAGGGATTATTTTCCTCATATTTTTAGTGGTATATCGTATCAAAATAGGGAAACCTGATTATTACAGCCATCATTTGAGGACTTCAACATTCTTCAAAAAGTTAAAGGTAATGATAAAGTTACAAGTCTAGAAAAACATTGGAAAACAATGAAAAAGTTCTAAGGCAGATATTTAGGTTTGTAGTCCAAAAGTATTTGGCATTAAATTCAGGAAGAATAATTTTTCAAAATAAAAAAATGTACACATCTCGCCTGAGTTCACTCAGTTCCCTTCTTCCTTCTTTCCTGAACTGTTGCCCTCCAAAGAAATAAACATTATTTTCAGTTACCTTGGGTTTGCTTTCACTGAAACACAAGCTAAGATTTGGTTTGGGGATTTTTTTATTATGTAAGATTGTACCTCTCTCAAGAACTTTTAATAATATATTTACACATCAGTTACAGAAAAAAAACCACAGGTCTCCCCTACAACTTCTCATCTAAAATAAAATTTACAAATTCCCGCTTGTAGCTATAGATTTGTATTATGCCTTCTGCCTCTTAATTAAAATGTCCTTCAGTACCTGGGTTTTTCTCTCCATCAAAGCACATAAAGTTTGTTGTGAAAAACTTCTACTTTTTTAATTTAGTCTTCTGGATAAGAACAGCAATTCAATTTAAGCCTCCCACTGTAAACCTCAGTGCCCTGATAAGACTTGTAGCAATGAGCCTGAAACGCCTGGTAAGACTTGAGTCCTCCCTCTGCAGATGTGGAATCACAGGAGCCCCTGGCCTCATGGCAGCTCCCTCCCCTACGTGCTGCTCTGGAGCCAGAGACTCTAAAACTCCGTGGCTCCATCAAGAAATGTTTTGCAAATACTTAGTTTTCCATGATTTTGTAAGCTATCAAGAAAAGGATTATAACCAGGAGTATATGTTTCAGGAATATTATTATTATTAATGCAGGTATTATTATTACTATTTTTGTTGTAACTGTAGCAACATGTTTAATGCTTTGTTAGGGGGTGGTCTAATAAATTTCCCAGGATATAAAAAAATGGCATGTTGTGACAAGGCATACATACGCCCTACAGATTTAGTAGTTTAATGCTTTTAATGGATTTGTCAACTTCTGTATTTCCGTGATTGCAGTAGAATTTTGACCTAATTAACACGGTGATTGCATTGACATTAGCAAAGCAGTGGGTAGGTGCTACGTAGGTAGTATGTTTGTTGTACTCCTCACTAGTTGTTTATCTTGTCTGTGACTACAGTGCTCTGGATGCCCTTCTGCATAGCTTTTTCTCACTCGTAACAAGCAGATTTAACTCGGCAGTTTCCCGTGATTGTCAAGACAGCGTAAATTTGCTTATTGCTTTATTAGGAGGGAAAACAGGAATTGCATTCATCAACCACTTCCACCTCTCTACAGTAAACTTGTAGTAATGTACGGAACGAAAATTTCTTCTCTAGGTACAGAATGGAAAAAATCCATTTATCAGGGCTGTTTGCTCTTTGTATTGTACAGCCATTGCACAGCCATTGCACATTGGCACAACCACATGAAAAAAGTTTTGATTGCCTGAGGAATTCACTCTAAGTCTGCTTTTTATCCAGGAAATTGGATGCTAGCGAGGTGTGTAGGAACCAGGGTATGGGGAGAGCTCAGGAGCTGGAGATACTGCAGGACACAGAGAAGACAGGAGAGGGGGAAAAGGGGAGAACAGAACAAGAAAACTGGAAGATGGTAGCTGCATTGGGTCACAGTTCCTTCCTCTTAGCCCAGAGATCCAGCTTCACAGAGGAAGACATCCATTTTGAAAAGATAAGATTCAGGAAAAGGAGGCAGAGACTGAGGTGGGTTGGGGGAGGTTGTTTAGGTTGGAGGATGGAAACAGGATTTATTGTCTCTGCCATCAAGCCTGCAGTATTTCTGAGGAAAAAGCCCTACCTTTAGAAAGTGGTTTTAGAAGGGCAGTGAGGTGAAAAATAAATCCTAGCCCTGCCAGCCCCTCTCCTTTGGAGGTGATTTAATGCCATGTCTCGATTTGGCTGAGGGGAGTAAGGCAGCACACTTCCAGAGGAGCAGTGTTTATACCTGGACGAAATTTCTCTCCTGTAGTTGAACATGTAGCCCCAGGAGATTAGGAATTAATTTACAGCCAGTAGATTTGTGACCGTGAGCTACGTTCAATGCAGTGCCTGCAGGGATCCTTTCTTCTCTGTTTGGTGTTGGCATCTCAGCCAGGCAGTCCTGGTATCATCATGGAAAAGGCTAGTCAGAAGCGGCAATTCGCACTCATAGCCATAATTAAATGAGCAGAGTGGGCTTCCGTATCCATACTGAGTTTTCTGCACTCACTTTCTTTTGTGAGATCCTACTGTGTTCTTCCTCATGGCCTGCTTCGGTTTTGGGGTCACATTCCAAATAAGGGGCCTAAGTAAATGCTAAGTACCCAGCACAAATAGAAACACCTTCACCTCTTTTATGTGCACGTAAGTCTTTTCAATTGCAAATAATGTCCTCAGATAGACTTTTCAGCTGGAAAAGGGGCAATTTTTACATTAGAATGCTTCTTAATGAAGGCAATGGAAGCCTTACCAGTAAATCCAGCAAAGTGTGGATAAAGATCTATATATTAATTTGAGGGGTCAAATCTTAATTAAGTTTTTTCAGTTCTGTTAATGTCAGCATTTCATTGAAGCATTCCAGCTGGAACATGTAACAAAGCCTGCAGATACAGATACATCTGCATTTTAATGCTAACAAATCACAGTCTTTATAACTTTTTTTGAGTTTTGCTTTTCCTCATGAAGTTGGGCATACTTGTTCACAGCCTGCAGGCAATTATTTTTTCCTGCTGAAAGCCTCATCAAAAGTAGCTCTGTATTTTTCCCTAATTGAAAATGATAAATACAGGTTTTATGTCATCTAATATGGTTGAAACTTTATTTTGTTCCACTCCACTAGGTAGTGGAGGAGAGAAAAAACCCTGATGAGTGAGAAGGGCATGCAGCGTGCTTCCAACCACCTAGTGAATATTGGTTTAGATTCATATGAGTTACAAGAGTTTAAAAGCACACTTTGCAGAGACACATGGGATTTTATAATGTGCTTAAACAAATGACCTGCCTCGACCACATTAGGGGTACATATGCGCACCTAGGTACCCGCACAGAAACTTAGGCGGAACAGATGGTTGCTGAGTATTCCCATTTAACTAGTGCAGGCACATAAAAAAGTTTAATTTCTGTAGATAGCTGGAATAGCATTTGTGGTAGCATCGGTGGATACAGAAATGTTGCCTCGTTGTGCATCGCTAGAGTCTTCATTTGGCAAGGGTGAGCTTTTCTTGTTTTGTAAAACAGTGATCCAATATTTTTAGCATTGTCCTTAGCATAATGATAAAAGTTGCAGAAGAAGTCAGTAAAACAAAGGGTGAAAGCTTTGCACAAAGAGAATGGTTTTTCCACCTGTGCGCTGGATGACTTCACCATGTCCCCGGTGAGTTGCTCAACAGTACAGGTGTCACTGCCGGTGGTATTGGCACCCACCACGCTCACAGCCCCGGACAAGATCATGTTGCCCTCTTATCTCAAAAGCCACAAAGCATGGAGTTATTATTTTTTCTACCTACCAGTTAGCGTAACAACATTACTAGGGTCACTAACACCTAAATACTGTGTTATAAAAATAGAATGTTAGGGGAAATACACACTCTGAGTGTGTTACCTTTTTTCCTCCTTTCAGTTGAATGTAGTTTGAATTAAGACTAAAAATCGCGTACATTAATCATCAAATTATACCATTTTAATTAGGAGCTATTTTTCATTAGGAAGCTTGTTTATTTCAGAATAGAGGGCCCGGACTTGGACAGAAATGGCATTACTTTGCCATCTGGCATAACTCTGAAGGACAGATCCCTCCTCTGTGACTTTGCAAATGCTTTGTTCACTCTGGTTTTAATTAACTCATTGGATGGTATATCCTCAGGTTGTCTTAGGAGGCTGTTGCACAAACCAAAGATCTGGCTTTGATCTCCCTATAGATCTGGCTATATATCTTCTTGCAAAGCAGTCTAAATTCTTCTCTATTGGGATACAGTTTGAGAGAGGCTCTTTGCTATGATATATTGTGGTTGTCTTGCCCGTCATTGAACAAGTCTTTAGTTCATACATGATTTTCATCTTCTTTTACCTGTTCTAGTTTTTCTCTCATCTTCTGAACAGCCTCATTAGATTTTTGGGTTTAGTTCCAGAGACGTGCAGTGAGTGATCCCTTACTTGATTTTCAGTAACTGAGGATAGACACATCTCCCTTGTTCCAGACAGTTATTTAAAAGCACCAGCACTTACTGTTTTTTGTTCTGGTTTGAGTTAAGCTCTAGACATGTCTTTAAATCTAATAGTCTATGGGATGTTAGACCCTCTGGTGGTGTGATATTCTTACCGCATTGCTATGACTGGACCTTAAACTCTTGCAAATCCATTATTGTTCTTAAAATTTACCACGCCGGTCCTTCAGTTCTGCTCATAATATTTGCCTAACATACAGTTCAGATTCTCAGCAGTCTTTGCTTAGCCTGTGTTGTGGTTGGGCTTTTTGTATCCTTTCAATTAAGATATTTAGTGTTTAATCACAGTAGGACATTGTTTGGTAATACTATATAATTAAATGGTGATGGTTGTTGAAGTGTATAATTAGGATTTCTGACAATCCATTGTGAATCGCTGGTCTACTGTGAAGGAGAACAAAGCCAGAGAGAAAATGCTAGCTGGGTTATATAAATAAGTGAGAGATGATGGTCAGGCTGAAAATGAGGGTTCTCCCCTCCTTTAATGAAAGGGTTTGTGTACATTACATAGAATAAAGTATTTCTTAGGCTGAAAGCTTTCCAGAGATAATAGTGTTGGCCCTCTGAGGCTCTTTATTATGTCAGATGTGGGATTTGGATTTACAGGAAGCAGCCACTGCCTCCAACAGACTCAGCCTGGTGCAGGAGAATTTGCCCAGCCTCCCCTGAGTGCAGAGCTTCGGGCTGCAACTTATGGATCATCAAGGGTGGGGTTTTTCCAAGGTGTCCCAGAGAAGGAAATGCCCCGTTTCCACTGAAATACCCTGCGACAAAGTGCCCCCCTCCAGCATCAGGGGATGAGGGACATGGTGAGCCCTGGCAGCCCCAGAACCCGCATTGCCCCCTCAGTGGTGAGAGTGGCTCTTCAGGGGCAGGATTATGAAAAATCCTGTAAGTGGTGGATTCTTCTACTGTCTTAAGCCTTAAGGAACAATTCCTCCCCACTTTTTTAACAGTCTAGGATATGCTGTTCTCCTAAAATGCAAGCTGAAAGTCTTTCATAATTATATAGCTGCAAGAATCATAGAATCCTAGAATAGTTTGGGTTGGAAGGGACCTTTCAAGGTCATCTAGTCCAACCCCCCCCTGCAATGAGCAGGTACATCTTCAACTCGATCGGGTTGCTCAGAGCCCCGTCCAGCCTGGCCTTGAGTGTTTCCAGGGACGGGGCTTCTACCACCTCTCTGGCCAACCTC
>JAVKLA010000027.1:1786764-1824991 GCA_034782735.1 Sagittarius serpentarius
CACTGCAGGTGGGCTCTCGCCAGAGCGGAGCAGAGGGGCAGAATCACCTCCCTCCGCCTGCTGCCCACGCTGCTTTCAATGCAGCCCGCGATGCCGTTGGCCTTCTGGGCTCCGAGCACACATTGCCGGCTGACACCCAGCTTTTCATCCAGCACTACCCCCAAGTCCTTCTCCATAGGGCTGCTCTCAATCCCTTCATCCCTGAGACTGTATTGATACCGGGTGTTGCCCCAACCCAGGTGCAGGACCTTGCACCTGGAAAGAAAGGGTCACCAGGATGAAAAAGAAAACCCACAGTGTGAAGCTCAGGATAAAATCACAGGCACTGGCACCACTGGCCCTGGCAGGAGTCATGCAGCTTTTTTGAGGCATAAATTCTCAGAACAGACTTTTGAGGTGTGTTTTTTCCTCTCCAGAGGTTATTCGTACAAGCCACCAGCTATATAACAGGGTGATCGGGTTATGCAGGACACTGTAGAAACCTGTGAGGATGGAGTGGTTTGGGGTTGGTCCATTTAGTTATTAATTTATGAAGAAAGAAGCTCTGTGTCTCGCAGTGTTTACTTGAAATATAGAGTGGCTGTTCCGTCCTGTCTTGCTGCCATGTTTCTTGATTTTCCACCTGGCATAGGAAAACTGGCACAAGTTAGGTGAGTACATACCTACCACTTAAATTTCAGGTTTTGCTCTTTTAATTGCTTCCCAGTAAATAACGAGAAACCTTTTCAAAATAAGCATAGCTTGCATTTATCCCTATTTGATTACAAAACCAGAAGCAATACTAGTAAATTCTGGAACAAATGACAACATTTTTGTGCTAAATATTTTTTCCAATGGCACTGTAAAAATCTGAGAATGAAGTTAAGCAGGCTGTTGCAATCCACCTGCCCACAAGCCAGCAATGCACCAGCTGGGCAAGCGGGACCGTTGCCATTGCGGAGACAGGGCTTGCGAAGACTGTGGATGTGGGAGGAAGGCTGGCACTCATGTTCCCCCTAGGGCCGAGTGGAAAGGAAATCATGGCAAGAGACTGAGCGAGGAGAGAAGAAGAGGGTGGCAGTGGACAAAATTAGGTAGTTTCACCCCTGTTTTATAATGTGTAATAATGTCTATAATAATAAAGGGCCTTGGTTTGCGTGGTCAAGAGCTCTTCCTCACAAAGCCCTGGGGCTGAATGTGCGCACACGAGGGAGCTGTGGTGTGAGGAATGGCTCAGTTTGAATGAAGGCAGCAGCATGGCTCTCCCAAACCAGGCACTTCACAACTGCAACCTAAGAGCTCGGTGCTCTCCTGCAGACCAGTCGTGCAATAACCGTGACATTTGCTCTTTTAGCCACACTTAACCCCAGGAAGGGTTGTCCAGCAGCATTTAGGTCACAGAGCTGGAGAGGGGCTGGGGCAGTGTGCAGCGGCTTGAGGGGCAGCTGCGCAGAGAAGTCCCAGTACCTGCTGTGCTTCCCATGGCTGCAGCCTCATGCTGAATGCCCATCCAATAACTGTGGGATGGGCATGGACCTTTATGCATTAGCTAAGAAAAATGTAGGGCATCTATTTACACTTAGCTCAGGTTATAGCCTTTATAGTGTAAGAATATACTCTAAACTGAAGAAAGGAGATTTATCTCAAAATAATAATTTAAAAAAGCATGAACCAGTCTCAGGTTTTGCCATTTATAACCATTGTAAAGAACGATTGCTTTCTGAGGTATGTTAGTCATGCAGAGCCATTGAATCATCAGTTTTGCTGACTGCAACAAAACCATTCATCGAGGATCACAGGAACTGTTTTCGTGAAGTGTAGGTTAATAACCTGTAACGCTGCATGGAAGAGAAGACCAAAATCTCGCTTTGAATTTCGTAGCTGGCTGGATCCAGTAATCTCAAAGCTATACAAAGTTTATTGTTGGCAAAGATGTGTCTGCTTTTGATTTGAGTGTGCTACTGTAACATGCAAAAGCTTCACTGTAAAAACATATACACACATTCTATATATTTGAACATAAATATGTGTGTGTATGTATGTATATATGTACCCGCTTACATGCCTGAATTTTAAAATTTTCTCTGTCCTAAGAGACAGACTTACTTTCTTAATGGCTAGTCATGCATATTAGTAAAAAACTACCTTTTTACACTTGGGTGCCTGAATTTAAGCACTTACAGCCAGGTTTTTGACAGCATTTAGTTATTTAAACAGAGGTGTGTTCCTCATGGGATCATCTACTTTTGCTAGTGAGATAGGCACCCACTGGGAGCTTGTTGCAACTCTGCATGGTTAAGTACCTCTCAGTATCTGATTCCTTACCTACATGTTGAATCACAGAATCTTAGAATGGTTTGGGTTGGAAGGGACTTTAAAGATCATTTAGTTCCAACCCCGCCCTGCCATGGGCAGTGATACCTTCCCATGGCAGGGAGGCTGGAACTAGATGGACATAGTTTGCTCAGGACCCTTTAAATATAAATATTAGATCTACTATTCATCAGTTTTGCAAACATTAGCTTTGAGAAATTTATCATTTGAAGGCTGCAAACTAGGCTTGCGGTCTTCCTTCCGAAATTCAAGGTATGTCATCTCTTTTCAATGAATCACACTGGGGAAAATCCCTCCTAACTAATGCATGTATTTTCGTTTCCTGCACTACATTTCTTCAATCATCTTATCAATATTTTGTCAGGGTTACGAAGAGAATCTTGCATCTTTGTCAAAACTGATCTGCTAGGAGAAATATTATGAGGCCACCTTAAGATCCTGCAGCAAAAGCCGAGAAAAGGACACAGAGGCAAATACTTTTAAAAAAATTATTCTGCAAAAAAAATGTGTGCATATCACATTCGAGTGTTCAAAGATGTGCTGCTGAAGTGTAATACGGTTGAGTCAGGCATTTTGTAAGGTGGTTACTCCATGTCAAAGAGCAAATATATTTAGTCTCCCATTAAAAAACATGGAACAACAACAAAAAAACCCAACCAAAAACCCAAGCTCCTCCCCCAGCAAAACCTCTGCTTATCTGAAGCCCAAAAGGAATCTGCAGATGTATACCCCCTGCGTGAGAACAAAGTCTTCAGTCACTGGAATGCAATGCTATAAAAACAAATACTACAAAGCCTGGTAACAGGGGGATGTCTCACTTGCATATTTTTTGTGACCATCTTGGTTTGCAGAGAAGGGGGTCCCCAAAGCATGTGAGCCAGCAGGATCTCTTTGTACTAGGTTGCTGTCTGTTTGGCCAGATGTCTTCCCAACAGTGAGATAGAAAAACCAGAGCTCTTATTAAAATAAGTTGGGGAAAGCAATGGAAAAAAGCATGTGTCCAGCGAAACGAGGCACATTGTGTCCCATCTGATATTTATTAAACGTTGATCAAATCAGCAGTGAGAAATGCACATCATGCGGAAGTGACCCTGGCTCCCTGGGTTTGGAAGTTAGTGACAAATGTCTGGGAGCAGACCAGCATTGAAAACACGTGTACAGGACACAGAAAGGAGTGTGCTGCACTAGGAGCAACAACAACAAACGGAGAAGAGCCAACTTCAGCCGAGAACCTCCTTTTGCAGGTTTTATATATGTTCTGTCGATGGAATGGGCATGTAGGGTCTTTCCTTGTACATTTACTCTTAAGCTTTCTAGATGAGAGGTTACACATCTCCTGGAAGAACACTGCATTTTATGTAAGCCACGAAAGCAAGCAGTTGAGTGGGTAAAATGGGAAAGTTTTGTAAAATTAAAGCCCAAGCATGGGCTCCTTCAAGCCTTCACTCTCAGGTTTTGTGATAAACCTGTATGATTTTATGCCAACCTGCTCAGTTTTCTGTAATCACGACGAGGATTTGACATCATCTCCTGTCTGTTGTTGCTTAATGTTTCAGCTATTACATCCTGCCACAGCAACCCTTCAATAAAAATAAGTGTCTTCACAGTGCATCTCCTGTATCAGAGCAATTTTATTTGGACTTGGTCCTTAAACAGGGTAATGGGGAAGAGCGACAGGGCAAGCTGAAGCCAGGCTCAGTGCTTGGGGGGGTGTGTGAAGCCGTGGTTACACTGTAATTCGTCCCTATAAAGAGAGGGTTGCATTCTTGGCTTTTACCTTTGCTCATAGCCTGGAATATTTAACTGCATAGAAAGACATCAGAATAAGTCTTCCAAATCTTTTCTTCAAGGTTCCTCTATCTTTAGTAAATTTTATATGTTTAGTAAACTAGAAAGTCAGCTGTTACCAGCAGCAGGGTGAAGAGCTATGTATTTGCAATAGAGTACATTTAATAGCTCTGAAAGTCTTCACTGTGTCCATCTCTAGGTAAAGGAAAACAAAGGAGCCTGTTAGAGCTCCCTGGCTTTTTACTCCAGCCCTGGACCTGGGACACACTAGATGAGGGTAGCAGGAGTTCAATGGCACCCAGATGCAGTTTTAAGCTGACAGGCAGAAAGTGCCAGCAGGCAATGCAATACACAGTTGCAGCCCAGCTTAGTTGATGGAATCACTCTAGCATGTATGATTGCTTTAGTACACTGTTTATATTACTGATACCAACAGTGCTGGACTGTTAAAGAATGGAAAGGTCTGGCTTTTGTTGGGGTGCTGTTCTGATGTCAGTTTGAAATACGCTGAAAGTAAAAGTTCCAAAGAGCGAAAGTGCTGTTTTATTGAACCAGCAATAGAGAGGACTGAGACAAGTGAAACAAGATCCTTATGAAGCAGTGGAACATACATGATGCTAGATGCTGAACTACAATACATCCAGTGACATCAGTGAGGTTTCAGCTCATTACCCTACACAGGAAGCTGGAGTATGGTGACAGAAAGCAGGTCATGTCATGAAATGAGTAATCTTAATATGAGACGGTAATCACGTGAGACTTTTCTATGTGCAGTTGCTGTCAAAGGTTTTGTTTTTATTTCTGCCTTTCTCTGTGCTTTGTACCTCTGCAGTCTATCAGCCTTCCGAGTTATGGATCTGGTCCTGCTTCCATTAACATTAAAATAGGGAGGATCAAGCTTTCTGTTATCTGTGTATTTAGAAGGTGAATGTGATGTGCTTTTTGCCCCAAGTTTTTCATATTTTTTGATATGTGGGATGTTCAAAGACTTAAAAGATTGGAATCTGAATTTTAAACCCTTCGGAGGAGGAACCATTCAGTGCTCAGGGGTTCAATGAGCCCATTAGTACCAGCTAACAGCAGCAAAATGGTGCTCCAGACACCACGAGTTCCCACTGTGAAATAATTTCAGTCTCTGAATACCTACTGCAAACCATTAGAAAACTGTACTTTCCCTCTCCAGCTTTTTCAGCATCAGAGCTTCCCCACTAGCAAACTCCTTGTCAACCAAAGACAACCAGCCCACACATCAGGATCCATAAGCAAACTTGGCTATTGATTTATGGACACTTCACCTTTTATTTTGTAGCACAGGAGTTACCAGCCTTCCAAATCCAAGTCACCAATAAATGGGCTATGCAACTGCCTGTCTCAGTGCCAGCTCCCTTCCTTCCCTCCTACACAGGCAGAAGAGAAGCCTTTTCCCTCTGGAGCTTCTGTTCTTGGGTTTATGCTTACAGGTCTTTGTCTCGTTTTCCCCTAACGTTCCTGTTCCTGAAAAAAGAACCAGGTGTTCCCAACTGATCTTATGCCTAAACCCCAAGGAACCCAAATGTATGACATTACTTTCATCACATGGCAACAGAATGTGATGTCACAGCTGAAAAGTTTAGAAAAAATATTAGATGACATAATGCAGAAAGTGGGCTGACCTGTGAGAGATGCATTTCCACCTTAGCCACGGCTAGTATATGTGCAGAGGGAATTGAGGAAAATGCCTTGTCAAATAAACTTTGTATAAATCCTCTTCCTGAGTTCCTCCAATACGGTAATCCCTCCTTCAAGTACTCTGGGCTCAAGGAAGTCACAGGAAACTGCTATTCTTTGACACAGAAATACAGTTGACTTAATGTGATATGTTGGTCACCCATCCTCCGTGAACCCAGGGGAAGTGGCCCATGCTTTTCTCTTAAAAAATGAAAAACAAAAAACCACTCTGCAGAAGGTCACGAGTTGGGAAAAAGTAAAATCGGCTGTGGGTTAGGCCTTGGGGGAAATATAAGTTACTCATAAAAAGCTGTGGAGCAAGTTTTCATTAGTTAAGTAATCTGGTACATAGAATTTATTAGAGCTTAAAGCTTTCCTGTGGGACTCCCCTAATAGTACACAAATAGAGTAAAATATCAAAGAAATGCATTTTCTGACAGAGACAGAAAGCTACATTATTCCTGGCCTGCTTAACACACACAGGAAGGAGGGATAAATCCTGTCCATTCCCAGCAGTGGTCTAGTTTTCATGGTTTTACACATTTGTGTTTCTGATTAATTTCTTGGTAACTTAATCAACGCTTCCAACACTCTCGAGCTGTTCCCGAGGAGCACATAGAGAAAAGAGGAATATTGCTTCCCTAATAGACTCAAAGATATCAAACCATTCTGCAAAAAGCAGAAATATAAAATAATAAAGGCCTGGTTTCTCTCATCAACTTGAGGCCCTTTTTCTTAAACTTGTCCACAAGGGGCAATTCACCAGCATTTTTCTGTTGGTATAGATGTACCGCTAGCTTTACCAGTATAACACTCCTTCTTTCTGTGGAAATAGTATTCTTCAAACCCCCTAAAAATAAGAAAAAAAGTCTCATTATGGAAAGAAAGTGTTGACATGATAGCCATTTGTGGTAATGGTTACAAAGCAGGACCAGTACTCCTACCAGGTTTTCACAATGCTGTTTTATTTCTGTATTTTCCTTCTGCTGGAGCATTTACCTTCTCCTGTTGCCCCTGTAGGGAGACTGAATGCTAAGAAGAAGCTGCTGTGGCGTGATGCCTGACAGAGGAGATGCTAATAAACATTTTACTTCCAAAGCTCACCATAGGCTTGTTAGCATAATTGGAAAATAGTCCTGTTTCTCAAGAAAGCCACAGGTTTTCCTGTGAAGCAGAACCTACTTCTCTTCCACATGCTAAAATCCCAAACCTGATGCTTTAACCACCGTGGAGGCTATCCTGGCAGAGTAGGCAGATAGGCACCCATATATCATCTGCTTACAAATATAATTTGTTCTTTAGAAAACAGAGGAGAGGGAATAGGGAGATAAAACCAGCAATGTGTTCTTTGCCATTGTTTTAAAATTCTTAAAATCTTCTTTTGCAGGTATTCAGGAGGGGACCCAATGTACCAAATGTAAAAATAACTGGGCACTGAAGTTTTCCATCATCTTATTATATATTTTATGTGCCCTGTTAACAATCACAGTAGCCATTCTGGGATACAAAGGTATGTACGCACTAAGCCATACTTTCACTTTCTGCCAAGCATCCAAATGCATTTCCACATATTGGATAAGACAGGCAGTTTATCGCATTTCACCTTAAATATTGATACCTTGGCAATATTGGCTTTTTGTACACACATAACAACAAACTGCAAGCTTAGATTTTCACTTCCAAACAATTACGAAGTTTTGAAACTTGATTAGACATTTGAAAGAAAAGAAAAAAGTTAGAACAAAATGTTCATTCTTCCACCATGAAGGAGTACTAACTGGTAGACTCAAAGCTCTGTAACGTGTGCTATACCTTGATCTCACTGAGCTCTTTCACATATATCTTTCCAGAATAAATGTCCTTCTTAATGGCAGAGTGAGGAATAGTCTTCCTAATATAATATTTATCACAGGAACAAAGTGTAGGATCACTATTACTTTGAAATATCTGGAAGAAACATTGAACTAGGAGGTGGCAATGTACTGAGTGGTCTACAATTATTTTGATGCATACAGACACTTAGATGCTTTTGACCATAATTTCAAAGATTCTGGTAGTTGGGCAACCCAGTAATGGAGAAAATTTCATTTGTGCAAGTCATCAGTAGGGCACATTGGAAAGCACAGCTTAAAATTCCCATATGTCCTCAGCACTAATTAACTGTAGCTACTTAGGCATTCTTATGAATGTTTTGATGTAAATATCTGCTCATTGTGCAGTCACATCTATAATAAGTTAAATAAATAAGACGTGAGTTTCTGGTAAGAAAAAGAAGGTGAGTAACATCATTGTGAGTATTATAACAGGACATCGCAGCATGTTGCAGAGAAAACCAAGTTAGCTTTAAACTAGCTGCTTGAGTATGGCTCTGAGAGTAGCTTCAAAACCCCTCCAAGAAGCTGGGTAAGTATTCATGTGATCAGCATGCAGTGTGTCCTGTGCCACCAACAGCTGCCCTCATAGCAGAGCTGACATCACCTTTGGTCCTTTGCCAGTGAAAGAAAATGAAATTGTAGAAATAGAAATGGATAAATACTTATTTAAGAGGATTTGGTACAGTTTTGAGTGGGAAGAAAATTAAAACTGATTGGCTTAGATCAAAGATTTATCCAGGGAGATGAGGGAATGTGAAGGACAGATAGAGACATGTAGGTGTTCTTTTTTCATGATAAAGCAGACAGAATGTGGCAAATTAAAATCAAATTTAAAGAAATGCAGTACATATATAATTGGTCAGGCATTCTCCTGAAGAATGTGCAGCGGGTCTCTGGAAGTCAGATTCTGAGGAAAAAAAACTTTCCAGAATTCAAAAACGTTTTCTTGATCTATAAATATAAGATCATTTGGTTATATGGACTAGGGGAGAACAAACTTAGGCCTTTTGCAGGTAAGAATCTGCAGAGATGTGCTTACAGCAGATGAAGATGGGATCCTTCTGGGCTATAACCCAGGTGCTAAACATCTGGGATTTAGCAGAATTTTCCTCAAGAGAGTTTTATACAAGGCTGTCAGTTCTGGGGCTCACCAAAAGACTCAGATCTCACTTGGCATCAGAAACAGCATATCAAGTTGGAGGGACCATTGCTCTGTATCTTGGTTTGGCAAATGTTTGTTCATGCCATAGCAATACGGAAACTGTCCAAAAGATCTCTTTGGGAGAGGGAGTTTCTCTTCCTCATTTCAATCCACAGTTTTCAAGCTTCTTTCTCCATGGGGGCCTCTAGCACCATCTCGTCCCCAGGCTTTGCTCTCTTCTTGGGGCCCCATCTTTGCTACACTCATTTCTAAACCTGCTTCTTATACTGAGTAGTAACTGGTGCCTGACCAGGGACTAGTCTTTCTGTCATAGCAGTACCAGGGCAAGGATGAAAGAATTTCCTCTCCCACAAAAAAATGGGAAGAAGATTATAGGAAGGTGGATAATGCACATATTGCTCACAGAACTTAAGACATCTTGGTGACCACTGCTCCACCACTTACTAGCTTGGTGACTGTTCCACCTGAATGCCAAGGAAAAGGGCATATGCTGTAGAAAAGTCTTGTTTAGTCCAATGTATCCCTTCCGTAATGCCAAGCAGCAAATGGTGATATGTCAGGCATTAATTTCACCCTTTGTACCCGCAGCTTAAGAGCTTCGTCTCCACAGTGCCTAAGCACTAATTTGCAGGGAAAACACGAGTTAGACATAACCCCAGCTGACAGTACATATTCAAAGGAATTATTGCAATATTTTTGCTTGTTGGGAAGGAATTAGGCCTTAAAGGAAGAACAAAACTGAAAATAAAATTTTATGGAGCTCTTGAACTCTCCTCTCTGCATCAGTTTGGCTTGTCTTTTTTATTGCAATGTTACACTGAAAGAAGGAATTCTGCTGGCATGAGGGATTCTTTCAGTCTCTTAGCTAAGTTTCCATTATATTTGCCTCCCACACTTATGTTTATAAAGCCCAAAACTACTTTTAAAACTTTCATTTCCTACATGGTATTTAGATATCCTATGTGATTTAAAATGTTAAAACTACTAATCAGTGGATTAAATATGGCAGGCAAAAAAAATAACTCAATGGGAGGCGAAGTCAACATAGAACAAACCTCCAAACTGGTGGCAAAAATTACAAAGTAGGCTGGAGAAACCTGAAACCAAAACATGGATTAAACATCAAGGTCATGAAGAAATAACAACCTGAGTTTACTGTTAGTTTGCTTTGAGAAGACATATTAAATTATTGTTAAAAACATTAATAAAGCAATCTCCTTTTTTATGCATACTTTCTTAAATTAAATGCAAAATACAAAGTTACCAATTTTATGGCACCAGCCAGTATCAGATTAGCCTATTGAAGGTGAATGATCTTCCTGTGACTCACTCCAGTGAGGGAAGCTAGCATACTCTCAGCTTGAATTTCTGGTAGTTCTCATTCTCTGGTCAGTCCGTGTTTTTAAGTTTCTTGACTAATGCCCACCGTGACTTTCATCTACTTCTATGAGTTTGCCTGCCATTACCTAGGGCCAACACATCCTTGTGAGATGGCACATTTTGTCCCTGCTTCTGAAATAGTGGCTCGGATGCAGACAGTCCTCACTGTTCCGGTCAGCCACTACCTGAAATGTTGGCTTCTTTTGGAGGGTCTTTACCACATTTTCCACAGTGACCTTGTCAGAAAGTGAGATGACAATGTAGAGAGATCTGACCAAGCTGAGAATTAAGATGAAGCTATCCAAAAGCAAGCTTAAGGCATAGACAGACTTTGCATTTTTGAGAGCAGCAGACTGTCGGGAGCAGCAGAGTGGCCTTCATAAGTGATATTATGGCTAGTCTGCCTGTTTTGCCTTTGCCTTTTTCTGGAGAAGATGGGAGGTGGCTGTTCAAACCCGGGGCACTCCTCAGAGGTTTACTTCCACTCCTGAGAGTGCTCCACATGCTCACCTACCACTGAAGGCTCCATCCAGATATGGTGGTGGGAGCTACTGCCAGGGAAGGAAAGGCATTCCCAATGATAGGACATCTATCCATATGACCCTTTTCCACAGCAAGAGCAATGAAACCTACTTTAGCCATGGCGCTTTACTCATTTCTCCCCAGAGTTCATCCTTTCCACTTGCAGGGCAGTAGCAGGGAAGTACATAAGCTACAACTTGCTTGGAGAAGGACTTTGGGCAGGAGATCAAGTCCACCAGGCCCACGATTTGTTTGACCATGGAGGCTAAGATCCTGCCCCTGTATAAAGCCAACATATGCATTGGTTTGTCTATGGGATGAAAAAATTCAGCTTCGCCTGCATTGCCAGGAATCCTTGAGCTAGCCCTACAGTTTGCATTTGCAGAGACCTCTACTGTTTCTGCTGCTGGAGCTGGGTGGTTTGAACTTGTCTCTGGCCTCTCTCCTCTACACTTCACATGACAGGACTGACTTGCCCTCTGAGGGGAAACAGAATTAAAATAAAGGAAATGGTTTGCCTGATATAGCTAATTCTGCACTTTGCTTCAGTTAAGCTGGGTAAGTCATCGCCAGTTTAGTGTCAAATAGACAAAAATCAATACCTTGTGTATGTGAAAGCAGCCTTCTTTCCAGCCTCTCTAAACCAGCATTTTCCAGCTAAGTGTCACGTCAGCTCTCCTGATCCAGGGCTGCTGTCTGGCATCCAGTTACATGCTAGAATTAAAAGCTGTTGCTTTCTGTAGGAGACAAGCTGCTGACTGAAAGGCCTTTTAACAGTGCTCATTAGTTATCTTTCAGACACAGTTCAGGCACAGTTTTCCCCACATATCATGGCCGATTGTCAATAATACCAGCAAGGCTTCTGCTTAAAGTCCTGCTTCAACAAATTTTTGGGTGTTCCACACAAAGAATGTCCATAGCTACAGACCAGCTTCAGTCTTTTTAGTGTGGGGTGTTTGTTTCTTTCTTACTTTCGGCAATGAAAATACCATACGCTGTTGTAACTCTAATTGCATCAAATCTCATCGAACTGCCAGTACAGGCTACTACATATTGATAGGTTTTTCTACTATTTTCATTTGCTTTGGACTCTTCAGGGGAATATTTTAACCCAAGTCCCAAGTTTCCAGTATTAGATTTCATTCAACCATGAAAACATTCTTGTTGTTATGGGACAGTATAAAATCTCAGTTTTACAAACTTCAGATCTGAAGTACAAACTGGCATTCATGTGATCAGCAAAAGGAAGAAATTACATTTTCCTTTCATTATTCATAATATATATTCATTTGCCAACTCCAAGTGTATTGCGTAACTGGAGAAAACAGGTGAATATTACACTAAATCTGAATTAACAAGACCCACAGATGATGTGACAGGTCCAGCAGAAACACTTGGAGTAGGCCTGTTTTTTAAATCCAGATGCTTTCACGAGGTCCTCTCTGAGTGCCCAGAGTGAGCCATGTCCTTCACAGTGACTAAACGTAAACAAAGCAGAACACCACAGACTGAACAAGGAGGTGGCTAGAGCTAACCAGAAGGAAAAGCCAAGTATGGTCCCCACGCTCATTGCATGTGATACATAGGTGTATACATGCATCAGGGGAATGTCAGAAGTAACTGAAGGACCTTCACTGATCTGGGCTTCAGCCTGGAAGACAGTTGGGCAGGACAAAAAGAGAATCAACTCTGTCTTAATTTAGGAAAAATGGCATACAGCATTTTGACAAGTAACTTTAATGGGCAGAAGAACCAATGAAAAATTAGTTGTACACTGGGGGAAAAGTGCTTTCTAAAGCAGAAGGCATTGAGCAATGGTGCCCTTGAAAAAGCAAAGCCATTATTGTAGCCTGAATGTGGTGTTTAGCAAGCAATATGCCATCATCTCAAATACAGAAAGCCACACTCTGACTCTGTCTTTGCACACACAGTAGAGTCTCTGTTTTACTGGCTTGTTAGCAGTATAGAAAGGAGCAGGCAGGTAATTCACCAAAGGGTGTCTCGTCTCTGGAAACCTTGAGACTTTTTCTCTGTTGTAAACTCCATTCACCTCAGTGCAGTTGCACCAGAGATGCTCTTGGTGTACTTTTTCTTCTGTTGGTTTTGGGGAAGCAATAAAAGCCTGCTGTGTAACTGTAGTACCCAGAGTCAGAAAAACAAGGGCAAAAGTTAAGAAAAAAGGAGGACTTGGTGAACCACACTTTGAAGGTCTGGCATTCTTGTGGATCATGAGCAACAAAAGATCCCCTAAATTTCCACTTCTAGTAAAAAAATAAATCTTTACATAGCAACAACTTTTATGAAGCTATTTCCTAGCTGCAGATTATCTCACACACAGAAAGAGTTAGTGGTACCCCCTACCCCAGATAGGTTTACAGAATTGGCTTCACTATCTCAAGACATGGGAAGCACCTTATTTCTTCTGTTTGAAAGAGGGAGCTGGCACAATAACTTGTGTAACCTCTCCAAGGGCTGGTTCAGATCCATTCCGCTCCCAATGTAGCAAAAGAGCTAAATAATCTCATGATGAGAAGAAATTTCTGCCCCTGGTTGCGGCTTGAGTGCAAAAGCCTATGAGACAAGGTTTGGTGGGGAAGCTGAAGGCTGCCTCTAACCTTGCAAGCTTTTCACATTTTTGCTGCTGGAAGCCACTCCAGGCTCTTTATTTGTTGCTCTGCTTTTTCTGTTTCTGTATCAATTCCATCAAATAATCAGATTGTCTTAGTGACAAGAAAATGACTCATATTACAAAATAAAGAGCACATCAGCCATAAATCTGCATTTGCTGAATGACCATCCTTTCAATCTCAATGAGGCAGAATGGTTTCAAGACCATTTTGAGTGATCTGTACCATTATCAAGACGTTTAAAAGCTGATCCCCAGAACATTTAGTAATTGCATCTTCAAACTGCTAGCTCAGTCCAAAGTTTGCTATCCAGGTGGCAATTCTTAATGATTAAAAGACACAGGAAAAAAAAAAAATGTCCTTTTTAAGGAGAAATGCCTCACAGCAAAATAAAAGGAAGTCTTCTCTCACGTGCCTGAGCCTTTAGGAATCAGTCTGCCTTCACCACACAGCGCTGTGCTTGGAGCATGGAAATACTGTTAAAAGAAAAGGACTTGGTTCATGAAGAAAACCCACAAAGAGGGATTTCCTCGTTCAGGACAGAGATTGTTTATGAGCAAAAAAATGTTTGGGGACTGTTAGCAGACTGAAGAAGAGGAAGAATGCTGGGTCCCACCAGCAGATAGGAGCTCATCCTTCCAACATTTCACGGAGCAACAGTAGAGTGTTGTGGCAAGGCCATTTTAAGGTGGTCTCTTTTTTTGTTTGATGGTAGTGGTGGTTTTTTGGTTTGCTTTATTGTTTACTAGACTTATTTCATAATTCCACTTTTCTTCTTTCCATAATATACTGTTCTCTTTTCCCTAGTTGTAGAAAAAATGGACAATGTGACAGGTGGCCTGGAAACGTCCCACAGAAGATATACAGAAAAGCTCACAGAGGTGGAGAGTGATCTGAAGAAATTAGGTAATCTACATACAAACAAAGCCCTTGTATTATGGCTTTGGGGTGTTCTTGCAGATAGTGGCAGGAAATTTGTCTGAAAAATCTCTGGCTATGACAAGATACAGCACTTCTATTCCAGTTTCTCAAGTACTTGGGAAAGCACTTAAAAATAGTTAAGATCAGCTCTACTTAGGACAGCATTTTAAGTGTACTTCGATATTTACAGTTCCCACTGAAGTCACTCTGAAATCATTTATACTGAAATAAACAGACACTTAAAAGTTCTCCTCAGGAGACACTCTGAGGTAGAGATGTAAAACATAGCAGAAGCTGTTCCACAGCACAACAGATTCTACATAAAATGAGTATCTGTCACCCAGTCATCTTGATGCTGTTTTAGCAATTAGGATTCAAAACTGAAGGCAGTTTTGAGGGGTGCACAAATAATCAGCTGTTCAAAACTCTTATGTCTGAGGCAAGTTGATTACTTCCATAAAATGTTTCTCAAGCATCTCAGGGAATAGAGGGCACAAGGTTGTTATGAGTTCAGGTCTCCCAAGTGCTATCACAGTTCTTAATTTGCAGGAAGATGGACAAAGATCATGGATAAGGATTCTACTCACTAAGTGTACATTTCTACCTTTCTTCCTTGCCTAGAAAGGAAGCAGAGCTGTTTATTATCAATTTATGTATACACAGACTTACAGTTTATTTAATTAGTTTTCATATAAATATTAATATATAAATACATGCATGTGCTTCTTGAAATAAATTTTGTTTAGCTTCATAAATCATATATTGAGACATGTACTCTAAGAAAAATTACTTGCTTGCAGCTTGATCGTAAGTTTTTACAACTTTTTCCTCTCAAAAAACAGCTGGATTCTGAAGTATTTTCACACTGCATTTAGTTAAAAGACATGGGGTAATTCAGTGGCGTGTACTTTTACCAATACATATACAGAAGTAAATGTTACACCTTAAAGCACATGCAACCTTTTGGGTTATATTTGGGTTATTATGTTATGCTGATTAAATTTTCACAACTTGGAGCACCTTTGATTCATTCGCATCCACATGTTTTTACACGCTGCTGGATAGATGGCCAGTGAGATGCACAGGACCATCAGTTCCCATTTAAGTGGACTTGCCATGGAGGAAGTTAAAAAAGTTATGGGGCAATGTGTGTGGGAGGCATAAAGGTAAGAGAACTGCTGTAGGGCCAGAAGGATAATAGCATGTGGTAAATGGAAGACGGGCCTTCAGGGATTAGCTGTATGTGGACCTGGCAGTTGTCAGAGCTGTGTGAGGAACACAATATAATTTGAGCTATAACTGTGAGGTAAATATAGAGTCAGAGCTGAGAAGATCCTGGAGTGAGGCAAGTGGCAGGGAGAGGAACTGTGCTTGGGAAGATATCCATCCATGAAAGACTCCGTAAACACTTCAGACTGAAGTCTCACAAGCCAGCATTTGATTTTTGCCATCATGACTCATTCAAACACACCAGAAGAAAGCTCCATACACAGCTGTATTTGCTGTAGTTTATGAAAACCATCCTGCTCTCTTGGAGCCATCTGAAATGATGGACTTCAGACTGTGTAATTCATAAATATAGCTACATTTAGATGAGGACAAAAATATATGGACTGCGTGTAGGAGAGGGAAGTGATTGAGGTCAAGGAAGGGAACTTTCCCTGACAATGAGTGTTGACTGCTTATTTCCTTGGTTTCTATGTCCTGGCTGATGAGCTGTGCAGCCTCAAAAGCTTAATCATACTCAGAAAAGCTTCCAGAAGTATTCTGTAGGGCAGTGTAAGCAAGAGCAGAGATGTTCCTCAAAGATTAAAGATTTGGCCTTCCTCAAACTCAGAACGTGAGGAAACAATAACAGCAAAATAAATGTCATTAAAAGCAATAGTAATATATTAGAGAGAAAACCAGCAATACATCATACCCTGTCATATCTGGAGTAGCCTGCTGGCAAAGCTTTTATCTCTAACCTAGATCATTTTAAAAGATGTATTAGAACTTTTTTAAAACTAAATGCAAGATTTTAAAAAAGAGAACTATATGTACTAAATCACAATGAAGATACTCCACCTGCCAGGAATAGGAGGAAGAAAATACAAACAGCAATTTACTTCTGAGCTTTTAGCGAAATCCAGTGGTAACTTCAAAACATATTAATACCTCTTTAATATTTGGAATTCTGTTTACCATTCAGTTTTCATTCAGAATACAGTACTTCTTGACTGCATATACTCATCAGTTTCTAATGGCAGTTTTTCCTGTACATAACGATAGAATCACCATTTTGTTCTCCTCAGCAAGACACAAGGTCTTCATTGATTCCTCTTTGATTTTTTTCTCTGTCTAGTGGCAGAACTTTGCTTAGTGGTTTCTCTTTGCTGGAAAAGATAGCATAGAAGTTCTATTGACAGAACATTTTGAAAACCTCACTGTACTTAAATAGACTGTGCTTTTTTATACTGTGTTTTAAAAAACTCATCCTAAAGCCTTCATTTTTTTCCTATGTAACAGATGACCAAGCTGGACAAAAAGCCGTGAATACTAACACTGAACTGTCTAGCTTCAGATCTGACATTCTGGCTCTTCGTCAGCAGCTTCATGACATTGCAGAGAAAACTACCAGAAACAAAGATACGCTGGAGAAGCTGCAAGAGTCTGGAAATGTATTAGATGATAGACAGAGCCAAATGAGAAGTGCCTTAGATAGTAACTCTTTCATGATCATCAGTGTCAATAAGACTCTTCAGGCATATACTGGCTATATCAACAATCTTCAACAAGACACAAGTAACATCCAAACAAACTTACAAAACCAAGTGCATTCTCATAATGTGGTCATCATGAACCTGAACAACTTAAACCTGACACAAATACAGCAAAGAAATCTTATCAGTGTCCTGCAGAAGTCAATGGAAGATACAAGCTTGGCTATTCTAAGAATCAAGAATGACTTTCAAAATCTGCAGCAGGTTGTCCTTCAAGCCCGGAAGGACACTGACTGGCTTAAGGAGAAAGTACAAAATTTACAGACTTTGGCTGCCAACAACTCAGCATTGGCAAAAGCTAACAATGATACACTTGAAGACATGAACAATCAGCTCAGCTCCTTCAGTGGGCAAATGGAGAACATCACTACAATTGCCCAGGCCAATGAACAAAATCTAAAGGATCTCCAGGAACAGCATAAAGAATATGAAAACAGAACTTCTGCCAAATTCAACCAGCTAGAAGAGAGGTTCCAGGTCTTTGAAACTGATATAGTCAATATCATTAGCAACATCAGCTACACTGCTCACCACCTACGGACACTGACTAGCAATCTCAATGAGGTCAGGACAACTTGTACAGACACCTTAAGTAAACATTCAGATGAGCTGATTTTTATGAATGGCACACTAGCCAATATTCGCTTAGACTCTGCATCTCTCAAGATGCAACAGGATTTGATGAGGTCAAGGTTAGATGTTGAAGTTGCCAATTTGTCAGTAATCATGGAAGAAATGAAGCTGGTAGATTCCAAACATGGCCAGCTCATCAAGAACTTCACTATCCTACAAGGTATGTAGCTTCCCTAATGATGCCTGTAATGGTCTATGCCAAATTCCTGCTTGCATACTTCTTTAGTTCTGTGGAAGTTAGTGCATGCTGGTACAGAGTCCTGGAGTTTTCCATTATCTAATCCTAAACTTTGGAAATCTAAATGTAACTTGAATTTTCCTTACTGCATTCTTTACATAGTTAGAATGGGGATGTTACAAAAGGTTCTGACTTAGCAAAGTTTTATTCTGACTGACTGACTGACTGACTGACTGGATCTGCTTTTGATTTAGTTTCTAAAATAAGCTAGTGAAGGTGTGGAACCTCAAGAAACCAATCCCTGCTAAGGAGGAAATGGCTAAAAAATATATGTTGGACTATTCCCAGAAAGGTCCACCCTTACTGAAAAACAAGTTGCTATTTCACTTTAAGTCAGTTGTTAGAGTGCCAGAAAACATCCTATTTCACTTAGTTTTTAATCCCAGGATATTTTATTTTCTCCAGAAATAAATAGCATCAAGTTTAGGAGGTTTCTCCCAGCCAAATATTATCCCAAATGAAAAGAACACTCATAGTTCCAACCTGATGTGAACCAGTCAGGCCTAAAACTCTAATCACAAATATAAATCCATTGCTCCAAATAAACTAAGGCTGAATTAGAGCCAAGATTACATGTCAGTAATCTTAACCTTCCTCATTTCAACCAAGCCTAAATGACTCCAGTTTAGAAATTTATCTCTGGAAGGGTTTAAATGATGTAGATTGGTGGGGGCTGGTACTGGCAAGGTATTTGCTCATCCATGATCAGGATCCAAAATTATTTTGTTGTTTATTGCTGTCACAATATTGCCATTTCCTACCATGGGTATTGTTCTCTTTCTTGTCATAGCCAGCCACTTAGCAACTAGTACTTCTGGTCTTTCCCACAGTTGGCCTATTGCTCGCTATCCATCGTTTTGTCTCTTTTTGACAACCCATTATTGACAAAGCAGCAAACAGGGTCATTGCAAGAGAAAGAGTCCTGTAGTGTACGAGTGGAGAGATGGGGCTAGAAAGAAAAGGGAGCACAGCAGAACGAGGGAATGGGAGCATCAACACGCAGGAGCATGTGCATCAACAGCACGAAGTGTGTCTTGCAGGGACTGGCACCTTGGCTGGTCAGCTGTGCCATGGTGTCACTGTCCAGTTCACAGGATTCAGTGCATCAGATTATTTTCTTCTGTATCCTGTATTTCATGGAGGCTGAGGAAGCATGTAGCACCTGAGAAGCAGACGTACTTTTACAAGCACTGCTCGAAGTAGCTGCTAGCTGGGTTTTCACAGTGCTGAATATCCAGTGTTGCTGGTCTGAGATATACTAAACAAGGACACCACAAAGGCTTTTTGTTTTGTTTTCTGTCCGTATCCCCACTTTGCATGCTTACATTGTTTCAGGCCCTCCTGGTCCAAGGGGACCTAAAGGTGACAGAGGCCCTCAAGGTCCTCTTGGCCCCGCTGGCCTAAAAGGACAAAAAGGAGAGAAAGGAGAGCCTGGACCACCAGGACCTGCAGGTGAGAAGGGGCCACCTGGGCCAACTGGGCCACCAGGAGAAAAAGGAGGGAAAGGCTCAAGAGGATCGCCTGGCTCCAAAGGTCAGAGAGGTTCTCCTGGCAAGACGGGTCTGCCTGGACCAAGTGGAGACCCAGGGCCACCAGGTCCACAAGGCAAAGACGGTCCAACTGGGCCACAAGGCCCACCAGGATTTCAAGGCCTGCAAGGAACTGTGGGAGAGCCAGGAGTACCAGGACCTCGAGGACTACCTGGGCTACCTGGCGTCCCTGGGCTGCCTGGTCCAAAGGGCCCACCTGGCCCACCAGGGCCGCCAGGTCCAGGGGTGCCAATGGCACTACAAAGTGAACCTACGTCAGTGCCCGAGGCTAATGGTAAGCTATCAACACGCCGCGTGCATCTTTTACTGAGATACAAATACATGTAGCTGAGGGTGCTCACCACTTAGTTACTGGTTCAAATAACCTCTGCTACCTTAGACTAAGTCCCTGGGATTTATCACAAAGGGCCCTGTTAAGTGAAGTCATACCTGTTGGTCTTCCTTCTGATGACCTGAAACTGACTGAAGTTAATGTTTGCGGCTAAAGAAAAGGCAGCAGTAGTATCAGTAATAAATAATCCCCTTGATCACACAGTTTACCGTTGATTTCACAGAGTCAAGATCCTAATAAGTAAATTCTTAAACTGTATATGAGTACTTTAGGTGGCAGCATGCTGTAGGTGGGTATGGGATCCTCCACTTATTATTGGCCCTATGCAGAAATTTACTGCTGTCCCATTGAGTTAAGAGTAACTAGCTTAACACAAGAAATTCACATCACAGGTTGTTCTCCTCATTGGAAGAACTATACAGAAAAGTGCTACTACTTTTCAATTGAAAGAGAAATTTTTGAAGAGGCAAAGTTATTCTGTGAAGAGAAGGCATCACGCTTGGTTATCATAAACAACAAAGAGGAACAGGTAATTACCTTCTCATTCTGTTTTTCAAGGAGAGAGTTTGAGGTTATTATTTAACATGTGGAAGCCACAAGGCATGTGGGAAGCTGAGAACAATGTGAATTCACATAGTGAAGTAGACAGAGTGATTGACTGCAGTTAGCATTTTGTCTGCCCTCTGCCTGCTCAGCAGCTTCTGTGTGTGCAGAAGAGCAGTGTGAGCAGAGCTGGTGCTGACCCTGAAAGGTGGTGGGCACAGAGCAGCCAGAAAGGCTGGCGAGAATTGTAGGAGTTTTGAACCTTTAAAGATGGAGTCCGTTATGCCTCGCATATTATCCAAAATGTATTTTTTGCGGTTGTGAATAAAATTTAGTTTTAAATTGTCTGATTTAATACATGCAGCCTAAGACTACTGTGACCCAAAAATACTTTTACTCTAACTATAAATCTAGCTATACTTTTACTACTATTCAACATAATTATTTGGTGGCTACATAGCAGTGGGGATATCAAGATACAACTGCTTAGTTTTGGGGGTTTTTTCCAATTTGTATCTATAAGACATTGGCTGTGACTTTATGTCAACCTAATTTTCATGGCTAGCTTTCCCTACCTCATAGGCAAAAACTGCAATGGATTGTAGTGTGGGCAAAGGGTTGCAAGGCCAACTCCTGAAACATATCTTCAGCTTAGAAAAATTTCTCTGGCCCTTCCTATTCTGATAACAAAGATGCTCATGCAACCAAAGTAGCTTATTGACTCCAAAGACGGTTGTGTGTGTTTGTTACGGACTAAGATCTTTCTTCTACAGCAATGGATAAAAAGGCAGATTTTTGGGAAAGGCAGCTTCTGGATTGGACTAACAGATTCAGAGAAAGAAGATGAATGGAGATGGCTGGATGGAACCTTACCAGTTTACACGTACGTAAATAAAAAACAATGGTGTTTATTTTCTGCAGATGCTACCGTTCTTGCTGACATGTCTAAAAGCAGCATCTAGAAATTATCCAGTGGATCCAGAGGGTTGTAGATGCCAATGAAATAATTCATTACTGAGGGTGCTGTTGAACTGGTTTTATCCCTCTCTCTTCTCGATGCACGAGGCTTTATTTCCTTGCCAGGAAGAAAACTGAATGTTGAATGAAAGAATCACATAACTACACAGTGCAGTGTTTCTTGCCAAAACATTTGCTCCTGACTTTTATTACAAAGTTGAGATGGAAAGCACAGACAGTTTTGCTGTCTTGGTTTGAATTTTCCTTATTTGCATTACAACTGGCTATAAATAGAGTGCTCGTTCTGATAAAAAGTGACCAGCCTTTAGATAAAGCCAAAATCTGAGTGGAAAGCATTAAACATAGCGAAAATGCATGAAATGAGTGTGTCTGCGCTTTGGCCAGCTAAGAACTGAATTGGCAGCTTTCCAGGAATACTAGGGCTACACCTAATTTGTCCTAAATGGAACAGATTGCAACCACCCAAATTTTTAATACTGAGGAGTAGACTAAAGAGTTTATAGAGCCGAGCATGCTGTGCTCCAGAAAAACAGGCTACAGTCAGTCAGATGTTATGAAATGATTAGCTGTGATCTCATTGGTGTTCATTTTGATGAGAAACATGGAAAAAGTCAGATGCATTTCAAATGAGCCATAATATTTTTCCCTTTTTCTCCCTCCTCGTTTTCATCTTTCTTTCTTTTTATGGCAGCACTGTGACTTGATTCCAACTTCAGCTGCTGCTTTCAGTAGGTTTCCACTACAGTGTGGTTTTAGGTGCCCTGTCATAACCTCAGAGCTGTCAGTTACTGATTTTCAAAGTATTTCATTACTTCAGGAAAACCATATGTCCTCCCAGGTGCCTGGTCAGATGCTCTGTGTCAGGCAGGCGTGTTTTTTTAGCTGAGCATGGACCGTATCAGCCAGCAATCACAAGCTCCCTTCAACAACCCGTTTCTCCCAGAAAATGGAGCTCTTAAGTCCTGAGGTTGGAAGCATTTCTCACTTGTTAAACAAAAACAGGATGAGGAAACACTTGCTGCAAGGTTTTTACATGCTGCGTTAAGTTTCACCATTGAAGCTAACAATCTCAAAAGATACGTGTGTATATACTTTGTACATTCTTTCTAAGTCCAAAAATTCACTTCCCATCCAAGCGTGGGTCCATAAAACACATAAATCTTTGCTTTTCCTCCCAAGAGGCCTTTCTCGGTGCGATCAGAGGGCGATGGCAGGGTGCTGCCATCTTGGCAGCACCTGTGAGCCTGCCGGCTCTTCTCAGTCCCATCTGCCGGCAGGAATGCAGGGCGCAGGCTTTGCAGGCTTGGAGCAGTGCACATGGAGCATGGAGCACTCCCACTGTATGTGCATGTATATTCAGAAACTAAAATAAAGTTCATCAGTCTAATTTTAGGTCTCTGAGTTTTGGCAGACCGAGGCCGAATAGATTCCCTTCTCTGTAATACATCTGTTTTCCATTTTCAGCAAGAGTCATGTATTGTTTGTTTCAATGTGTATTTCCTGTTCAGAACAGATCTCATGATGTTTTTGTTAATTTCTTGTGCTGAAGAACTGTCACGTGTGCTGTGTTGTGCAACCATAACTCTTGCTTTTTTGTTGAAAGGAACTGGAAAACTGGGCAACCTGATAACTGGAGCCACGGACATGAGCCAGGGGAAGATTGCGCGGGGTTGATCTATGCTGGGCTCTGGAATGACTTCTACTGTGAAGATGTCAACAATTTCATTTGTGAAAAAGACATGGACAAAGGTAAGCAAGGTGCTTGGGTTGATTTTTTTCACCCTACCCATAGTAAATTTTCCACAGCTAAAGGGCAGAAGATCCAGGCTAGATGCTATGGCAGTGCCTTGTTGAGGAAGAGGGGGAATCACACGTGGAGCGCTTCTGCTCAGATCCAGCCCAATGTGCACTTTTGTAATACTCTGTGTGATGCAGATGCTGGATTTATTGCACTTGGAAAAAGCAGCCTCCAAGCTGGCTGTAGCCATGATGTGCTCTGCATCTTGACCATCTCCTGTAGACTTTAAACATGCCTAAAGTTTCAGGTGTGATTTGGCACGTGCCGCAGACCCTAGCCACACTGGAGGCTGTTTTTATAGACACAATGGCAACACAAGGGGGAAAGCTGGCCTAAGGATAGCTCAGGGACAAGCCTTCAAAAAATCAAAAAGACTCATGTTTTGAGAGTTTGTGCAACACGAGGCACTTGGTGACTGCTAAGGAGGTCTTAAAATTCCCACTGCTGCCAGATGTCCCATAGGCCTGAGAGGCTGGGTCCACAGGCCATAAGCAACTCATCTGTTGCAGTTGGAGTGAAGGACTCATAAACTGCCAATATGTGGCCCAGTAGTCACCCAGGTGATTGCCACAGGGCATCTCTTTCTGGTTATACAGGCATTTCTGCAATGGCAGAGGGTCCACATGGCTGCTTAGGGCCGGCGCCATCATCACAGAGCTAGGTGATATTTGTGTTCATGGTAGGGCTCTGCCTAAAACATTATCTCCTCCATACAACCTGTTTAAACATTGCTTTGCCAAGGGTGCCTGGCTGCTCCAGTTGCAAACCTGAAGGTTGACCTTCAGTTAAGGCAGATGGAAATGTCAGCTAGAGCCAAAATTACATCCCGTCCACAGAAATGCCCCCCTAAAACAAAACAAAGTAATCAACAAGCTTTGTGTGTGTATAACTCTGTTTGGATGTCCAGAGTGAAGAACTGTGTGTAAGTAACAATGTAATTTGCCCTCGTTTTCCTGCACACATTTGTTATTTTAGGAAAACTTCATGGTTTACAAATATTTATCCTCCAGGACTTACAGGATCTAATTGAGTCCACTTAAATTTTTTACATACCTTGATCTCTCTAAGTTTTCTTTTTGGAAATGCATTTAATCTTCACAGGCTTTTTATGTGATTTTTTTTTCTCTTTGCTTTTCTTTTTTCTCTCATACTGTAGGGCAAATATTTGGAGTGTAATAGGCCGTGACTTTACAGATACCTACATATTATGGAAATTTACTCAAGAAGAAAATCCTGGGAGAGAGCAACATTGCCTACCAAAATCAAAAAAAAACCAACAAACAAAAGCAAGCACTGAAAACTGGTTTAAATGCATAAAGGAATTCAGCATCAACTCTTCTCCACCATCCTGCAATTATTCGAGGCCTTTCAACCCACAGCATCAGGAAATACCGTCGGACTAATTCTGTTATAGATTTTCTTCCCAACCAGTAACCACATACGTAAGCAACTTGTGTCTTCTGAGAAAAGACATTCTGTCAATCTGAGTAAGACTGTTGGTCACTCATATAGCAAAACATATAAATCAACTGTGTAAACAGTATGTTTCATTTGCTAAAATCCCAAATGTAGGAAAATTATACAGATACACAAATATATAGATTTTATATAAATATATATATATAGTCCAACTCTTATCAATAATATGGAATATACTTTTAAGAGCTTTTAAAACTTTGTATTTTTGTACAAAATATTTGCTTTTTACAATTGTTCTCTTTTTTACTGACTTTTTTTACAAATATAGTGCACAGGGGCCAAAGAAAACAATAAAGGTACTAATAATTCATTAAGGTTTGCTGTCAGGCCTAGCTCAGCTATAGAGAAATATTTTTCCAGTTAGAAATATTTGTACTTTCCCAGATGATTTGTTCTGGTTAAATAACTTCAAAGCAGATTTTAGATAGTGTTTTCCTTGTTATATGCAGTCTAGTCTGTGTGTGTAACAATTAAGTTGACTAAGGACTAGATATTCATTATAGCTCTGATCACAGCCAGCGTTCCATCGGGGTACTATGCAAAGACCATGTTAATAAAAGCATTTCCTTCCTACCTGCCTTTTCTGCCTGCCTTCCTTCTTTCCAGTCTGCCTGCCTTTTCTGTCTGCCTTCCTTCTTTCCAGCCTGCCTGCTTTCCTGCCTTCCCGCCTGCCTGCCATCCTGCCTTCCTGAATTTCCTTCTACTCATGAGAAAATGCCACAGAAGTAAATCACCAGCTTCTAAGAATGATTTTGAAATGTTTTCATTCCTTCTCCCTTCTCGTGAGGAATTCTACCCCAGTAGGTGCTACCCATATTGCAAGTCAAGCCCAGATGAAGGATTTTGTGAAAACAGAAACAAAGGAGCTGCACGCACTGAAATGTGTTTCTTTTTAAGACAGATTTCAAAATTTGGTAAGTAAAACATGCCATACTCAGAAAAGTCTAATCAACTTGCACTTTTCCAAAGTGCTTTGTAAATCAATCTCTCTGTTTTCTTGGACCAGTTCTTCTCTTCCAAACAAACTAGAAAATAAAATACACTGCAAAACAGAAAGCAGTGTGGCTAATGAGATGATATCATCACCCAGCCAGTTTCCTCCACGGTCCCATGAGCCGTTGTCTAGGGAGCCGTGCTGCTTATCAGGAATTTAAAAAATTAGCAACCACTTAAAGTTCATTAGCAGAAACTCTGGTTTCCATTCCCAGTTCTTACGCTCTTTGCACGGCCGCATGCTATACCATGAAGGAAGTTGTTCTGGCTTCTTGGGAAGGAGAGTTGTTTTTCCATTGCCTCCTGACCTGACGTTTACCTTGGCTGAATGCAGATAAGTTTGTTGAAATACTCCAGCTCAGCTGGAAGAGACAAGATTTTGTACTTCAGATTTTCAAACATTGCTCCTAAGACCAACCAATTAAAGACTGTTGCTTTCCTCCGTCCCACACTCCCTGCAGTGTTCATTCGGGGGGTGGTGGGGGTGGAGGGGTGGCTTTTTAATTTTAACTATAATTTTCCTAAAGAAAATACAGAAAATGTTACATTTGGGAATCTGTCCTGTGGTACCTATTAGAAATGAGACAGGAACAACATGAGAATTGCATATGTTTAATAAAAAGTGAAAGGTCTGAGTATTACAGCTGCTGCAGAAACCATGTGTCACCATCTTGGAGGCAGGGCTTTTCTTCAGACAGTCTGGATTTCCTGAGACTTTTCTTTTGGCTTTTTCATCAGGTTTTGAATACAACATGATTCTGCCATACACCCCGTCATGCTGTACCTAGGAGTTGTGTGTAGATAGACGCTGTAGTGTTTACATATACATTTACACAGTGTCTGTGGAGATAATGCTAAACTGCTGATTTTGGATAACGAGGTACAAAACTATTACTTTGCATGCCCGGAGAGCCTCACAAACTCTGGTGAGCGGAGCTTTGCAGAGCCACACTGAATTAGAAGCACGGCTACCTTTGTTTTGAATGTTGGCATATTTAGCTGAAATAAGCCCATTCTGAGCATCTACCACATTAAATGACATTCTTCCTGCTTTTTACTGATGTGGTAAGACTTCTGTTGACAAGAGAAGTTAATGAGAAACCTCTGCGTAAGCCCCAGCTGTACTGTTCCCTTGCCCCGATTTCATCCTTCTCTTCCTTCAGCAATAGCAGTGATGGTACATATCAAGTAGAGATGATCCAAGAGTCATCTGGTATCCTCCAGTCCTTCTGAAGAGGTTTTCTGCGCCGTGGTGATCAACAGCTATAGCTGCACTTACACCTGCGTAAGGTTACAGAAACGGCTGTCGGTCAGTGATAGCCGCTTAGTTCGTTGAAAACAAGCACAGCAGCTATGCTAAACTACGGGCAGTTGGGTAGCCTTAGCGTGGAAATAACCACTGAACTAGGACAGCTGAAGGATGGCAACATCCTTATGAATTAAATACTCATTTCAGAGTGACTTTCAATGCTGGGTTGTAATTATCTGTAATGATGCTCTAATTATCCACCTTTAACTGAGAAACGAAACATGCCTGGGCTCAAGCCCTCTGTTCACACATTTGAAGCAAAGAGGGTAGCTGTTAGGCGAAACTGGCTGGAGAGGGATGCTGCAGTTGCGTGCCTGGCATGTTCAGTCATCCTTAAAATCTGGCCTGAGCAGCCAAGCGGGCTGAGACAGACCATCCTTCTGACCCAGTATTCCTGTAGGAGGGAAACGGAGGTGTCAAATGGCAACAGAGACTGAAATCACTGGGAGGACTGGGGGACTGTTAAGACAGCTCAGGAACTTGTCACAGAAAGGAGACATTGGCAGAGATGCAACCAGGACACCAGAAAGGGCCAAGAAATTGTCATGAAAGTCAGAGCTGCCACACAGGATCTGGAAAACATCCCCATTACATCTGCTTTCTGTATGGTTTGAGCGATAACGCAGGTTGTATGGAAAGTTTTAAGTGATAGGAAATTATTTTGTCCCAGCTCGAGTTTTGGCTTTCCTTCTTATGCACAAATACTGTAACTTGGCATACTGAGCACACATTTCCATTGTCCTTTTTCTTGTTTTACATCAAACTAAATGCAAGTGCGTATACGCTGGCAAGCACTGGGACTGTTGCAAGAAGAGGAGGCGAAGGCAGAGAGGGTGCGAAGTCATTGTGATTTACATGCGGTGCTGGATTTCTTAATGTCATTTCTGACTCGTTTCATTAATTTATTTGGAAACACCTTCAGCTGATTAGAGCTTATAAATCTCAAACTCTCATCTCCTTTGATGTCTATAAGTAATACCTGCAAATGTTCCAGTAAAGGAAGCACCAAGCAGAGACATGGAAGTGAATGTTGTTTACTGTGTGCGTGGTTGTGTAACCAAGAGAGATGTGGCGATCAGAGAGATGTGGAGCCAGAAGCATTCGTAGGTATTAGAAACCAAACTGATGAAAATTATTTTCATTAAAGCCTTCCTTCTCACTTACACCATCCTAGTTCAAAGTATGACCGTGGCTATTTTGTCCCTTCGTTGCAGTTTTAATGCATTGTTCTTGAAGCACCTAGCTGCTAGAATCATGGTCTTAAAGGTCTGAGCTGAACGAGACCTTTAAGAAAGTCTTAAGAAGCAAGAATTCCCTCTTGCAGTTCACTGTCCTAGCAGAAGCATGCAGAGCACCTCAGATGGGCCCCTAGGTGAAAGATGTCTTGAGTAGAGCAGAATCAGTCCCTAAATTAGCCATTATTGCATCTAGTTTCAATTGGCTGTTTATAACGGCTAATCCGATCTTGCTAGTTCTCTCTCTCTCAGATGGCTGACCTCCTTTTTTAATTTTCTGTTCCTGGCAAGAAGCTCCTCTGGTTTTAGCAAGTAGCAGGAACTGGTCTCTGATCACTGGCAAGGCGAGGAGCTGGTTGGAGGGCGGCCGCTGGCTGTCAGAGGAAACCGCTCTGCAGCGAGTAGGGGAAAGGCAGCCCGGTCAATTCACGTGTGAGAAAACAAACCCACTTTTCCCCAGTGCATCTTCCTTGGTTAAAAGCACAGCGGCTCACACAGATGTAGCATCCAAAGGGAACAAAATGTCTCCAGCTCCAGCCTCCAGACTTGCGTTGCCTTTCTTCCCCCCTTCTTCTGTGGGTGTCTCTGTGCACCCCAGAGGTGTTTGCTCCCCCAGAGCAGGCTCTGCCCTGCTGCGTGCAGGTGTCGGTGCTGCGTGCGGGTGTCGGGGCTCACACTGGTGAGGGAGCGGCGGTGGGACAGCCGCCCATGCCTGGCACTCCCCCCCGCTGGGGCACCCACTCCTCCTAGGGCCAGGGCAGGAGCGGGAGGAGGAGGCTCCCAGTGCTTACGCACACTCGCTAGAAGTAGTTCAGGTATCTATAGATGGGAAAGCACAGTGCCTTACGGACAAAACCCTTGTTCCCCAGAAACGAGGCCTTCCTAAAACCAGAGTCCATCTGTGCGTTGATCACCTCCACCTCACTTTTTCCATGCTGTTTAGTGAAAAGAAAAAAAGGAAAAAAAAAACCTTGGCTAAAAAGATTTTTTTAAAGTTCTCATGTGTTTTCTTTCTTAGGGTGGAATACATTTGTTTTTTCTTTCCATCTGGCTCAGAGATGAAAAAAACACTCTTTGATTTCTTTTTCAAAATAAACGCACTGTAACTCTCCAAAATTTGTGTGGAGATTTTTTTTTTTTAAATACCAGAACAATAAAAGCAAATCACTAGGTAAATAATGCTCTTTTTAGAGAAGATCTTGCATGCAGTGAGGATTTTCTTACCCAAAGGGCTTCCCAGAGGCATGTTAAGTATTGCCAGCCCCATTTTGCGACTGGAGGAAAAAGGAGATTTTCAAGAATATGATTCATTTTGATGTCTCGGTTTCAGGGATTTTGTTTTTGTATGTTGGGGAGGTGATTTTTTCCAATGAAACCAATATTGGCATAGAGCAAATTAGTTTTCATACACCTTAGTGAAGGGAGTGGACTTTTCAACGCTAAATTAAACAGAACGGTGTCTCTCCTACATCACCACACGTATGGGAGGCAGCCATTTCTGCTGTTTTGGAGAGCAGAGCTCAGGGTGAACACAGCAGAGCAACATCAGCCCAGTAGAAAGCAATGTCTTGTGTGGGTAAGAGTTAAAAAATGACACTAAATTACCAAGAGACCCTTTGATCGGAGGGAAGAAAGTTAAAGGACTGCTGAGACTATTGACTCCTCTGCAGCCCAACTTCAATAAATCTTCCAAAAAACGTACCAAGTTCTACTTAAAAATAATTAGGGGTTTCTTTGCCCCTTTAATCATTTGGCTGGTCTTCAAAACCTTTATTAGAAACCTTCTTTAATAACCAGCGTGAATGCAATTATGTCCAGTTTAGACACATTTATTCTCATTCCAGTGCCATCCTTTAGCTTAAACGGCATCTCTCCTGGGACCGTCAAGCAATTGAGTGGTCCGTGTGGAGCCATTCATCTTGAGACACAGTAAGGGACGGTTGGGAACAAACACATCCCTCTGACCAGCCGGGGAGCCTTGACGACAGAGCCTGGCTCTGGTCCCACCGTCCAGCCCCACAAGGGATTATCTGAGGACACGCTGGGCTTCTTGCTGAATGGTGAAAGTTTCCATACTCTTTTCTTGTTAGTACTGCTAGAGAAGAGAGAGCAACAAAACAGGTATAGAGGATGGTTTCCTGATGAATTAGAGTACGTTACAAGTGCTTGGCTTTTTATAAGGTAGTGCCATGTTTTAATAAGACATTTCAAAAATTATTCTGTAGGTTTGAGCTTAAGCACACTTACTCTGGGTTTAGACTAGAGCAGAATCTAAATGCAGGTCAGATTTAGGCCCTTGACCTTCAAGAGATTAAAATCTCCGATTTAGAGATTAGCATGTGACTTCTACTTTTTCTGGTCTATCTGTCCTGCCAAGGCACAAATCCGCAGCTTAGGCATCAGTGTGGTTCCAGGCTCTGAGAATTGCTTCCATACTCCACGCATTCTCAGTCATGCTCTTGCCAGCCTTGCCAGAGGTCCTGCTGGTGGAAGCTGCAAGTCTGAAATGTGACTTCGGAAGAAGTTTGTTTGGGAATCCCTCTCATTCAGAAGTCTGGGCATATTGCAAAGATGACATTTCTTTAATTCCAGCTCTATTACCCGCACTCATATAAAACAGATGATGAATTATTTTTCTGAATGGCAACAATGTATTTTTGTCCACTTTTTTTTTAATGTCAAAATAAAAGCCTGGAAGTGGAAATAGGACAAAACATCCCTTGGCATTGTAGTATCCCACTGTAGCGGGCAAATAATGTTCCTGGATTAATGCCTGTGAGAACAGCATGAACTGATAGTTGAACAGCAGACAGCTTAGTGCTATCTGCTTGTGGAAGTAAACTTAACTGCCGGTACAGCCTTGTCACTGGTCCATCTTCTGATGGGCAGGGGCAACCCTGCATGCCTGTAGTGTTTCAAAGTAACTGTGGGAGATAAGAGATGAAAAGAGGTAAAGAGAGAAGAGTTGAGAACAGAAAGGGAACAGAGAAAAAGAGAATGAGAAAGGGACAGTTAGGGAGGAGAAGATAAATAGATGGAGAACGACTGAGGCGGAAAATGAACCCTGATGTTCTCATTGTGGTTTCTAGTAAGATCAGCCACAGAGGAGCTCTCTTCTCAGAAAGAGCATAACAGGGCACTGTCATGGTTCTCATAATTCCCATTCTTGTTGTGAGAAGAATACCTCCTTGCCTTGCAAGAGAAGCATGTTATTCAGTTGGTGCCTGAAGTCATGTACTACTTTCCCAGCATAAACAAAAATTCCTGGTGGCTCCAGGTCTCCAGGGAGCTGGGTTGGGGCTATTGTTTTGGTGGTTGCTTGTTTTTTCCTACACGTCCTTTGTCCTCCTACACAAGTTTTGAAACACAGAATATTTTCTAGTTCTCCAGCTGTATTAGAAGTACAGAGCTCAACTTTGGAAGAAAGATTAAAGCAAAAACATACAGCAGGACTCCAAGCAACAAAACAATGTCTGCAGTGGGAAATAGGTCCACAACAGTATTGGGACTCATAACTCCTATTTCCATACTAAATTCTCATTGGTACCTGCATTTGAACAGGTGCACTTTATGAACAGTCAAACATGCATCTTCAATAATTGTAATAAACATCAGCAGAAATGTACAGATGTCGAAAAAGAGGAATTATTGAAACAAAAAGGAGGTAGTTATGGTAAAAAACAGAGAGACAATTGTTGAATTTGAACACCAGAGACAGTTTAATTTCAAATACCTAAGTGCCTGAATTGGTTTTAAAGGTGGCATTTTTAAATGAGCAACCACTAGCTTTCCCCAATTTTTGACTTTAAGGGGCAAAACTTGGAGCCTCTAGGGGACTCTCAACAGTCACCAGCTGGTCATTTCAAGCAAAAAGCTAATTTCAAAGGAAGATCAGATCTCTGCATCCCGTTTTATCCAGATTAGCCATGTTAGGAGTGGGAAGGTGGTCAAAAGTCCAGGTCATGACTCTTCACTAGCTGAAATAAACCCTCCTTCTGTGTTTTGCAATGTTAGATAAGGAAGAACAGTTTTTAAACATAGTTTCACTAAAGTATCACTGAGAGCACTTTATTTATTTAGCAGACATCACCACGAGGTCTCCCAGTCTGCGTCCATCTCCTGGCATTTTACATATGAGAAAAGTCTAAAAATAAAATAGAACGAGAAAATACACAGGCAGAACAGCTGTTGTTCTACCCACACAAAGCTTTGAATGAAAGCCATTATGATGGAGCAGACTCTGCAATTGAAAATCCATTTACATTTTCAAGTCTAATTCCAACTGTAAATCTTAGGTTATATATATGACAGATTAAAAGACTCTGGCCCCACTACACTTCTCCCTGGCAAGAGAAAAACCATCTGCACAGCATCACTGGTGGTTGCTTCAACTCTGTAGGTACACATTTTTAAATGACATGATGGTATATTTTTTCATTTCCCTTCCCTTCATTTTCACATGAAGCAAAATCATGCGCACGGCATTTTCCCCAACTCTGTGGTAGTTGGCACGCTGGCTAAGGAGGCTGATGTGTGTTTTGATTTGCTCTTTTCCATCAATTTGAGGGGCTACTGCACCATTTCCTTTGTAATCACACTAGCCAGGGTAAAAACCCTGTACAAATATATGGCTGTGAAACCAGGCAAAAAAAGCCAGGAATTGCTCTCTTTCCAAGCACAGAGAGAGAGTGAAAAAGAGCGTACACCATGTAACAGGCTGTGCAGACCCATCTGGAGCTGACTCCCACAGCACTCTCAGTACACTGTGGGCCCCATGCTCCTCACGCCATGGGTAAGAGATGAGGGATGACAGCCCTTCCACGTGGAGAGCCAAGAGCAAGCTTCCTGGAGCCCAAGCAAGCCCTGCTTTGACAGTTTAATCGCTGGCTGGGAAGTGCATGACTCTTGCAGCATAGCTGTTGAGGGGGAGCTCCCCCACCGTGGCTGATGTTGCAGCCAAAGGTGTTTTCATGCCCAGAGACCCTGGAGAGCACTGGGTCAGCTATTTCCCAATGCACATGCAGCAGCTTGCAAGGCTCAGCCCTAATTTTTGAACATATTGAAAGGAAGATGAAGAAACTAAGTGAAGGATCCGAAGTTCTGCTGCAAAAAAAAAAAAAGTAGAAGAGGTTAATTCTTTGCTCATTAGCTAACACATGTAACAAGCAGAACTTAAAGAAAATATATTATTTGTTGTTATTTATTGTCAGCGTGATCAGAGCTGTACAGGGACTGGAAAGGAGCACACACCATGCATTTCTCCTCCACATGAGGTGACACATCCAAGGGGTCACAAAGTCTAATACTGGTGGGAGGGCAGAGTCAGACCCATTGCTTCTGTTCAAAAGAGATCGCTCCCTGGGAAAACAAACCCAGAGAGCAAGGGATTTATTCAGGCACTTACTCATAGGCGCTTAGTGCTCAGGACCATCTTATCCCTCAGCCATGGGTATGGTCTCAGGCTGTGTCATATATGCCACACTTGTGTGAACATTTCAGCTACCCCACAGCATCCAGTACCTGTAGTTAGGTGACATCAGAGAGTGCTTGGCAAGCACACCGCTAATGCCATGCAGCACCACAGACAACCTTGGCCTAGTTTAGTTTGGTTCATATAATAATAAAAGTATAACGGCATAAACAGAGTAAATTCTAGAGCATGAAGAGTGTGCTTGAAAAAATATTAATTAAAACATCAGCTAAAGGATTTTCAAGTTGGTTTCTAATGCTGCAATTAATATAGCAGGCCAAATTATGTCATTTACATGCCAACCAAAGAGTTAAGAAAAAAAATTAACTAGTGAAGAGCATTGCAATGAGTGTAACACTTAACTTCAGCTCTTGAATTTAATGGAGAAGCAGTTGGTTTTAGTAGTGCTCATACTGTGGTTGTGAGTGACTCCGAGTGTCACCATGCAGCAGTACAGGAAAAATGACAGTGGTAAATTGTGCTCCAGACTCTTAAAAGGCACTGCGCGGTGAGAAGAGAAACCTTCTTTCTTCCTTTGGGGAAGAAGAAAAAAGGGGGGGGGGGGGGTTAGAATTATATTAAATTCACTAGCAAATTGAGAGACTGGGTTACCCTTGTAACTAGAGGGATGTACAAGGAAGAAAAGGTACCCAGACTTACACCCAACAGAGTGACTCCTAGGCCATCGTGTGTTGATGAACAAACCTAACAGCGAGGACTGGGCTTCCTGAACAGGCAAGAGTCACATTCAAAAAGCTAAAGGCACTGTGGTATTTAAGGCCATCATTAGGGCTAATTCAGATTGAGCTAGCTGAAGGCAGTATGGCCACTCTGAGGTTTGCATTGCACTTTGCAGTGCAGACAGCCCTGCCTGCCACAGGAAACAAAACTTGCCAAGAATATTGGCTTCTTTTGTCCTGCTCATTGACATTTACCTTTTACTTTCTTCCACACTAGTGTAGAACAACTTTACATTAAAACATATGCTTTAGCTAACCAAAGTATTGATTTTAAAGTAGACTGTACCATGCCTAATAGGGAATTACTGAATGCTGTTGCAGTTCAGGCAACAGAAGATAGAGATACCTTAATGTTTTTCACCTTTCAGGAAATCAGGTGAAATTTGCTTCTTAATTTAAAAACTCTATAGCCTGACAACAGAGGATTTACCCAGAAGATGTCCATCCCTCTACTTTGCAGATTCTCTGCAAACACAGTCAGTCTCTAGGGTCCGTTCTCCAGGGAAGTCAGTCAGGTTGAGTCCCACCTTGTAGTGCTGTCCCACATGTGCTGCAGTCTTTCACAAAAACACTTCATTTTTCTTCTCAGCTGTCCTGGGTTCAGCTGGGATAGAGTTAATTTTCACATGAAAACTAGGAGGGGGGCACAGCCAGGACAGCTGACCCGAACTAACCAAGGGGGTATTCCATACCATGTGACGTCATGCTCACTACATATATTGGGCTAGATAGCATGGCAAGCTCTCTTTTTTCTTTGGTGGTGGAGCATTAGGTTCCGGGTGGTGAGCAGTTGTATTGTGTATCACTCGTTTTGTATTTTCGTTTATTTGTGCTGTTGTTACTATCGTAATTTCTCTCTTTGTGTTGTCTCAGTAAACTGTCCTTCTCTCAAGCCCCGAGGCTCCACCTTCTTTGTCTCCTCCCTGATTCTCCTCCTCCCCACCGCTCTGGAAGCAGGGGTGGGGGAAGGAGGGAGCGAGGGGCTGCGTGGTGCTTTGTTACCGGCTGGGCTCAAACCACGACACCAGCTTATCAGATTTTTTTACTAAATTGAACAGTAGTTTGCGATAATAATTAAAGCCTGAGCCTGGCAGAGCTGTAGGCGATATGGGTACTACCATCAATTTTCTGGATGACATTTGGCAAAGATTTGAAGGCCCGATGTGGTAAATCACTTAATTTATGTTTGGCTTCAAACAGATCACTGGTCCCATTGATCAATGTTTAAATGACTCTTCATCCCAGTTTCTCTCACGATTCACTACAGATGCTGATGAAATTTGCCAACCAAAGAAAGCTTTTGTGAGTATTCCCAAAGGAACACCTGCAAAATACTTTGAGAAAGTTGGCTGGAAGATGGACTAGAAATATAAACACCCAGAAAATTCTACTAGTTCAGCAGATATTTGTACTCAACTAACTCAAACTACCCTTTGCCTCATTTACCAACAGACAGCAGCTGACTAAATCAATGACAGCTTCTCCTTAAATAAGGCAGTGAATGAAGAGCCTATCCTGAGCAGGTAGACAGAATTTATGCGAATGGATTTAGGAGAAGGACTCTTTGAGATAGACCCTACCCCTCCTCTTGCAAAAGCAGCAAAAATGTTGTGCTATCTATAGAGAAATCCATTAACTTTCATTATTGCCATGTATACTGTAGAACTAAGGCAGGGTCTACCAGCCTCTGCCTGTGGAAACAGGGGCACGGTAGTCGTGACATATGGCAACATTGACTAGCTGCAAACAGCATCACCGCTACTTGAGAAAGAATGATCTCCTTGCCAAGCACCTCTTGAGTACCCCTGTGCCAAATGCTCCCTGCTCAAAAAGATGGGATAAAATTTGTGCATACTGTTTCCTTTGCTTCAGATGGCCTTTCTTACAACGCCTCTCTCCCTGATTTACTCTTTTCTCACGTGAAGGAGACACAGAGGTTTTACAAGATTTTTAGATCCAGAACTGCAGCAAGAGGGAGGGCCCACTGGCTGCTGCTGAAACAGAAATTACTCTTTCAGCCCTGCATTTTAAAGGAGGGTCCCCTGTGTCTATATTTAGTCTATCTAGAACATAATAGATCATTAAAATAATCTTAGGAACCTTCAGGTGAATACTTTGATAAGTTATTCCTGTACCCTTACTACCCCAGAGAAGTAATTTGCATGTGAAATTTAAGCAGGTAAGTTACATGTAACAAGAAAAGATGTGATTGATAGAAAGCTGTAGGCAGATATTTTTTTTTTGTCATTTGGATATTTTATCTTCAGGTTAGAAACCACACTGTTATCTGAGCATCACTGCTGCTGCAAAGCATATGGGCACCTCAGATTACTAAACCTACTTTAAAGAAATTAGGAGGAAACATATTTTTCACTTTTTTCCAGTGGACTGACTTGGTGTGTTTGGCAACTCTTTGCATGTATTTCTCCATGTAATGAGTTCCCCATTTTCTTCTCCTACCTGCTCTGAAGTGAGAGAAAAACAACTTGATAACAAGGAGAAGATGTGCCACAAAGTCATTTAAATTGGCAGTTAGAGTCAAGGGCAAATAAAGAAAATGAAACTATTACCAGTCTCCCACCTCCAAACTTGTTCTTCCCCCAGGAACCAGGGGAACTCTTTCATGTGGTAGCGAATGCTCTCCTTTGGCTGCTTACCTAGCTCCCAGGTCCAGCAAAGCACAGGAACTTGTCTAGGAATTCTTCTTTGGAGCTACCTGCATGCTTCAGATGGTACTTAAATGTTGGCTGGTTTGCTTCAGACTCTTAAGTTGCAGGTTTTAACTTTTAGCTTCCTCAATCTATTTCTGAGCAAAGGAAAAACCTTAGCAGACTTTGTATTAACAGTGGCAGAGTGCAACCTTGTTCCTGAATTGCTTTTATGAAATGTGTTGCTATCACAGCCCTGAGCACAAGATCAAATGACGGGTTTAAAATCCAAAACCATAGCTTAGTGACTCAGAGCTTCCTATGCTGCCACACAAACACTCCCATTTTAATTACGATTGTGAAATTCCTCAACAATAAAAAATCCAGTGGCCAATAACTATGCCAAAATATTAGAATAGTTAGAGGATTTAAGTCTCATTATGAAGAAAAGTAAGAAGCCAATACCAAAAGCTGTGAGGAAACTGAAATTGTGGATAATATTATTGTGAATACACAAAGAATCCAGACTTGTGAGAGAGTCTGGGGAACCACCTAACCAAGGAGAGGAATCACAGTGACACTCCAGGTATTACAGTGGTAGGTATATCTCTCAATACATGCAGTTTGCTATCAGTTTTCCTGAGAAATTCTCTGTCTCAAGACCATGACCAAGTCTCAGAAAAAGTGAGTAGGCTAATCAGATTTTTCTTTAGTTTTGTAAGAAGCATGTAAAGCAAGTAGCCACCTGGAAAAGCAGCAGATCTGAGATTATCTTGAGCAAGTCAATTTAGCTGTTATTCCTAGGCTGCAGACTGAAGTTAGTGTGGGTGTGTGCAATGAATGAAAATCGTCCTGCCAGTATGCTGGTCTGCTCCACTTGCCAGTTAGGAACACAGCATGAGAGAAATAGGGGAGATAGTTATTTCTGCCATTCAGATCCATCCCACCTAATTTATAGTACTTAACTGAGTGCCTAAGAGAGAAGCCTACTTGCCCCAGGCTCTCTGTAAGGACAACACACCATCACAGCATCACTCATCCCACCTACAACCTGAATCACCCTTGGTTTTATCAGAACAGGTGCTCCAGAAGGCTGTGCTCCCCAGACCAGGATCTGGGCCTTACTGAAGGAACAGAGCTAGCTATGAGATTGTAATGGGTTTACGTGGCAAGGTTTTGGTAGCAGGGGGGCCACAGGGGTGGCTTCTTTAAAAGTTGCTAGAAGC